>CALYLW010000988.1:0-167500 GCA_944989445.1 Ampullaceana balthica
TATGAATAATTTGCAAGACTTTAAGAAAATTAAAACTTGCCTGCCCCTTCCCACCGCGACACACACACACACACACACACACACACTTTTTCTTTCTTTTCAACTTCACATCCATAAATCCTTCTCGAAAGCACTATTTGTTCCCTCTCTTTTTAAATCCTTTATATTAACTCGTGGTGTCTGCGGCCGACCGACCGACCTTGCTTGCTTGCTTGCTTGCTTGCTTGTCGCCAAAACTTTTGATCGATTTTTAACCCACTTGCTCGCAAGATAGCGAGCTGAAATTTTGCAGGCAGTTTCGTACCGATGATAAAAACAATGTATCAAAATTTCAGATCGATCGCATGTACCGTAATTAAATTATTGATTTTTTAGATTATTTTTTTTATTCCTATGTATCATGCTATTTTTTGAGATAGAGCGTCGCGGTGCGTATTATATTGAACAACCTTTCTGTCGCGCAATAAGGTGCGTATTTTATTGACAGCTCTTTTTATAAACATATTCCTGATCGGTGCGTATTATATTAAACATGTTTTACGACACAACTTCAATTTTGTATTTCTGGATGGTCTGGCGCTGCGTATTATAATGAACATTCTTTTAGTTACTTCTCGTACATAAAGGATTTATAGTCAAAAACTTGGTTTTTTACGGGTTTTTCTTATTAAATCCTTTATATTAACTCGTGGTGTCTGCGGCCGACCGACCTTGCTTGCTTGCTTGTCGCCAAAACTTTTGATCGATTTTTAACCCACTTGCTCGCAAGATAGCGAGCTGAAATTTTGCAGGCAGTTTCGTACCGATGATAAAAACAATGTATCAAAATTTCAGATCGATCGCATGTACCGTAATTAAATTATTGATTTTTTAGATTATTTTATTTATTCCTATGTATCATGCTATTTTTTGAGATAGAGCGTCGCGGTGCGTATTATATTGAACAACCTTTCTGTCGCGCAATAAGGTGCGTATTTTACTGACACCACTTTTTATAAACCTATTCCTGATCGGTGCGCATTATATTAAACACGTTTTACGACACAACTGCAATTTTGTATTTTTGGATGGTCTTGCGCTGCGTGTTATAATGAACATTCTTTTAGTTACGTCTCATACGTAAAGGATTTATAGTCAAAAACTTGGTTTTTTACGGGTTGTTTTTATTAAATCCTTTATATTAACTCGTGGTGTCTGCGGCCGGACCGACCGACTTGCTTGTCGCCAAAACTTTTGATCGATTTTTAACCCACTTGCTCGCAAGATAGCGAGCTGAAATTTTGCAGGCAGTTTCGTACCGATGATAAAAACAATGTATCAAAATTTCAGATCGATCGCATGTACCGTAATTAAATTATTGATTTTTTAGATTATTTTATTTATTCCTATGTATCATGCTATTTTTTGAGATAGAGCGTCGCGGTGCGTATTATATTGAACAACCTTTCTGTCGCGCAATAAGGTGCGTATTTTATTGACAGCTCTTTTTATAAACATATTCCTGATCGGTGCGCATTATATTAAACATGTTTTACGACACAACTGCAATTTTGTATTTCTGGATGGTCTGGCGCTGCGTATTATAATGAACATTCTTTTAATTACTTCTCGTACATAAAGGATTTATAGTAAAAAACTTGGTTTTTTACGGGTTTTTCTTATTTATTAAATCCTTTATATTAACTCGTGGTGTCTGCGGCGGACCTTGCTTGCTTGCTTGCTTGTCGCCAAAACTTTTGATCGATTTTTAACCCACTTGCTCGCAAGATAGTGAGCTGAAATTTTGCAGGCAGTTTCGTACCGATGATAAAAACAATGTATCAAAATTTCAGATCGATCGCATGTACCGTAATTAAATTATTGATTTTTTAGATTATTTTTTTTATTCCTATGTATCATGCTATTTTTTGAGATAGAGCGTCGCGGTGCGTATTATATTGAACAACCTTTCTGTCGCGCAATAAGGTGCGTATTTTATTGACAGCTCTTTTTATAAACATATTCCTGATCGGTGCGTATTATATTAAACATGTTTTACGACACAACTTCAATTTTGTATTTCTGGATGGTCTGGCGCTGCGTATTATAATGAACATTCTTTTAGTTACTTCTCGTACATAAAGGATTTATAGTCAAAAACTTGGTTTTTTACGGTTTTTTCTTATTTATTTTTCTCTAATCTTGCATCTACAATCTATATCTCTAAATCTTTCTCTCCATCTGTTTCAGTCTCTCTCTTTCTTTATATCACTCTCTCCCATTCATATTGATAGATATAAATTACAATGTTTACTTAAACTTCCAATTGCAAGACAGGCTCTGTCAGTGGTCTTTGGGGGGGGGCATAAGGGGAGGGTGAAAACTCTTGATTTCCTGATCTCTTTTAATTCATTCTTACCCTCCCTCTTCCTTTACATCTCTCACTAACTGTCTCTCTCTCTCCACCCCCCCCCTCTCTCTCTCAATCTTTCCTCTTGTGCTGTCAACGCCCTCGCCAAATTACCATCACAGGTCAGAACCTCTCTCAATCTTCCCCGGGGCCTAAAACTTGTTTCACTGTTTAAAATAAAAAAAAGAAGAAGAAAAGTTTAACACGGTGCATATTAATTCGTCATTGATAGTGGAGGTGGTCCACCGTAGCTCGCCGAGATGGGCGGGCGAGTAGGCCACAAGTTGACGTCTTGGCTACTATTAGTTTAAAGTTTCGTGTTGTGGGAAAAAGTTACTGCGACTATGGACGTCAGGTGTGATTTATTGGCAATTTCGAATTTCGGGGCCCCACACATTATCTCTGCTGAAGGTGTTGGGTGGGGGAAAATAAAATCTTACCGAGTTTTAATGTTTTGGCGTTATTTTTTAAATACACAAAATGTATGTCAGGTAGGAGGGAATTTTTGGTAGTGTCGTAGCGAGAGGTTGGGCTGGCGGTAAATATGTCCCTCGGGCAGTAATGTACGGGGGGGGGGAGGGGGGCCAAAATGAGGCTTATGACGTCTCATCAAAATACATACGTGAACAAAGGTAGAGTAAGATATTGCTTAAAAACTGGTAAGGGGCGGGAATTTTGTAGTCTCTCCCCGTGCGCCAATATCCTATCTAAGCTTCTTGTTTTTAGTTATTGCTGTAATAAACCCACAACGTGCGATCCCACCACGCTTATCATTTAATTTAAAAAAAAATAAATTACCCTTCTTCCTCCTCACAAAAGCCGGTCGTCAGCTTCTTTAAGAATTTTTTCCGGATCATCTCTCGGACACATTAGTCAAAGTGAAATGAACAACTAATCATGGTATTGATTGTTGAAATTTTAAAAAAAATTTTTTTTTAATTTAAAAAATTGATGGTACATTGGAAAGTTAGACTTCTATAAAAAGAAATTGTGTCCCAACTCAGATCTGAGTATAGTAATCAATTGAATTCTGCTCAATATATGAGAGCAATGCACATTGTTCCATTGTTGGACTAAAAGCATTAAATTAAAACAGATTTGTGCTATAATTTTTTTTCTTGTGTGTGTGTGTGTGTGCATATAGAAACATAGGTATGTGCTTTCGCGTAGTCAGAATATAAGCAACATTTTTTAAACCATATTTTAACTACGGTATGGAGGGGGGCATGCGATGTCTTGATGTTTTTATTGACACGAGCCCCGGGGCCCTACCGAGACCATCTGTATACAGAAACCCTAGGCCCTGCCTTGACCAGTAAGCGCACATCCAATTACCACTGTCGATTCTCCCTACCCGTCCCCCTTGTCACACTCCCCCCTCTCAATTTGTTTTTCTTACTCTGCTCTTAACCCTTCACTCGATCGTTTTCGAATCGAAACTCTCGTCGATAAGCGATCTTTAGACAGCGTCTTTCGTTTGGCCAGCTGCTGACACCTGTGTTGGAAGTGATATCGCCACCCACAGTCACCCTCTCCACACCCCCCCCCCTCTTACATGCGCCTCGGCTACCTTGGTTTTACCCCCGAGGGTCAGTTCACTTACCGTCCAGGTGAATGTTGGATGTGTCACGTGCACCTGAACCCCCCAGGCTCGGGGGTGGGGGGGCCATGGTCGATGTGACCGTTTCGTCTTGTTGTCATTCATCCCCTCCTAACGGGAGGCGATGATGTCAAACATAGATGCCCGCCCCGTTGACATCATCGGTCGATGGGCTGCCAACGCCTATTCAAAGATTCAAATGACGACGGTGGCGCAATGGTGAAACAACGGGGTTTCTAAGGGCTATACCATGAGCTGCCAGAACTTTCGTCAGCTGCGCTGTGACTAAAGCTCTAAGCAAGTTTTGCACGCGTTTTTATGAGCTATTAAAGATTTTTTGAAAAATTTAACAGCTTTTACGGCATTTCTCAGATCAAAATAATACATTTATCATAACAAAAATGATATCTGATCGCGACAGCTGTGTTGAACACCAAAAAACGTAAAATAAATTATTATATATTCGATCTTGCCCTGCGCGGGTTCTTGTTCACATTTCATGTGGCCTGTCCTGTTGAATATTTTCATGACAATGCACAAACTAACATTTGTTTATATTTACTTGTGTGGGTTATAGCTCCTTTAATGTGCTATTGACATCCCCCCTGTGCGTGCTCCTTTTGCAGAAATTCCTAGAGACCTTAGATTTGACTAGATTTGATTGTTGTTTTTTTTTCATTCACATCCGTTGAGATTTTGCCGGCGACCAATACGATTTGTACACGATTTGTACACGATTTGTACACGATTTGTACACGACTTGTGAAACTCCAATAATCATATTGTATGACCCAAACTTTTGTATGATTAGCTAGGAAAAGTTTGGATTTGTTTAACACGCGCCAACTTTTTTTAATTTTTTTATTAACCAACACTAAGTTATGGCATGATCTGTCGCTATATTTTTTTCAGATGTAAAGGTGTAATTTTTTATAAGAAAAATCTATGGGGTACAGCTTGATTTCAGACAGGATCCAGCAGAGCTTGGTCTATAACAAGAAAGACCTCCTCTTACTTTTATATTTCAAACAACTCATTAAATCAAAGTTGAAATGCTTTTAAAAAAAAATAAAATATATATATATTAAACTATATAATTTGCAATTGTCACGCAAGTCAGTAGTGTCTGTCAGTCAGTCCTGACGCTAGGCTACTAATTTTAGAAAGCAGGCAAAACCAAATTACTGCACCAAAGCATCAAACGGGGTGCAAATTAAATATGCGCTGGAAAAAAATATTATATGACGTCATTGTTTTCGCTCATATTTTAATTTTGGAAAAGGAAACATTGTGAAAAGAGAATTAGATGGTGGTTAATTATAAAATAAAAAAATAAAGGGGGCGCCGTAGGCAACCCCTATTATAAAATGCTTTGTGTACATTTCAGAAAGTTTAATATTTCGTATTTATCAAACAAGGACAAATTAGTTTGGGCTTTTGAAAAAGGTCGGCGCCGTAGGCGCCCTAAAAAAATTGCATTTTTTATAAAATAAATAGATTTCAGCTGAAAACTTTCGTCATTTTTGACGGGTGTACGCTAGTATATATATAATATATATCACGCTTTAAGGCTAATTTGTAAGACTTATTGTTTCAGTTAATTTGGTAAAAGATGACACTGGCTTCTATTTCGAGGCTTTATCTAAGAAAGTTGACATTCCTCCCCCCTCCCAACTTTTTTAAACCACCCCTTTCCCCTCCTGCCCCAAATTTGTCTTTAAATGTAAAGATGATTGTTTTCCCTTCACGTTATCAAACCTATCTACACCCCGCCCCCCCCCCACAACTCCCCCCCCCCACAACTCCCCCCCCCCACAACTCCCCCCCCCGACGCCCATCGTTTCTCTGAGATTAATGTTTGATGGATGAGTCTGTCATAACCAGGGTTAATCACTCTTGTTTGCCTTACGTCCCCTGAGTGCCCCTCTCCGTACACACCGTAAACACTATCGCCGGGATCCGCTTCTGCTGCCAACATCAGATACTAACAACAAATAGCCCGCCGGGCGGCTTTTATTACCTCCTTTCTCCCCCCCCCCTCCTTGTTTATCAATATCGGAAACTTGTTAAGAATTGTTGGGTAATGTCTCTTTACGTTTGGAACCAGGCAGAACGTTCACCTAGGCAGTTGAAGTGTAGAGAAATTTCTGTGTCCCTTGAGGCACACGGGTCCGGTCAGTAATCCCCGAACGATAAACCGTCGCGTGAGACGGGTATCGAGAACTAAAGATTTGAACCGAAAATCTGCCTTACGCGTGATGACGTGAACGAGAGTGTTGAGATAACGAGGAAGGATAGATAACCAACTCTCGGGCTTATTTATCATTGGGCTTGTTGAGCTGTGATGTCGAGCTCATAGCTTCAACTCGTCTCTCAAACAAGATGGGGTCCGTCACACTACAGTACCACAGCAATTACCCACCCCGACGCATGCACACACATACATACAATCGAAGGACATGCAAAAATTGTTGATCAAAAGAATCGCGGGTCAAGATTGGTTCTTTTCATCATATTACAGACGCATCTCGAAGCTTATTAAAAAAATAAGTTAATATGTGAAGTATCGGTGTGGTTCTTAACCAGTTTTTCCTATAGTCTATTGTTGTATCTGTATAAATTTGTCTCTTGAAAATTCCATCAGAAGCTTTGAAAGCATGCAAGGACAATCTGGACAATCAGATGATGTCAAAGGAAGCAAAATTCAACATATATTTTTCACCTTTATACATTTTTCGGAAATATTAATGCTCATTTGAAAAGTCAAATTGTTCTCAATTGAAGAATATATAATATCGCTGGAACAAAACACTGTTGTCGTTTTTTTCACTTAAAAAACAACAACAAACAAACAACAACGCATTTGAATTAAGCTTTTCTGTTTGGGTATGCGTGTGTGTGGGGATTGTCTGTGTTATGTCTGTGAGTGTTGAGTGTCGTCTTGTGTGTTTTGGTTATATTGGATTATATTGTTCTATTGTTCTGATTATTTTTTTTGTTACCCTAACTATTGCAAACCGACCAGCCGGCGACGGTTCGTGCGTGTCGCTCCACGTTTCCAATGTTATCCGTCGACCGCACCACCACACAAAGCCGTTCAGTCACCATTTCGAGTAGATCGTTGTCCTAATCAATACCCATCAATTAAAGATGATTTTGTTTTTGTTCTTAAATTTGGACTGAACGTTAAATTGCTCGGAAATAGTTCAAGTGCGACTAAAGTTGATAATCCAGCGCGTGTGCTACGCGACGCCCTTATACTCACGGCTTTTCTTCAAAATGACTAAGACTTATCTACTCATTAAAAAAAAATTAAGTTGTGTAAACTTGTACTGTAAAATCAATTCTTTTGGTGATCTCAGCAGATAATAAAAACAACCCGTAAAAAACCAAGTTTTTGACTATAAATCCTTTATGTACGAGAAGTAACTAAAAGAATGTTCATTATAATACGCAGCGCCAGACCATCCAGAAATACAAAATTGCAGTTGTGTCGTAAAACATGTTTAATATAATGCGCACCGATCAGGAATATGTTTATAAAAAGAGCTGTCAATAAAATACGCACCTTATTGCGCGACAGAAAGGTTGTTCAATATAATACGCACCGCGACGCTCTATCTCAAAAAATAGCATGATACATAGGAATACAATAAAATAATCTAAAAAATCAATAATTTAATTACGGTACATGCGATCGATCTGAAATTTTGATACATTGTTTTTATCATCGGTACGAAACTGCCTGCAAAATTTCAGCTCGCTATCTTGCGAGCAAGTGGGTTAAAAATCGATCAAAAGTTTTGGCGACAAGCAAGCAAGCAAGCAAGGTCCGCCGCAGACACCACGAGTTAATATAAAGGATTTAAATAAGAAAAACCCGTAAAAAACCAAGTTTTTGACTATAAATCCTTTATGTACGAGAAGTAACTAAAAGAATGTTCATTATAATACGCAGCGCCAGACCATCCAGAAATACAAAATTGAAGTTGTGTCGTAAAACATGTTTAATATAATACGCACCGATCAGGAATATGTTTATAAAAAGAGCTGTCAGTAAAATACGCACCTTATTGCGCGACAGAAAGGTTGTTCAATATAATACGCACCGCGACGCTCTATCTCAAAAAATAGCATGATACATAGGAATAAAAAAAATAATCTAAAAAATCAATAATTTAATTACGGTACATGCGATCGATCTGAAATTTTGATACATTGTTTTTATCATCGGTACGAAACTGCCTGCAAAATTTCAGCTCGCTATCTTGCGAGCAAGTGGGTTAAAAATCGATCAAAAGTTTTGGCGACAAGCAAGCAAGCAAGCAAGCAAGCAAGGTCCGCCGCAGACACCACGAGTTAATATAAAGGATTTAAAAACTTAACTCTCGCACCGATCGCGTTCCAATGGCGTACACTTCTCAGATTTCGTTAGCGTCCATAGTAACGCCCAAACGCTTGTAGTTAGCCTAAGTTTTAGAATAACAAATTTATGTCCAGAAAATAGCTTTTCCGTTGTCCTGCTTCGTGGCCTCTGACATTACGGAGTGTTAGTTTTGGAAATATTCAAACCTCTGTTTTGCTGCCTGAAACGAGCAGCGAGAAGCCCGGGTGGTGGTGCCGTCCCACCCCCTCCCATCACACACGCACGTACATACACGCACCCTCAAAGACGAACCTCGCTTCCACCCCTTCTCCCCCTAATCCGTCTGTCATAGATCCGGCCAGTTATTGGATGGTACAGCTCGCAGTTCAATCCATCAAGCCGTAGTTTGGGTTGCGCTGTGAATCCATCATCCGAAACCCCGGCGATCGCCAATACTTATTATTGGCACCGGTTCGTGTGTGTATTCTTCCGTCTAATCCGTCCGCCCACTGTTGGTATTACCTATTAACGCACATCACCCGGCTGATGCATGGGCGACCCGTTTGATGGCGTGGACACAAGGCCATCAATCAACGGAGGCCAATTAATGGTTCGCTTGCCCGCCCCAGCACAAACCCCGCCCCCGCCTCCCCCTCCACCAAAACCACCACCATCACCCCTTCACACTGTCATGATCGCGTGGATAAAACGGATCGATACTGGTGGATTTCCTCCCTATACCTTAGTGTGGCATATCAGGAGGACAAAAAAAGGGGGGGGGTGGAGAAAAGGAAGGAAGAGGATGCAGACCCCCCACCCCGCGTGCGCGTAAAGAGGGGGATGCAGTGAGGTAGAAAATGTAAACAGGAAGTCGGCCACAGTTCACCGGATGTCGTCATTTGCTCAACAAAATAGGAAATGTTCGATTCCAGACGCCGTTTTGGGAATTTATGCTGGTAATTAACCGCTCGCTTGCACAAAGCGATAGACTATTAACAGCACGCTTTGCATTAAGCTATACTATAGACTAATGAAAACACGCTTACAAAGAGAGATATACTATTAACAATGCACCTAAACAATGAGAGAAACTATTGAAACGATTGACTATGCACTTAGATAGAGAGATACAATATTGACTATGCCTTTACACAGAGATAGACTATAGACTATGTGCTTACATAGAGAAAAGTACGACAAAATTTATGATTCGAAGTAGTGAACCGCGTGGAGGCTTCTGTAAAAACGCCGTAAGACAATGTACCGTCTAAGGCATCCCCCTTCCCAACCCCGCCCCCCCCCCACATAAACGCAAAACTTATTGTCCCCCTCCCATCCCCTCCCTCGCCCCCCCCTATCTCGGCCCTCTAGTAGCTCCCCAGTGCCAATGGCACGTGACACGAGTGTCCTACAAGTTGGTATTTGTAGATGTCAACCGCCAGTAGAACAATGGAATTCCTCAACTGTGTCCTGGTTGGGTGAAGGAGAATGGGTGAGGGAGTAGGATCAAGAGAGAGAGAGAGAGAGAGAGAGAGAGAGAGAGAGAGAGAAGGAGTGAGGGAGAATGAAAGAGTGTAAAGAAGTAGAGATTGTGTAGCCCCCCCCCCAATCCCTCCACCCGCCACGTTTTATTTAAATAAGGCACGTTTTGAGGTCACGGCGGGGTTAGGGAGATGCGCAGTAAGGAGGTGTTGATACGAACAGAAATGTCGGCACACCTTACTTCAAATACCTTAACCCTGTCTGGAAGAGAAAAAAAAGGTCCCTTTTACTCTAAAAGTGCTAAATAGCGATAGAGTAATAGAAACATCCACCGTTTTATGGGTCAGTGATTTATTTTTTACAAGGCAACTCCACAAATTAACCGCCCGATTTCATAGTTTCAGGATGTATGTTGTTCTTTCATTTCACATTTTAATACATATTTATTTTAATTCTTCCAATACTCTCCGCGCTTGACTGGTGAGACATTGACACTAGAGTAAAATAGACATAAAGAATATTTTTTTATGGCTTTGAACTGGCATAACAGTTGTTTCATTAAAAAAAATGTAGTGCAGTATTTGTTCCATAAATTTTCCTTCAAAGCCCGTTCTTTCTTATTTGAGAATTTTATATGTTCATTCAATAACCCTCCACTATGCTTATTTATTTATACTTTGAGGCGCGATCCAAGCTAATGTCAATACTGTTTTTAAAGAAAAGTAACTCCCCCATGGCTCGTGATTTCTCAAAAAATACAATTATTACACTTTTAAATCCCTGCGCGTTCGCGTGGCAGAGGAAAGATACTCTCAATTTAAATTGAATTAAAGAAAATTAAATTAAATTAAATTAAAGAAGATGCTTGCTTTGATTAACAATTAATTATTATTAAAAATTAAAAGTAAATACTTATAATCAATAGTGAGATGATTGTCGAAGGATCTCATTATCTCATCTCCCTATCAATGTCATTTTTTCTTTCCTATACAAATTCTTTCTGTTAAAAATTGCTTTTCAACTTATACTCTTTCTCAATTTTTTTAAAACTGCACCGATGAAGGGTCGTTTGAGGTATCTCAGGAGCGTATTAACATTACGTAGTGGAACTTTACGACGAAACCACGTGTGTTGCATTTACGTGTGATCTTCTTCGTGTTATTGTATTTACGTGAAATATACGGCTCCAGCGTTCATTGTCTCGTGATTTACTGTCCCAGACCCCGAGGTATTGAAATGGGAGATCTTTAAGTGTTGAAACTGACGCCACGGACGGGTCTACTGTTACGGTGGTTCTGGTTTTGTTTGTTTGTTGGTTTTACTTTATTTTCAAGTAACCCATACTTCATTTAGCTTATCTTATCTTATCTTATCTTATGTTATCTTATCTTATCTTATCTGTTTACAGACGCCCCTTCTATACAGAAGATTATCGCGTCCTACGCTTATCTATGGTTTGTGTTAAGTCCTGCATTTTTACGAGAGATTTAAATGTTGATAAAGTGTTGGTTTTCCTGGATTCTTCAGGCAACCCATTCCACGCCCGAATTCCGTTTTACAACGCTGGCTTTTATTAACGCACTGAGTTGTATATCTGAAAGATATATATTGTATTTTAACAGTACCTCACTCTTTGACATGTTTTATGGCTTTATGAAGCTTTTAATATACATGTAATTGCAGCTTTCCGAAAATGTAATCTCTTTGATTTTTTTTTCCATCCGGTTAAAAATGTTTTTTAAATTTTAATTAGGAAATCTTATGCTTATGATTTATCCCATATGACATTACGGTATCATTGAAAAGGTAATGATGAGATAACTCTTCTTCTGAAACTTGTAGATTTCGTAATCATTTCAAACGACTTGAAATATGTAAAAAGAAGAAAAAAATATTCTATCATACATTATAAACATGGCCTCAATCTTATTTATTATTATAAAGTATTTTTGTGGGTTTTTTTTAATTGTTTTTTTTTAAAACTTTTACTTCAGATTTAGGGACACTGTTGACCTTCCGTGGCCAGGACGACTCAGGGGACAGCTTCAGACTGTTGTTGGCTGAAAGAAGCGTGGCTTTCATTGGAGCTAAGTACGTCACAATTTGACATCAGCTCCCCCCCCCCTTTTTTTTTGTATTCATCATTGGTCTGCGGTGTTGGGATAAAATCTCCAATCGGAAAAAAATAACGTTACCTTTAAGATCATCAGTTTTACAAAATACATACCGGTTATACTACAAAATTCTAACAATACATGTCAATACATGAAGATGTTAAGTGTTAGTGTAAAATCTCTAAGCGGAAGAAATGATGCTATCTTTAAGATCATCAGTTTTGCAACATTTCATACTGCTAATCATAATCTTACATGCGTGTCAACACATGCATAATATGTTAAACTAGTGTATCACCCGTCGAAAATGACGAAAGTTTTCAAAATATATACACATCAGATTAAAAAATAACGTAATACAGAACTTTCATTTATTTTATTTATTTTTATTTGATTCATTTATTATCATTTTGAACAATTTTATGCGGAACGTTCGAAAAGTGTTATTTTTGGTGCAGTAATTTGGTGCGCTGCTTTCTAAAATTATTAGCACTATAAAACAAAATCGATCGCAGCGCCACCTAACAGCATTACATCCATCGCAGCGCCACCTAACAGCATTACATCCATACAGACAACGGGAGTTATGTATACTGATGTTACAATGAAATTATTGCACGCAGAGATTTAAACGACTTTCAAAGGAATCCCGTTAGTTTGTTTGTACTCACGCTTTTACATTGGACTTGTTTTTGTTGTTGTTTTTTTATTATTATTTATATTGTTAAAAATGACTATTAATTCCTACTTTTTTGTTTGTTCACCTTTAGAAATCGAGTTTACTACGTATCGTTGGTGAACTTGACGGAGATATCGGTGAGTGCATGGCTACCCAGTTGTCCATTGAGATTTAATTACGCCGAGTCCGTTTGCGGCTTAATGAATAGTTGTCAGTATCAAAATTCATCACGCTATTCATCATGTATACATTTAAGCTATAGTATTTTTTTTTAAATTCCAGAATTTGGAATGGATTCCTGATTCGATATCTTCAGAGACGTGTACGATGAAAGGAAAGGTAAAAAAAAATCTTGAATTATCTTATTATCTACGACAGACGCTCCTTCTATACAAAATATTATCGTTTCCTACGCTTATCCATTGGTTTTGTTTAGTCTTGCAATACTTGCATCTTTATTACAGCTTTAAATGTTGATTCTGTGTTGGTTTTCCTGGTTTGATCAGACAACCCATTCCATGCCCGAATCTCAGACGGGAAGAAATATACTTCTCCAAAATGTCCATTTGTTTTTACTTAATATGTTTATTATAATGTACTAGCTGACCCGCGGCGTAGCATACGCCGCTAATGATTTAGTGACGGGTGAAGACTTCCTGAAAGACACAAAGTTGTCAAAATGGGGTGGGTTTGGGCAAACGACTGTGAGTGAATGAAAAGAAGGAACTCTGGAGAGACCCGCGGCGTATCACCCGTAAAAATGACGGAAGTGTTCAGCTGAAATCTATTTATTTTGAAAAAATGCAATTTTTTAGGGTGCCTACGGCGCCCACCTTTTTCAAAATCCCAACTAACTTGTCCTTGTTTGATCAATACGAAATATTAAACTTTCTGAAATGTACACAAAGTATTTTATAACTTTTTACATTGTTCCCTTTTTACAAAATTAAAATATCAGCGAAAACAATGACGTCATATATTTTGTTACAGTGCATATTTAATTTGCACACCTTTTGATGCATTGGTGCAGTAATTTGGTGCGCTGCTTTCTAAAATTAGTATCTGTTGAACATACTTGCAGCTTGGTGTCTCGCAGGGTCCGACCACGAAGAGAATTATATATATAGATAGATTCTGAATTATATTTTAAGTGATCAAAGTCGTTTTCATTTTTTAAAATGTAAAATTTGGAATTTTCTTAAATCTAGGAATACATTTCTATGTCCAATCTTTCTATTCCGCATTTGGGGCCTAGGTTAATATAATATTACTAATTAGATTAAAATTCAATAATCATTTCATGAAATGTAATCACTCAATTGTTCATTTATATCTGTTTGGATCAAACGCGCGATGGGTATAGCCGCGAATGCGCGAGCTCGAAAGCCATAATCTCTTTTCATAAGTAGCTATATCCACACAAGAAATATCCACACATGAAATATCCACACAAGAAATATCCACACAAGAAATATCCACACAAGAAATATCCACACATGTACAACAAATAAACGAGGGGGGGGGGAGAAATCATATGATTTGAACGCAAAAGCATCACTGAGCGTTTTGACTATCTTAGCTTGGTTTTTCATGTGTCTTTTGGTCATTCTCTTTTTTCCTCTAAAAAATAAATAAATAAATAAACAAATGAATCGCGACTAACCCCCAAGCCGTTACATTTATTCGGTCTCAGGCGCCACTTACACTTAATAAGACATTAGTAGCTGTATTTGTCTGGTCCCGAGATAAATATGGGAGACGGAAATGAACCCAACCCCTAACCTTTTCATCCGTTTCAGATTAACCCATGTTTTTTGTTATGGCATCTGTGATCACTTCTTGTGATCGTCTGCGTACACATCCATGTATGCATGTATGTTTATATTAATATGCAAATTGATGCAAATGGCGTCTCGCCACGATATTTGATATTTCTCACGGCTGTCATTACTTGCGGTATAGCCCCCCCCCACACCACCCCGAATCTATCTATAAGGTAAAGTAAATGCCGCAGCTATAGAGGTCCGGTCGAAGGGAGAGACTCTTTGGTGAAACGCCGACCACAGGATCTTGACGCGGTGTCAGATCGTGCAGTCCTATAATGACCAGGTGCCACGAGTGCTGTCCTGGCATCGGCAGTGCGATTAATTTAATGGCAGAAGCTCTGCTGGACGCGTATGCGCAAGGCGAGATGTAAGCTGGAAATATGGAGAATGAATTGTGTGTACATATGACACCGTTCCATGTGTGTACTTATGACACCGTTCCATGTGTGTACTTATGACATCGCTTACTTGTTTTATTTTTTACTCTTGTATATAGGTTGGCGGTTATACAAAAAAAAATTAGCATAACGCAAACCTATTTAATTGCGGGGGAAAAAAAGTGGATAGGGGGAAGAAAGGGATAGAAAGTGAGAAATAGAGGACTGTGCATGGTAAAAAAGTGTTGAAGTAATACCATTTTGGTGCATTTCTAGTCTCTTGAAGACAGCAATATTTTTAAGTTAAAAAAAACAAAACATATTGGTAAACATCTCATTAATCATCGAACACCAGCCCACTATCCTATTTAAATAAGTGCTGTCGAATTATTTTATTTTAAAAATCAAAACAAGCGACGGTAGCTTCAGGAAGTCAAGTGTTGAACTTTGCCTGTCAACCCATCAACATCTTAACATTTCGTTAATAGCCGGTCCCTTGCCTCAGACACCCAAGTCAAACAACGCTAAGCGGGCCGAAACGAACTCAACGGGTCTCACCCGCCCGAACCCGCCATCTAATTTTAACAAGGCGGAGTAAAAATATTGTACTTTAAAAAAACAACTTAATCTTTAGGATTCCGAGCATCCACCGGAGCCACCCTCGCGTGGAGTCTCGCGTGACACTCGGGGAACCTAAGAAAACCAACTCGAGATCTCCTCGGCGGGGGTCCGTGAGAGCTCTCGTTGGCCCCGGCTCAAACCCCTCTTCGGCTCACGCCAAAACAAATCAAACCGTATCGATCCGGGGCCGTTTCGCCGGCGAGGAATTTCGGACTTTAAGCGGGTTTGTAATGTTCGCGTTGGAAAAAGGGGGGGGGGTTGTCACCCATGGGTCGGTCCGCCCTTGCTCAGTGATTTCGGTACTTTTTTTTTGGGTTGGGGCGCTCTCTGTCCCTTCTGATGTGTGGGTATTCCAAACAGTGATACTTTAATTTAGTAATTCAACTAGCCCAAATGGGAGACACTCAGGCTTTTTTGTTTTTTTTACGAATGGACGGACATCACCACGAAAGCTCTTCTCGCTCATTGAAAGAACTATAAGACATACGATCTCAGTAATTTTTTTTGTTGTTGTTCATTCCTAAATATGAAAGTTGGCCAGCGTTTGTCAAAATACGGTACACTATTACTTGTAATGTCACGTTAGTTTTTTTTCCCATTTGGTTCAAAGTTATGAAACGAAGATTTCTTGCGCATGTCTCAACCATGCAATCCCATCATATGTGTACGTCAGTGTTTGAGCTGCTTTTAGTTGGACAAGATTCACAAATATTGTGAAGAACTGTTTACAACGCATTTGGCGAGATAGTTATTTTTTCCATTACAAGAAACACTATGAGCACCCCCCCCCCTTTTTTTTTCCCCAAACGAAACCGTTTGCAACCAATAGAATAAATTACAGTAATAAACTGAGAACTCGGACTTATTAGTGGAATGAATCACCAATGCATTTAAAATAGATTGCTTCTATTTTTTTCCAAACATCTTATTCTTCGGCACATGATAGTACCCCGACCAGCCACCCACCCCCTTTTTTCGCCTCCGCTACTCCATGGGTTTTAGGGCCCAAAATAAAAAAATCCCTAACCTACCGATTGAGATCCCCTTTTAGGCTGGTTGAGTTTTTGTTCACCCCCACCACCCCCTCTCTGTCTCTCTCTCTCTCTCTCTCTCTCTCTCTCCGACATCCACAAATGTTGTGATAAGAGGCGACACCCCCAGCAACTCAATTATTGTTGTGGTCGCTTCAGATCAATCCATAAGTTAATTGGATTCTCGCAGCTGTCACGAACTGTTTGATAGTGGAACACTTAGTTTAAAGAGCACCGGGTTTGAAGGCAGCTCAAACTGGTGAATGGGCACTTCAGAAAATGTCTAAAGCATCGAGGGGTAAAACACACACACACACACACACACAAAACACCAGCAAATCAGTTAAAGAATCTCTCTTAGCTAGCGGAATGCCAGTGGGGGAAAAGGGACAGGGACTCTTTAATTTTTTTTTAATGAATTACCTGCACCAAGATCGAGTAATTGACTCCTAGTGCCGCCCCACCAGCTTAGTGAAATTCAAGTATCCGGCATTTATTTTCTTCATATGCACTTTAGTGTTTTTCCCTGGAGCTGAAAAGTTATATTTCCCTCATGTATGAAATGTGTAAGGAATCAGTCATTTCGCTCTGAAGTATCTATTTCTTTCTGTTTACGTTTTGCGTTAGTGCATCGTGCAAGTTAACATTCAGAAATAGATAGCACCGGGCACATTTGACAGCACCGGGCACTTTTGACAGCACCGCTAACCCTTGAGCCTCCCTTCGGTAAGTTTTCGAATCGCTGAGCTGGTTAGCCATCCCGTTGGCACGTTTTTGGACAATTGCATCAGATCGCATTCTGCAGGTAGAAAGGTGGATTCGGGGAGAAGGGGGGGGCGGGGGTTGGGGCTTGCGTACAGTTTGTGTCAATCTTTCATGCGGTCATCGAACGCATGCGCCGTGGTGCACCAGATGCCTTGTTAGGATAAACATCACACGTACAGGCGAGTCTGGGCATCTTGACATGCCGGTAGGTGGAAGGGAGAGGAGGGCACAGCCAGGTTTAGCGGCACAGCGGGAAAATAAAATCGTGTGACTTCCGTTTCTGGCCTTAGCCAGGATGGTATCCAGACAATGTGACTAAACGACAAGGTGACAAAATGACAATGTCTCATTTATTTACAATGACTGTTATTAGTAATTTTAATTAATTACCCCCATGTCATTGTACTTTTTATAATAACTTCATGAAATGTTTATTATCAGAGTAGAGGGATAATAATGTATAGCAGATGAATATATTGTTATGGTATACAGTATACAACATACTCATATAGTAATTTGAACCAATATGACAATAATAATGTGCAGTAAGTTGTACCTTGAGATACGAAATTAATTCGTTCCGGAGTCGCTTTCGTATCTCAGATTTTTCGTAAGACAGGTACACTTTTATATGTAAATTGCCTAAATCGTTACAAGCCTTAAGTTTTGTCACGTGTCGTTTTGTCATGGAACCAAGATGGTATATAGTACACGATAGTACATTTATCGATGGGCGTTTTAAAAACAACACAAACACAAACAAACAACAAAAGGAATGGACAAATAAAACTAAATGTTCATTATGTCAAACGTAACAGCCGCAGTTCACAAATACGAGCAATATCTTCGGGTCAGGAGACCCCGCGAATCAATGCTCGGACGCCTCTTCGCGTCAGGCAAATATTACAAGTGCCAGCCTACCCCATACCCAGGACCCGATGGAGGGGATACTGGCCGGCCGCGCGAGCTTGTCACACTGCCCGAAGACAAAATGAAAGGAACACTTCACCACCACCCTCTTATCTGTTTTCGGGAATATGTGGGGATTGTCATACATGATTATGCAGCGGATTCTCTCTCGTGCTCTCTCTCTGTATTAACTTGGTTCTGTATAAATAAACTCTTGTCTTGTAGATGATTCTCGTGTTATACACCCCTCCCCATTGCCATATCGTTTTAAAAGATAAAAACGTGATCGTACTATTTCCTTGTTCATTGATATACTTCAGCCCAACGCTGCTTCTTAATATGTAAGGAGCTCAAAGTTGTTTTGTGGAAACAAAACTCTAACTGTCCACTTTGAGTTCAGGGACTCTCAAACCAAAATTGGGTTACACAGGGGGGGGGTGGAGGGGCGGATTTCATTAATCCTCATAATTGCTCAGTCATTAAATGGGGCACATGTCAAATGTTTATGTCATGCAACAAGTGTGTGTGGGGCGGGGGGTTGGAGTAATGGTTTTGTTGCCAGAGAGATGCACGTTTTTGTTGTTGGTGGAGTTGTAGGGGAGTGAGTCCCGAAAGCTCCGCGCGACGGGCCGTTAAATTTTCACCCCTCTCCGTACTGACGCCCTCGATTAGCAATCAGCCGATTTGTTCCCAAGACCCATGCTCGTGGCCCTCGGTAAGAAACAGCTGATTACAGTCGGTTAGTTACGTGAAGAATGGCGCGTAAACACCCCGTAGAAGTGGACCACGGTAGGTGGTGATGAACTTGACCGGACTAGTCGATGTTGTTGTGTGGTCCACAGCCCACATCGACAGGGGCGTGCTACACCACTCACTAACTTCTGTGATGAGTCGGAACGAAAACTTAAGAATCCGACAAGTAGCATTAGATATAAAAATGGGATTTTGTTAAATTTAATTTTGTCATTATTATTGTTGATAAAAAAAGTTGCATCGAGTTAGATAATGATGATGACTTTTTTAAAATAAAACGCTAACTGTCCGTGCTAGTCCAGCATGCTCGTCGCGCTCTGATCATCAAAAAGTCGCTTAAGTTAATAAAAACAACAACGTTTAAATGTGTTGCTGTGATTTGGGAATGCTTTTCCGTAACTTTGCTGCAGCTGATTCGAAAGAGTGCACGCCTATGTTGCGTAGAGATAAACACCACTTTACACCTTTACACCGCTGCACTATTGTAAATATAGAGAATGACGAACATTATTATACCTTAGGTTTCCTATCCTAGTTTATGCAAATCCCCTCTCATATACAGTTTACCAGTCTAGAGATATTGAGTTGCCTTCAAGTCTTGATTTTTTTTTAAAAGACTTACGAGACCAATATATATATATTTTAAAAAAAAATTTGTATCACCTGTGAAATTTTAAAAAAAAACAGACTTCGTAGCAGGTATTATGGGAAAACACAAAACCAAAATCAAACATTTATTTAACGCTCGCCAGAATGATGTTTGAAAAAAAATGAATGCATGTTTTTGACAACTGAACACAATCGGGCAAACCATTGAAAAGCCCAAAGAGGGAGAAAAAAATCCATCAACTCCAGAGCTATAATAAATTATACGTTTACACATTATTTGCATTTAAATTAAATCGCCTACACATCAAAAGAGCGAAACTTATGGAGATACCTAAAAATGTAACGTTAGAGAATACCAAACTTGAAATCTTCAATCATGCAAAAAGACGTTAATGGACAGTTCCACGGAACAACGACTTACATCGTGGGGTCCGAGGCTCTGCCGGTTTTAATTACATACAATATACAAGCTCGGGCTGAGGGTGATAGGGGCGGGGCAGGGGATCATAAATCAAGTTAAAACACCAGTGTACGTACAACCAGGTCCTCGCGGTGCCGTTTCAACGTCACGTCACGCCGTCCGCTGTCATCACAAACATGACCGTTTTTTTTTGTGGCCGCGAACAAGAGGTGTCTCCCCAAGCAAGACAAGCTGTCTCGTCATAAAGCCTGTCGCAAATCACAATGCTACTACTCACTGTATGCCCCCCCCCCGTCCGCCCTTAGATCAACAGGTGTCTCCCCAAACAAGACAAGCTGTCTCGTTATAAAACCTGTCGAAAATCACAATGCTACTCACTGTATTCCCCACACTCCCCCCCCCCGTCCGCCCTTAGAACAAGAGGTGTCTCCCCACACAAGACAAGCTGTCTCGTCATAAAACCTGTCGCAAGTCACAATGCTACTACTCACTGTATGCCCCCCCGTCCGCCCTTAGAACAAGAGGTGTCTCCCCAAACAAGACAAGCCGTCTCGTCATAAAACCTGTCGCAAGTCACAATGCTACTACTCACTGTATGCCCCCCCCCGTCCGCCCTTAGATCAACAGGTGTCTCCCCAAACAAGACAAGCTGTCTCGTCTACACTGTATGCCCCACATCTACTCCCACTCATGCCCCCCGTCCGCCCTTAGAACAAGAGGTGTCTCCCCACACAAGACAAGCCGTCTCGTCATAAAACCTGTCGCAAGTCACAAAGCTACTACTCACTGTATGCCCCACACTCCCCCGCCCGTCCTTAGAAGTGTCTACAGCTAAGATATTCTGCTCTGACACGTTTCTTTTTTTTTCTTTCTTCAAAACACTTCTCTCCTCCCCACACTTACCCCACCCCATAGTTTTCTTTGAATCCTACCTTGAATACTTGAATAATAAACCCACCTTTCGTCGTGTTGCAGCAGGAATGCTATGTCATCCTCGTGGCAGTCGTCGTCGGAGTAGAACGGCGTTTTCGGCGGTTCCCAAAAAAACGAGTACTTCATGGAACCTAAGCCGTATACGGTGTCACGATATCGCCGAGCACCATTTGGAGACATGGACCTGTTGGAAAGGCCCTAACTCCCGCCCCCTCCCACCAGTAACACAAAAAAATCGTTTCGTCCAATTTTGGAGCATGTTCATCATATTTTTATGTGGTTACACACGAAATTTCATGATGTGATTTTTAAAATAGTGTTGCTGACCTACCAAACTCTTACAAAGAATTAAATATTTCAGATGAGTTTTTTGTTTTTTTAATTTATTATATATTATTATTTTTTTCACGTTAATATGCAATCCTGGACAAGTTTGATTTCTTCAGGGAACCTGAAATGTTGTTAACTTTTATCTTTCTTCCGAATAAAATATAAAAATTAACTTACAGACTACAACTAGCCTGGCCATTCCTATGCAGATAAGGTACTAAAAGCCATCGTCATCTACCATGCCGGTTTAAAAAATTTTTTTTATTAACTATTGAAACAATATATGTTGAAGGACATATTTTGATTAGTGTATTGTTGTAAAAGTTGTTTATGTTATTTTTATTTTAATGTTTGATTTTTTTTTACTTGTATGTTTCATTACATTGACCTTTAGAGTCGGTTTGATCAATTTTAGAATCCTTCCTTATAACCCCAAACCGAGCACCTAGCGTCAGGTGTCATGTTTTTCTTTGGAAGTAGTTTAAATAAAGAAAAAAGAAAAGAAAAAAGAGCTTCGGGTGGAGTTAAAGTTGTAATATAAAGACAGTATCCAAGACAGGAACCGCAAGCTTACGATTAGCAACCAGCGGGAGTAGCGGTCCTTTGGTGGAAGACACCTTCGAGTAAACGGTGGTCCTCAAACTGTGGACCCGTGGACGCGATGAAAACATTCTCTATATTGTTTAGAATCACACTGACCCTCTAGCAACATTCCCGAAAATACGTCTATAAACTAAAGGACAGTATAAATAAAATGTATGTTTGTAATCCACCTGGTGAAAGAAATACGAATGTCGTCAAATAAACGTTTAATTGTGCTGTTTTTTCCCCTATTAATAATATAAATATATAAGTTGTTTTCTTAAACGGAGTTAAAACAAGCATCTCGTGGGCACTATTGATCCAACAGAGGACCATTCGCCTATGTTTTTGTCCATTGCTTGACACTAAGAGAAAAAAAACATACTCTTTGGTTAAATTGACCCCCCCCCCACTCCCCACACTAATGCCTTTATTTATATTTCATTTTAAACTATTAAAAACAACTAGGGATGACAGCAATCAAAAAGGAACTGTCAACTTTACGGGGTCAGTGGGACCGCTTTTAATGACCTTAATGAAATACAACTTCTGTAGAGCTTTAACCTATAATATAAGAAAAAGAGAAGGGGGGAAAAAAAAGAAGCAAATCTCTCTAGGCAAAAAGTAGGCTACCTGACAAGATAAGAATCGCTGTCTTCTCGTTGAACTCGTTGGGAGTCATGAAAAGACTCCCGCGAACAAACGTCCCACCCCAACACTCCATGCCACCACCCCCTCCCCTCCCCCCCCCCGGCCCATTTCGACATTCGGTGACTCATACTAACACAACATTGCACATTGTCCTAGGGCCTTCTCGGCTGTCAGGCTCAAACCATAGGGCTCATAGAAAACGAGGTCACGCCGGGCCAGGGCGACGCTCTCAGTAAAAAAAAGTTACAACATTCGCGCGGTAGATAATATCAGAATTTTGGGCGGAGCTGAAGGTGGGGTTTTTATTTACATTGGAGTGTGTGACTGGAGTGGGGGAGGGGAGGAAAGGTGGGATAGGAAGGTAGTAGAGTGTCGGATGAGTGAAGATTGTGGGGGGGGGGTAGATTGAAAGTGAACTCTAAACCTCTCTGTGATTGTCCTTAGTAAATTCTAAGACTATTAAAAAAAAATAGATATTAAAAAATCTGTAATTACTTTGGTGTATCGTACGTGTTAAAAATGCAAAGAAATTTTTTAATAAGAGACAAACTTCTCCGCCATTTCATTGATTTTTATAATGCATCCACCACGTAAGGGAAGGCTCAGACGGGGTCCGGTTAATTGAAAAATTCCCCCGAACGATTAATCCCTTCCGCGGTGAGACACCGCATGTACGAAAGTGTGTCATCTCAAAGGGGGGAAATTAAATAAGCACTCGGCGGAAATACATCTCACCCCGTGAGTTTTTTTTTATTTGTTTTTTATTTTTTAAAATATTTTTTTAATTTTTTATGGATGTTGGGAGATAGCTGGAGAAGGAGTCATGTCGGCCTCATGTACTTCATGTCCGAAGTGGGGCTTGAGATCAGGGGTGGGGGGTGGTGGTGGTGCCAATCTTGAGGTGTTTTCACCTGCGGGGTAAAAGTCAACCGCTCTCTGACCACAACGACGACGACCCCCCACAACAAGTCATTAAAGTTGGGCTGTTCCCGTCTTTGAGGCTGAACATTTTTCAATATTTACTGGGAGGGTGACCTGGACCCGGAATGACGGGCAAAATTGCTAGTAAAACAAAGGTCATAGTGGCCTCCGCGTTTAAGGGGGGGAAAAAAAATTACGCACGTGTGATGCAACTAGCGGTAACTGAACTTTTAATGGTCTCGATCGAGATGAAACGTTTACACGGGGAAAGTGGGGGGGGGGTGGCGTGAAATTATGCTGGGTTTGTGTCCTGGGGACATGTTGAACTATAAATAGTTTTGGTGTTACAGGAGTAATTTGTTTCCTTTAAGTTGGCATGGGAAAACTGTTGAATAGAATAATTGTTTTTTTTTAGCCGCACCGTCCAGTGAGTTGAAGAGAAACAGTGGTGTCACTTGCCGCCTCTTTATATCTGTTGCACATGCGGGTCATTCTTTAAATAACTGATATTTTCCTCTTTGCTTGTGCTGATTCCTCAACCCGACATTGAAATGAACTGGAGGTAAATGTGCTTCGGTTGAGATGTAACGACGAGTTCAAAGCTCAGCCTAGAAAAATGTAGTGTGTCTATCACACTGAGGCAGGTGTATACTTAAAGGCTAAGCTTTCGCCCTCAATAATATGTTTTGTGCTGGCTACCAATCCCATTTTTATTAAAGTCGGTTATTTTTTTAAATTTTTTTTTGAGGGCGCCTTGGGAATAGTCGAACCAGAAACCTCTCAAGCGGAAACGATGAGCCCATAGGAGATTACCACTGCATTCAAAATTAAAACCCGAATACGTTTGCATATAATTGCATAGCGAGGGTTTGTTTGAAAGAACTCGTTTTCAATGAATAAATTACCAAAAACGATAAGGGTAAATGCCATTAACAACTCTCTCTATTCATGTCTGTGCAAACGTTTGAATTGTTTTAATACATACACGAAGCTGTCCTTGTAGTGGCTGAACCAGTTTTTTTTTCTTCTTCTTCTAAAGATGCAATAAAATAAATAATTGTGCTATTATAGATTCCAACTAGATGGTTTGGAGTGGAAGCAGCATACGCCGGAGAGCAGCTTTACGCAAGGAATGTCGCGATTTTTAGTAAGTCTGAAAATATACAAGAGAAAGCGTGCGATCAAGCGACCGGAAAAGCGACCAAAAAAAAAGCTTTTCAATGTATTTTTTTCTCTTTTTTCCATGCACTATTTTTATCCCCACTTCGTATCTTTAGCGTTACCCTCTGATCCACTATCATGTATCGGGTTCTCATCCCGTAGGTCTCGCTGTAACAAGCCCCAGCTTTGTACCTCGTGTTTCAAGGTTGCCCCACCACCCTACCCCCGTTCCTGCTCACGACCACGTGCTCATAATCAGTATCTGCGCGTGTGTGTGACGTCAAGTGCTGACATGCATATGAATCCATCTGCTCTCGACAGGTGCCGCTGTGTCAGAGATGAGCTGCTGTTTGAGGGATATGAACGCCTTCACGTGCTTCGTGCTATGTAGCGCATGTGTCACAGTTCGGCAATATCCCATATCTGATGTCTTAGGACAACAGTAATATACCGGCGGGATGGTATCAGATGGGGGCCAAAAGAAATTCCTTAAAGAAAATTCTGAGTGAAATATACCTCGTCTAACAACGTCTTCTTCAACGGCTAATGGCATTAAAAAAAAACAACTTTGAGCTGCGAATTTGTTATCCAAGTGACAATTTATGGGACATTGCCTAACGCGGGGATTCTTTATTTTCAAATTGTATTTAAATTATTATTATTTTTTTTTGGCTGCTACTATTTGTGTTTGATAGAGATATTTTCCCCCTTTCTCCCCACCTTGCGCAATTATAAATAACTAAACCATTTTCAATTTTAATTGTCTCGAAGGATCGGGTATTAAATACCCTTAAACATTTAGAAGCCCCTATAAAAAAATTTATGAGCAATCGCAGCCACGGAAAAGTATTTAAAATCTGCATGTCAAAGAACATTGACTGACAATTGTAGGTGTAATTATTATTGTTATTATTATTATTATTATTATTTTAATGCCGATAGAGCAAGAGATCAGAACCCGACCCTGAGTCTGAACACCTTCGGAAGACGTGACATAGGCGGTGATCACCTTAAGTTCAGGAAACGCGATTCCTTCCGTTCTACGCTATTTTGTGTATGTGAACAGCTACTTCCGTTCATGAACACCGTTTATATTATGGCTAACTTAATGATGCTGACATATAGCTTATGAAACATTTTTTAAAAATGTAAATATATTTATTTTACTTTTTAAGAAAAACACGACAAAAACATTAAAAGTGCACACTGCATCAAAGTAAATATTTTGTTTTCATTTCGTGGTTCATCGAGCGGATCATCAATTAGTTTTTTTTAAAAAATATTTGTTTGGATTACATTCATTTCGACCACAACAAAAATACATTTAAGTTTTAAAAAAAAGATCTGTATAGATGTGGTTACTGGTTGTTAAAACTGCGTCCCCAGACAGCAGACGACCTCTGCCCCCGCACCCACTCCTTTTGTTTATTAATGTCGTCGCGCATTGTATCGTTGCATGAACTAATCCCCGGGCACGTCCCCGACATGAAAGAAAACTCTTTTGTTTCCCAAGAACCAATATTTGCCCAATCGGTGGTCAGCGTGTCCATTCCTCGAATCCTCCCTCCCCTCACCACATCTGCCCCGTTGTCCCGTGCCGCGTCATGTTGTAAAGACACATTTGGTGAAATAAAATAATTTTCTTAATTATTTTTTTAAAAAAAAATTCAAGCTCTGAATTGTTAGCTTATAAATGCCTTCGTGTCGGCTAAGATTGTTTTGTGATTGTATTTTTTGGGTTGGTTTGCTAGGTTGCTAGGAAAAGACGTCATTTCCGTTCACAACACCACAACATGTCGCAACCTCTTGGCGTCTTCTGCAATCCAAAAAACAAGAACTCCATTTCCCGAACAGCAATGCCTGATGTAAACAAGATAAATAATAATAATTAAAATAAGAAACATTTGAAAAGTTAAATGAATGAAGGGGCTAAGACTGTGTTTACATTTTTTGAAAGCGCTCTCCAACAATTGAAGTCCATAGCAACTTCTGACAAGCTAAATTACATAAAAATTAATACGCTATTGTTTCTGAGGGTAAAATCCCCACCAACCAATTTTGATGTAAACCGTTGACCTTTTCTACGCCCGTTTTTCTGCCTATCCACAACCCTTTTTTGTAAATTGTCCTGTATCTGCCTCTGGCTTACTTTAGTACCTTAAAGAATTTTTTGTTTGTTTTTTGTTGTTTTTTGTGTTTTAGTTTCCACGTGACCTACACATCCATAACAATGACGAAAGAGATACGTAGCTCCGAGGCACCCACCAACTGGTTCCCCCCCTGCCCCTACCGTTCCCCACCCTTACTTCCTTAATGAATTTGTCATTCCGCGTCCACGGGCCCTTGAAGACGGCTGTCACATTAGAAACAATTTGCGGCCGATAACCCAATCAGAACGTTTAATCTCTGACGTCAGCGGCTGGCGATAATATAAAATAAAAAATAAGAAAAAGAGCCGTTGAGAGCGTTTGTTATCTGTCGATGGCTGGCCCCTTGCTGTGATTGGTGCGGTATTGTGGGGTCCCTGATGGTTTCCTTCAGTTGCCCGTCTGTGCAGAAACGCACGCGCCCGTTAGCATGACGTGACCAGCCTACCTTGCAATAATCGTGACCCGGACGTTGTGTGTGTTTGGTCCGAGGCAGTCTGGGAGTAGACATTTCTGGAGAGGACGTTGGGATTGTCAAAATGACACATACTTTTTGTATCTAAAGGAGATGTATACTGGAATGACTTATTCAGGCCTAATTTGTTTCAAATAATTGAAATATAATGACTTGTAGGATATTATTTATAAACATAATTCAAACGCTATCTGCAATTTTTTAATGAAGAAAAGATGGATTCATACATTCGCCATATAGTATAGCGACGCATATTTGATGTCATTTAAGGTTGCTTAAGAATTTTAACCCCTCTCCCCTCATTCCCCCCTCACTTGTATCGTACTTTAAATACAATTCCCATCGCGCGAGTAATGATTGCTTCTCTCAGACTTCTGCTCAAACATAAAAGCCTTGTCAATGGGAACACGGGAAGAGGGTTATTACTTCCCTTTTGCTATCCAGAGTCATCGTTCTTTTTCACTGGGTAGTAAACAAAAAACGATGGCGAGAGCTGAAATGGACTCCCACCCTCTAACATTGACTGTTTTCTCGGCGGTGTTAGGCCCCTGTTTCTCATATTCGTTTCACCGTGTCCAACAGACCCGAGGGGCGTCTCCTTACTTCAGATATTTTGAGCGTGGCAAAGGTTACAGAGCAGCACCAGGTTAAACACTGCGCGAAGCGACATCCAGCCGAAGCTCTTCCACTGTCACAGAACAGCAGAAGAGACGGTTTGTCTGCGGTGAGACAGCTGGAGGGAGGTCAAAATATAGGGGACCGATCTGCTGGTAATCCCTTACCTCCCCGTTCATTATAGCTATCCCCCCGCGGCCGCGGGCAGCGATTGAGTCCAATTATGTCACAGTTTGGTCTGGCACGCGGTGTCTCGTCGGCCCCCATCAAAAGAGGGTTGATTTCGGACCTTTAGAGTACCTATATACACTGACGTCTGCCTACCGCGTGGACTGAGGGATTTGAATAAAATGAAATACTCCATTGACACGGCGCTGTTTCTCTGATACAGGGCGTATTTTCTTGACGGCAAAAAATGCGGTACAAATAGTTTCAATATGGAGATTCGATCAAAGGAATTTTTAAAACCATTGAATCATTCGTATCGAGTCATGAACAGATTAGCAGTAGACAGAGACAACCGTCAATGTTATTTTTTTAACGGTGGCCACCTGTAGTAAGTCCCTATCGAAATTTGCTAGATTTGTTAAGACCAATTTTTAAAAAAAAATTAAATTCCGTCTCTTATTTAAAAGTGTTCTAAATTTTTTTAGATATTGATATGTAATTTCCAAACATTAAAACATAGAAAACCCTATCTCTCTCTCACCCCTTTCTCTCTCTCTCTCTCTCTCTCTCTCTCTCTCTCTCTCTCTTTCTGTCGTATTTTGTGCTTTTCTTAATGGATCGATGCCCGGAGAAGCATTAAATGTCAGCTGATCAGCTGCGAAAGCCAAATGTGTCCAATTGAGTTATGCTGAATTGATTGTGTATACAGTATTACATTTGACCTGCATAAAACTATGTATCCCTATATGTCCAACGAGTGTTATTTTTTTGGTGTGTTTACTCACATGATCTATTCGCATTGTTGCTCGCAATGCAATGAAGCTACATCTTTTAATCTAAAACGCTCTTATTTTTTTGTTTCGGTTGCGGGCGGGGTGAGTTGAAAAAGGAAAGGGGCAGATATATATATATTGAAAAATTAACGATTAATTAATCGTTAATTTCGATTAAAGCCAAAAGTTTAAATTTATGGCGTCATAAGTAACGTTTATTAAATTGACTTGTCGAAAATCGAAATAACACTGGAATGTCTTCTTTACATGGCATCTTTTAACCAACTACGCAAAAGACAATTGTGTTGACAATCGTTCACATAGCATTAGATTGTCTCAGCTGAAGTTTCTGATACTGTAGTGGATGTTTTGTTTGCATGTTTGTATGTAAGCTATATATATATATATATATATATATATATATATATATATATATATATATATATATATATATATATATATATATATATATATATATATATATATACACAAACACACATTTTAAGAGTTGTTATTAAATACGAAATTAAACACACTCAAAAAGTGGAAAATACATAAACTTTCCCTAATGAATCGGCCAAGTAAAGTGTATGCAGTTATGATTTTTAATTTAAAAAAGCTTTTTCAATATTAGATTTGTACCTTTTTTTCTCATCTAAACGTATTCCTCTTCAAAATGCGTTTTTGAGAAATTAAAATGTATTTAATTATACAAAAAACAAAAAAAACTTAAGGGGTATTAAATAAGCTTTTGATTTTTAAAAAAAATCCAAAATTTCTTATGAAACTTTTTTTTAAACAACATTTTAGTATTTATAAATAATTTTATCAACATCTCTGCATGGATTCAGTGATGAAAATTTCAGGCGTATAGTGATGAGAGTTTAGGGCGTAAAATGTAGAAAGGTTAGGACTCGCGGTGTTTATAGATTGTGGGTGGAAGGTACAGTAATGAGAATTCGGATAAACAAATGGCAAATCATAGGAGCTCGTGTCGTCATACAACGTCTTTAGGGGGTCGGTGTGCAGATTTTCGAATTCAAATGAACGTAGTTTTATAACATGCGCTAAAAAAAAAGTTATGGATACATCCGACAAAAATTATGGACAAGAAGCAAAAAATTTGTTTTGGAGATTAATACTATACACCTAAAACTAATAGGAAAAGGAGTTAAATAGTCATCTGGCGAATGTTGTTAGGCCTTGTTTTAAATCTTTATTTTTGAGTTATTTAATTATTTTTTTTTAAATGGAAAAAAATGAAGCCCACTGAATTTGATCTAGGTGCTAAGACCTAATGTGATTATTTGTTTTCCAACTCGTGTAAATTTGCTTTATTTGACTTGTCGGGTGTGCACGCCCAAAACCTATTTGGTTCTGTGTTGATTAAATAGAGGCGCACCCGACGTTACCTCATGTCTTTAGGCACAGAGCAATCACGGGGACACAATTCGCCATTATTCGCGTTTAAAGGGACTCGATGTATGTATAAAACTCGTCGGTGCATGGTTATTGAAAACGTTGAGATAAACACAAAAAAATTAAGAAAAGAATTCACAAACGTTTCAACATGCCAGAGCATTCATTCATCGCAGCTCCGTTACACACCTTTCGGCAATTTGTCCTTTTCGGTCGTTTCGCAAAATACAAAAACAAATTGTCTAATGAAAACTATACTTATAATATATATGTAACGTATAATACATTAGCGAAAAATACATAAAAATTATTGTCTAATGAAAGAAACAATACACGTAAGCGTTATTATTTAGCTAATGCAAAAGTAAACGTTTCGGCCAGCCCTTTCGTCGGTCCAAATAACATACAGTATTTTAACAAGTATTAAAATTATATTTAAATTATTATGACATTCTTTATCAAGGAAAATAGTTACTTGAAGTTCAAAAGAAAGAAAGAAAAAAAAACAACAATCAAACAAACATTGACACAAGATATTAGAAAAGGGAGGAAGTATCAAAAAAATTACAGTGAAAACCAAAACCGGAAAAAAAAGATTTGCCGTGTCGAGATTGTAGAATAGATACTGTCGTTTCGCAGCCGTCCAATGACTTTGTCTTGCGGAGCTGGAACAACGACGGCCCCGTGTGAGGTAACAAGTGTATGGCCTATGACTATGTTATCATGTTTCTCCTATTTGAACGGCTGTGGATGCACCACTGCTGTCCTACTGACCCCACGGTACAAGAGGTTTATCTTACACTCGGCGGCAATGTGATGCCTACCAGCCGGTATAGAGGGTCTTTCTTCACGCGAACCCCATTTTTGTCCAAGGCAAGGGGGGTTGGGGTGAGGTTGGGGTGATGCAAGAATCTCCCCTCCCCTTTAAAAAAAAACCCTGATTTTACAAGGACCGTGTTTGTTCCCCCAAAAGCTCAACTGCTCGGGGTCCCGCTCCGGCGTTCCCTGTCGTAAGCAAACAGAGGTCTGTGTTTGTCTGGGCCAGGGGATCCCTAAACCGACGACCCGACCACACTGGGGTCGTGATTCTTGTAACACACTAGTGTGCAGCGCGATCTTCCGTGGACTGACTGACCAAGTATGGTTTCTCAACGAAAGTTTTAAAAAAACAAAAAACATTGACAACACCACATTTTCTCGAATCTTCTAATTTTATTATGTCTATAGCAACGCCGTCCTGCCACCTTATATTAAAAAAAACCCAATCATTTCGGCAGTCTTGTCTGGCTCACCCTTTTATCGGGCCGAAATTAGTGTCAGACTCACCTAACATCTGATCCTCATTTGATCCGATCATCTTCATTTTAAGACCCATTTTAGTGAGACCCATTTTTATCAGACCCATATTTATGAGACCCAGTTTTATCAGACCCATATTTACGAGACCCACTTTTATCAGACCCATATTTATGAGACCCACTTTTATCAGACCCATATTTATGAGACCCACTTTTATCAGACCCATATTTATGAGACCCACTTTTATCAGACCCATATTTATGAGACCCACTTAACACCTCCACCACAAACATCTCCCCAAAACACCTTCCCCCAAATAAATCTCCCCCCAAAAAACCTTTACCCCCAAAAACATCTTCCCCCACAAAACACCTCCCAAAAAAACTCCTTCCCCCCCCCCCCCCCTCCCACACTCACCTAACATACAAATCACACAACCCACTCACAACCAACCCCCCATCTTCCCACTCACCCCCAAACCATACACCTCAAAACCTCCAACCCACCCACTCCCCTACCCCACAACCCATACACCTCAACCCCCACCAAACACCCAAAACTCCCCCCACAAAACCTCTATTACACACACAATCTCTTCACCACACTACTCCCATATCCAACACCACTATTATTACCTATCTCCTTATCCTTACCTATTTCCAACCTCATCCTTACCTCATAATAACCCCCTTAACTTCCCAATCACAACCACTACATACCAATTTACACAACTAACCCCTTACCCAGTATCTCATTCCCCCCAAAACCATCCCATTACCTCCAAAACAAACACATATATCATACTAACATACTATTACTACAAAAACACCAACCACAACTTCCAACCTCTCAAATAACCACTATTCCCCCAAATCCCTATCTCAACACTCTCCCATCCAACTTTCCTTCTCCTCCCTCAAATCCCACTTAACAAACCCACCCCCCACTATAATTCCCAAAACCCCCCCACCCACCCTCACACACTCCATATAAACACTCTTATTATACACCAAAACCACCCCACCACACTTTCCCTCACTTTACAACCATCCCCCCAATTCACCCCCCCCCATAAACATCACTTCATCAACCACCCCCCAATAATTCTACAATCCAACATTCCAAATCTGCCATAACTATTCCAAAACACTCCATTTCCACTTCCCCAACCCACACCCATAAAAAACCCACTAACCATTCCACCTACTAATAACCTATCAAAAACCAACAATCACAAAACACAAATAACAAAACAACAAAACCCAAAACCACAACAAAAAATAAATAAATTTTTCTTTATTCTTTTTTTTCCCAAAACCAACCCCCTCCAACAACAAAGAACTCCCATTCCATAAACCACTTGACTAGATATTTGTCAATTGAAGTAGGCGACGACTCTTTATTCGATCATAGCTCGTGATTCATTATGTGTGTGTTATTTGTGTTAGTTGGAAATATTGTAAAGACACCTATTTAATTTAAAAAACTTATTCTCAGTTGGTTACATTTTTAAATCCCTTATATTAACTTCACGGCCGTCTCTCTCTGTCTTGGGCTCGGCGGGCGGGCGGGCGGAAAAACAGAAGTCGAAAATGACCCACTTCCCATGATGCGATCGAACTGAAATTTGGCACACGGACTCGTCTGACCTAACAATGCATCGTATCAAAATTTCAGATCGATCGAACGTACCGTAATTAAATTAATGCATTTTTAGTTTATCCTTATATGAGGTATGTAATTCAAAATTCACTGTTTGTTATTGTTTTTTTTTCTGCCAGTTTCACGTGAGTTTGAGTTGACGCCGACCGTCTGTTGACGCCGACCGTCGTGCCGACACCCCCTCACATCCCACCCCCATTTATTAAAGACAAGGGACATCACTCGGTGTCAGTCTGTAAATGTTTGAAAATAATCAATACTGTTAGTTATGTCTCATATATAAGGGATTTATAGTCAAAAACTTTGTTTTTACGGGTTTGTTTTATCATACACGAAGCCCATAAACACGAACATTATAGAATTGAATGACAAGATATTAGAGAAGCGGTTACTCTCACATATTGCGCTCTTGTCCAAGGGCTCGTGATTTGAATCTCTCGGGGTGACACGTATTGTTTGTAGGCTGGATACCGTGACATTATGGTTTAAACGAATGAAGAATATTTTCTCATCTTCATGACGCATCTCACAAAGTACTTTTAAAGGCACTTTAAAAAAAAAGAGAGAAGATAGTTTACTTTTGAGGCAAGGGAATGTTCTCCATATGGGCAATAGCGTCTGTTGACTGTTGGACAAGAGGATCTACGCACTCGAGCTGGAAAATTCATGTCTTGCGGGATCTCCCCAGAGTTCACCAGCGTTACTCCGACTGTAGCGTTACTTAAAGGTCAAAGACGTTAGTGAGTTAATTTGTGAGCGTGACCTGGCGTTTCCAATTTTATATCAGGTAACAACACTTTTTTTAATTTAAAAAAAAAGTGTGATTTTTTCTCTATGGAATGATTTGATTGAAAACATTGAAATATATATATATATATATTATATATTATATATATATATATATATATATATATATATATATATATATATATATAGGTTGTATGGTACGGGTAACAAAAAACCATGTGTTTTTTAAAAAAATCACAATTCAGGTTTTTAAAAACTATATCATATATGTATAACAATTCTGACATGAACCATGGAAACCGCCTCTGACTCAATCTTAGCCACGATTGTTGACTCTGTTCGGACCCAGGGAAACATGAAATCCGACAAGGTGTATTGGGTGTCACCTTACATAAAAGCTTAAGAACTACTGCCCCCCCCCCGCCCCCCACCTGTTGCTTCTCTCCACCCACCCCCCTCGCCCCCTAGAATTGTGAAAGTAATGCAACCTCTCCCCCACACGCCTCCCCCCACTCCAGCAGTACCATCCTAGGTCTCAGGTTTGGGGTTCGGTAGCGTGGTGGCGCTTCTAGTTCAAGGACGTTGGACGACATCCGGGGGGCTTTGGTCTGCTGGCCCGAAGCCAGGACATGTCAAGCCACCGTGCCGCGGGGTTGTACGATTCACTTAGGTGACGACGGCGAGGTACAACGGTACAGTAGTAGATTACGAGGGGCCAAAGTGACAAAAGGGTGGGGGGGGGAGTGGAGTAGGTAAAGCACTATTGCTGAACTGTAACTTTGGGGGACAATGATTCGAGGCACGGGTGGTGGCCATAGATAGTAAGACTTACAGTGGGAGATTTTGTATCGTTTGGAAGGTACGGGATCGTGCATTATGTGGCCGTAACTTGTAGCGCTCGTGTTAAGTGCCCTTTTTTTTGTATACAAGTAGCAGCTTTTTGGGTACCCTGTTAAAACAGTGTGTAACTAATTTACCGTCGTGCGTCAGAAACTTATTTTTCACGTTGTTGAAGCCAAATGGAAATAACGATTTCAGCTTTAAAAATTATATATATACTAGCGTGTCACCCGTCAAAAAATGACGGAAGTTTTCAAAAATAAATACACATCAGATTGAAAAAAAACGTAATACAGAAGTTTCATGTATTTTATTTATTTTTATATGAGTCATTTATTATCATATTGAACAATTTTATGCGGAACGTTCGAAAAGAGTTATATTTGGTGCAGTAATTTTTGGTGCGCACTATAAAAACCAACAGTATTACATCCAAGAAGCATTATATCCATTACGGGAAATATTTATGTTGATGATATATATATATATATATATATATATATATATAAGTGTCTGTTGCTCAAAATACGAAAGAAAATAAAAGTTTAACATACAATGCTGTTTCGAAAAGTTTGAGAATCATCGTGAAACTTGGTTCAATTGTAACATGTTTAGGAGGGAAAAGCGATGTTTGTATCCTCCCCTCCCCCACACTAGTTTGAGCCTAATTTGCCGCCCACCCTAACTGAAACAAAATTATGCAGTTTCCCGAACAGGCCCCGTTGCGCCACCCGGAGTGGCCAGGCCCACAGTAGGACATCTTTCACTTCCATGGAGCTGATCGCATATTTTTAAATCAATAAAAAAATCGATGCACACTGTACGCATATTATTGTGCAGTAAATTTTCTTATTTCCTGGGATTTACTTTAGTCATTTTACGCAGTTGGTTAGTTTTAAACATTTTGTTCAAAAGAAATCCATAAAATAAAAGATGTACTATAAAGTTGAGTTTTCAGAGCGCATCACTTTTTGGCAACATTTGGTCTTAGGACCCGTTAAGGACACTGCAGAATTTTGGTATCATTTGTAACTAGTTAAGATTTTATAGTTGAGACTTTGTTATCTTCATCGCCCCTACGTTTTTCTTTTTCCAATCCAATACATACCACATCAGACATGGTTCAATTAATTAAACGTGCATTAATGAAGGCTTTCCTGCTATCCAGTACGCTGGTTCTGTGTTAGATTTTCTGGGATAAAAAATTAATCTGTAAACATTCTCAGTCATAAACTGAGGGGGAAAAAACACATCGGATTTTCATCAAAATTGCAAACTGAATATCAAGAGTTTAAAAATCAGATATTTTTTTAAAATAAAACGAACTCTTTAGCTCAGTTCTTAAGAATAACGAACTCCACCACCCACCCACACACACTCGTTATCTAAAATTTCTTGTCTTAAACTTTATCCGACGCTCTTGCGGTAATTTACGTGTCTGCAAATACATTGACGAAATGAAGTGTACGTAATGACAGCGCCGCACGAATTCACCGTCCACCCGGCCAGCTCGGCTTTGAAAGATGAGCAAAGATTTCAACCACTTTTATTATTCTCGTCTTACCCCCGTACAAATTTGGTATCAGGACTTGTGTGTGTCTAACTAGAAACAGGAGCCGAGGAATCTTTTGACAGGCTATTTTTCTTAAATGGTTCGCATTGCTGCAATGGGCTTTGGGGTTGGGGGTGGTGGTCAAAGAAGCCAACCTGTTAAAACACAGCACCTCTCACGCCCATGATCTTATGTCCACGATACGGGTACATCATTAGGATTTTAAGCGGTCATTGTATTTCGAGAATGGTAATGGAAATCGAGCTGAAAAAAGTCTTATTTTAAAAGGGTTTTTAAATTAACATTTAAAATTGTTAATTTTTAATTGTGAATGTATGTCACATGAACATAATCAACTTTATGAGACTCGATCATTTACAGTAGGAAAACGATGTATTTGCTTAAAGTTTATTGTTTTCCATTATCAAAATTTGTAAATGAATATCTTTAAGTCTTAAAGTGTGTTTTTTTTTAAAACTAAGGGAAACTCCAAGCAAAATATTCACGAACTTCCAAAATTAAAAAAAATAATAATAATAATTTGTTCCTTGCTTATTTTTGTAGTTAGTAGTTTCCTGTGTTGGTTCAAAAATCTCCAATTGCCAACCATTTAAATCGGAAACACGGGTCAGTTATTTACTTACTTCACTGCCTATACAGCAACCTAGTTTAGATTTGGTAATTGCCCAAATTCGGCAACATTTCATTATAAATAACGGCACCTAAATAATTTGATAATTCATAAAACAGTGTATAAATAATTGTTACTCGATCAAATTAAAACGCAGGATTGTACTAGGAGAATTCAGAGATAAATAATTGCCTTGTTTTTTGCATAGTTTTAAAAAAAAAGGAGTAATTATGTTGACAAAAATATATTTTAAAATATATATAAAAATAATAAATGTCACGAACAAGAGCGGGCAACTTGCTACTACATTCATTATCACTAACATGTCTCATAAAGTAAAAGGCATTAAAATTTATTAAGTGGGCGAAACTAAGGGGCGTGGGATTAGGATGAAGGAGGACGGACTGGTTGGTTCATTATTTCTGCTGCTGGACATTTTTATCGTTTTGAAGCGTGCAAGGGGGATGGCCATTACTCTTGCCTTCTTACTTAGCATTTGGTCTGCGGTTCTTTTCTTCTTCATACACTCCCCCCACCCCCTTGCATTGCAATGCGTTACTTTTATTAGATTCGTTTACACTTTTTTCTATTTTCTGTGGATGTGTAGAACTTTCAAATAGAATTTTTTAAAAAATAAAAAAACTTGCTTGGCGTTTTGGACCTATACATTTGATCCTGTCCTCTGGCTTTAAATTGTATGCCTTTAATTGTTCGATCTGATGTGTTTGTTCTAAATTAAAATGTGTTATGAAATCCTAAAATCGAAACAATTAATGTTTAATCGTATGTTGTAATTTTTGAAGTCATTAATAGCAAGACGCTACAGAATGCACCACAATTCTCCGTCTCTGAGTCGCTGCTTTATAATCCTGATTTACTATTTTAGTGCGATTTATTTTCTTTCTCTACGCCACTTTGTAATCAACAATATAATGTTGTTTTTTTAATCACTGTGCTTCCACTAACACCCTTGTATGAAACCCATCCTATTTCGTATTCTGACATCAAGGATATTGTTGTTTTTAAATAACAAAAAAGATGTGTGCACGTTCAGTAATCCACATTTACATATTACATTTTATATGTGATGTGTGATCCAAGCAAAACATGTATGTTAGTTAAAAACTGACAGCAACAACTGGATGGATTCTAATACTATCATTTCAAATTTATTTGCACATTGAATATACTTGTGCGTTTGTATGACATATCCAAGATAGAATTAACAATATATAATTAATAACTAATTGTTATAAATTATAAATGATTGAAAATTCCATAAATCCGCCCGCTTATCTCCCTTTAATTTTTTTTATCTCTCTTGAAAATTCTTTCTTCAACATTTTAATTTTTAACTCCTTATATTTGTTCTCTCATCAGGTGGGTTGCGATAACTTCATCCGGGTGCTAGTGCGCAAGACCAAAGACCGGGTGTACATCTGTGGGACCAACTCCTTCCAGCCTCGTTGTCGACACTATGAAATCACGGTGAGTGGTCCCTACCAACATACTGTCGCCCGAGTTGTCGGCCCTGGTGCTTTGCAAAAATCTATATAGCGCGGTACTTTCAAATCAGGAGCATGGCATACGGTGCTTTGCATGAAAAACTCGTATACAAATAAATATAGATAATCAATGCAAAACTTTGCATGTCTTTATTAACCAAAATAAATGACAAGAGCTAAGTTTATCGGTTGAAATTAAAAGTAAATAAATATATATATAGGAAGACAAGAGGTTGTCAGTTTGGAAAGTAAAGTTTGAAAAGAGTGTGTTTTTATATCACTTTTGAACGCTTTACTGGGATGAATTTTACGAACGGGAGAGAATTCCATTGTTTTTGGAGCTCAACAACAACAAAAAACGCGTGCATTTACTTTTAAAGAATTAGGCAGATGGTCGGATGTTTTCACATGAAGAAGTTACGGCTTACAACAAATAAAAATGTACATTTTGACCAATGAAAAGGTTAAGATTTCTTGAAAAAGAGTGTGATTTGATTCCGTTATGAATGGGATAAATCTTTAGTTCTGAGGCGTGCGATCTCTCATTTTCCACAACGCCGTCCCACACTGCTAGATCGAGCTTACTGTTTAGACGCAATGGATTTTCTCTTCATTGTGATGGTTTAGAATTTTGGAAGTGTTTGGGCAGTGGGGGGCTGGGGTGGGGTGTATAATCTTTTTATGGCGTGCGCCCCCCCTAACTTTATGGCGATGTTTACGACCTACCATTTTTATGGCGGCGACATAGCACCAAAAAAAACGCCATAAGATAGACAGAGACAATCTTCAACACACACACAATTCTTCTGCAAGGTCATATTTTCATTCATGAGGAATCACTGTAACACTGTGCCAACTGCACAAGGATTGTTTTGTTCCGGTGGCGGGAGGTGGAGAGAGATCTTTCCAGAATGGTCTTGACCCACCTGTAATTTACAACAGTTATTTTTTCAGAGAGGAAGATCGTTTTTATTTCAAAAATGAAATTTCGTATTAACAATGAAAATACATTAACATAAATTAGCATACAATCTCGGTGAATTAATTGGGATGTTGCCGAGATCCACATGTCCCTGTCAGTATTAACGTGTGCCGCTGTACGTCATCGTTAAACGCGCCCAGCAGCCCCGAGAGCATGTCCGTGTTTTATCTTGACGTTCATTGACTTCAGTGTGCACGAGGTTGGTGGATATTTGTTTTTTATTTGTTTGTTGTTTTTTTTTAATCCTCGTATGATATTGTGACGATCCACGCAAGACCAATGCTCCCTTTAACATGCGCGGCTGCGCAGATATCTGACCGACGCCGCGCAGAATTTTTTAATTACCTCGCAGCAAATTTTGTAAAAAAACGTGCACAAAAATTGATGCTGTGCAACTTTGCACACGAGTTGTTTTTTTTTATACTTTGCACACGGACCAACGAAGCTTAGAGGGAAAATTGCACAAGACCCGTGCACTTGGCAGGCAATAAGATTTTATATACTGTCGCTCTCTTCCGAAACATTCTAAAGATCACAAGTGCACTGAAATATTTTGGAATCGCCCCCTCCCCACCCAACCAACCTGGCAAAGATATGTGATTAAATTGTGTGAATGAAGATTAAAAATTAAAGCAAAACACTTACACTGAGCTTACATCTTCGTTAATGATCTTCAAAGTATTTTATATATTTTTTAAAATTTTTGTGAACACTCGTGTGCATTGCATCCACTCTCCCCCCATTTATGCTTTTGATCCCGGACATGGGGGTCGGGAAACTGTTGGAAGGCTTCATTCATTACCTCAGGTGTCTTATTAATCAACGTTGTTACGGCTTAACGCCCCCACCCACCCCCCCTCCTACCCAGACGCACGGAGATGTTGCTATTCTCTCTCTCTCTCTCTCCACCGTCACATAATTTGACAAGGATGTGCCATCGCAGTGCGTAGCGTTGTTTTGACTGACGTTTAAATATAGAAGATCTTTAAGAGCTGTATGTGTGTTTTAGACCACGTCTTTCACGTTCACACACCCATTAAAATTAAAAGTGATATTTTTAATGCAACACACATCACATCATAGACAACATAATTTTCTTTTTAAGGGTCATGGCACGCAAACTAAAACGGCACTACACTGACTTCAATCCGGCAAATCTACTAGTAGTTTTGGCTTAATATTTGAAGGATACGTTGACTTTTGCAGGAACACATTTTACAGTGTTTCATTCAGTCTTGCATTCCTATCTCAGAAAAAAGCAAGAGTTTCAATTACTTGTTTTTGTTAGTCTCGTCTTCTTTAGATTGGATTTTAATGACCGGGATTTTGTGTATCAAGTTTTAATGAACTGCTCCGGAGTCCCCGTCCGCCGTGTAACGTGATCCGTCTCATCCGGTGGTAAGCAACGCGTCGTGGCACGTGATCAGTTTACTGTGGATAAGAATAAGAGGGAGAATGATCTTTTTAAAAAAAAACAAAAAAAAACAACAACAACACAATAACAATATATGGAATAATAATAGGTACTTTTTTTCAACCTACAATGCTTTACAACAGGGTAAGACAGAAATAACAGAAGTGACGCGCTTGTGGATGCCAAAAAAATAAATAACATAAGATACCAAGGAGAATTTTAAAATGTACACTAATTATTTGTCAAAAGGCACGTTTTTGTATCCCGAATGTGCAAAAAAATATTCAATTAACTTGATGTAACAAACACATTTAATTTTAAAATTGTTTATTTTAGTTCTATGGGCATAGTAAAGAAAATGAAAAATCCATTTTAACAAAATTAATAAAATTTGAAATGGAAAAAAAAATGCTAAAATAATTATATGAGAACGTACAAAGCGCGGTACCGAGCAAATAAAAAAAAACAAATAAGGAGGAATCTAGAGTTTATTAACTTGCTAATAATCAACTGTGCATTACTTCCAGTAAAGTGTACTTGAATGGCGTCAAGGTCGTTCATCCTCACCTTACTCAGCCCCCACCCCCGCACACGCCTCCCCCCCCGACACGCTTTGTCGTGTCTGTTCAGCCCCCCCCCCTCTCCACAACTCTTGAGACGTAATGGTTTAAAAAACCGGATCAGTTCCGGCGTCCCTAATAAATTGCGTTTTATGGAGACTGCTTGTCATCGCGTGGCCAATGTTTTACAACCGGGCCTGTCGTTAAAGAGCTATGATTTCGAACTAACTCATGTGTGAAATGGCTGTTAAGCACTGCATCTCAAACTTCGGGCTTTTAAAAGCCCTCCCTAAATTTACCATTAAATTAGCTCTCTTTTTTTGGTGTGTACTTAAACTGACCTCTTCCCCCCCCCCTCTCCCACCCGGACCGGCCCCTCTATCATCCATCACTGGAGCTCTCGATTAATGACAGAAAAACAAAACATCTAGGATGCACTAATATATAACATCGTTCATGATCGATAACAAGAAAATATTTTTAAAAAAAAACTATTCATAAAACATCCTTTTTGTAAAAATTTGAAAATTTCGTTGCTATGCACATATAAAAAAATTGTTAATGTTCATTTATAAAACATCTGTAACGCGCACATTTGAAAACGTGTTTATATATTTAAAATAACACATATAAAACAATTTTAATATACATTTAAAAAAACGTCGTTAATATAATAATATATTTTTAAAAATCGTTTAAATATAGTAGTACATGCCCCTAGCGTGAAAGTTAAGCTTAAAATAATACATGTTAAAACACACACACACACACACACACACACAAGTCCGGATATAAAAAAACCGTGAAGGCAAACGGAAACGCGATGACATAAAAATCAAGGTGGAAATTATCTGGATTTGAAGAGAACGTTTATATGGGATTATAAAAAAGGGGGATTACGGCGTTCTTTCAAGTTTTAGTGTGAGACTGAGATTAGGATTTTATATATATATATATATTTTTATTATGTGTATTTGAGTTTGAAAAGTAGTTTATAAGAATTGGGTTTCATATTAAAACGGGGGAGTTTGGGGGTGAAAACTTTAAATGGACTTGATACTTTAAAGTAGGAGTTGTAACTTGACACCACGACCAGTTACCTTGATGTGGTAGCCTATACCTTAAATCAAAACCTGTTACCTTAGAATGTTAACTGTTACCTTAAACCAGGACCTGTTACCTTAAAACCAGGACCTGTTACCTTAAACCAGGACCTGTTACCTTCAACCAGGACCTGTTACCTTAAACCAGGACCTGTTGTCTTTGAGACGTTGCGTTGGATATTAATAATGACAGAATGCGGCATTAACTTCATTGCAATGACAAGTTGTCTTCTCTTTGTGGCACATTTCCTACTATGAATAGTCCCTCCTTAAATCATTCACCATATCGAAATGACAACCCGTCTAGTACAAGCAACAATGTGGAATTCGTTCTACTACTAATTCCAACAATTCGGCAACGGCTTATGTTGCACAACAAAGTTTGGCAACCCTATGTCACCAAAGTAGAGCAATTCTGGAGTTATACCCCAATGGGATTGGAAAGCCTTATAATATATCCAACATTCCATTGCACATTCCGATTTTCTTTCTTCTCAGCTATGAATTATGAATAAAAAAATCTATCGCCAATATCTCGTTACCGTTGTTTAATTTTTTTGTTTTTTTGTTTATTCATTAATGTTTAGAATTGAACATGAAATTTCAATCCATAGAAACTGAATACTTATTTTTGTCTCCTATCTCTCACCTTCTTACAGGACAACGGCAGCTTCAAGATGGTCAAGAAGGAAGAAGGCGAAGGCGGAACTGGGGTTTGCCCATTTGACCCCAAACACAATTCCACAGCCATATTCACAGGTGAGACCAACACACAAACATATGTCACCAAGTCACTCACTATTTCCCCTTTTCACCTACTCCTCGATCACGCTCTACCACCTAAACACGTTCGGGTTTCATAGTCGGTTAACGATGTGATTGGTTTTAAACGGCTTCTAGCTTTTGAGAACTCCCGCGGTTTTCAGTTGATATCTGGGAGCGATTCCAGGTCCGCATTCAAAATATTTTATTAAGGGAAAAAAATTCCCACTCTTGCTGCCCCCCCCCCACACACACATACCTCAGTGATTTGTGTATTCGCCTCTGGCGCCGTTCGACCCTGCTGACCCCTCCCCCCCCCCGCCCCCACCACCACCACCTCCTCGCCACGTGCCAATTAAGAAGCCTGAAATTACCCATAAAAGACGTTTTACCGTCGGCTCGTCACTGATGACCCCTGACCTGATCCATTCATCCAATCACAGGGGTAATTCACGTCTGTTGTGGCACCTACCGGAAGTGGAGACAGTTTCATCATCGATTTTATGTCTGGCGAACTCTTAAACAGAAACAAATGCCGTTTCTGTTAAAAGCGCTGAAACACAGACCCAATTATTTTGCAAGACACGTTGGTTAACTTTGGAATCTTTTGACCATATCTTTAAATAATGTTGCCGAGAGAGGTTTTTAAAAAAAAAGTGATTATCGAGCATTTAACGACACCATTAATGGAATAGAAAAGCATTTGATGTGTTCAATCTTAAATAGCCCCTTCCCGCCCAACCTGAAGGATTAACACCGCGGATTTTAGACCTTTTCCAAGCGTGATTCTTTCCCAAACGAGGAGGAAAAAACCCCCACTGAAAACAAACATGGTATACTTTTTTTAATGACACGGGCTTAATGAAATAACAACAATGTCAAGGCCATCTGGTAAGAGAAAGCAAATAACAAACTCGCATTATTTTGCGAAAAGAAATAAAAATGTTGGCTAATGGAACACGATCGAGTGACTGAACAAATTATTATATTTCAATTTAATACCGATTATTTAATTTACAACAACAAAAAAAATTATAAATATATATATTAAAAAAAAACGGATTTTATTTTAAAAGGTTTTAGCCATTGTTCTCTCCCCTTTACAGATGAAACGTATTGCATTTCTTTTCTTCAATTAGCTCTCTAAGAATAAGAGGACACGTCTTGAATATTTAACATATAAAATATCTTTATTGATTCAAATAAATACATTTTTTTAAATGTTCATTTATTTTTCATTTTATCGGTAGTATTAAGTTTAATTAATTTGGAAGACTTAGGCAATGAAACATATTATAATATTGCATAACAGAGAACCGATTAGAATCTTTGGGTCTTTCAACTCCTCCTGTGTTACGGAAATTTTATTCCCATCTTTTTTTGGTAACCTAAAACTTTCAGGGTAAGCCTGTCTCCTTGAAACCTCCACCCCTCTTCAAAAGAATTATCCTTTTTTTTTAATGATATCTTTTCCATTTTATATAACGTTCAAAACAGGGCATGGCTATGGTTAATGAGTTTAATAACGTCCCTTTGTTTGGTTTAATTTCGTGTGCGCCCGATTTTCGCGTTCCGGGTGTTGACGTGAACGTGACTAGGTGTATGTGTGAGGGTGTCTGCGTGTGTGTGTGTGTGTGTGTGTGTGTGCGTCTTCTGTGCGTGTATGTGTGTGCGTGTTTGTTTGTCTACCTTTTGTTATGGCGTAACTCTATCCAGCTTCACAGGTGTGCGCGAAGTCTTACAAACACATGTCCGACCCCCAAACCTTATTTTTGTAGCGTTTTTTCAACCCTCTATTTTTTCTGTAGGTTTTTAAAAACCTTATTTCTGTTGTGTGTGTTTTTTTAAAACCTGATAACTTTTTTTTAATGGATAAGAGGGGGTGGTTGAGGAGTGAATAAGTGAGTTTTAGGGTTAACAGCTTAATTAGATTTGAAGGTTGTGACCTTAACATACATATCGTAACTTTTTAATTATGAATAGTTAAATTGAGTTTTAATGAAACAACCCCCATGATCTTTAGTCATACATTTGTCATGTGGTAAAACCGGCAGTAACAAAGAAACAAACAAAAAACACACAACAAGAAAATTAAGAGATGGAAGCGGAGGATTTTAGGGCAGAGGGGAGAAATTGAGGAAATGATGTCCGGCGGAATGAAGGCATTTAACAAACACGGGCGCCCATGCCTTTAACGCTTGGCCTTGGCAGTAAAACACTGGGAGACACGGGCCACCGGAGCTGAAACGCCGGAGAAAGTTTCTTTTTTTATTTTATTTGTAGGATATATTTTGTGAACAATATTCTTCCTGTAACAACAGCCTGTTAATTGAAACCTCGTTAAAAATGTATATGTAAGCGTATTAGTTATAAGTAAAAAACGTAATTAACGCATTGATTGACTAGACAATTGAATCTCCTATCTGCCAGTCAGGAACTTCAGAAAACAAAAGAGAAAACGTACCAGGCACTGGAACTGTCCCGCCACCAAAATACCAGACTCCACCTGACATTCAGACTGTGTAAGATTGTCCTTCAAATCCCCCCCCCGCCCAACCGTAACCTCTCCCTAGGGCAGGGGCGGATTAAGACTGCACGGGGCCCCTGGCTGCAATTCAAACTGGGGCCCTATCCAGCCAGTGTACCTTTAGATAAATGATTGCTAGCAGCTAATATAAGACTGTAACTTGTAAATATTCATTAAAAATGATTATTCATGAAGAAACCGAATTCGAAGAAATAACTTTTTGCCGGTATCCTAAAATTGAGTGTAAAAGACAATTTATAAAATTAATAAACACATGGAGAAAAAAAATTCACACCCCACCCGGGGATCGAACCCGCCACCGCTTACCCCTCAAGCCTTAGTACTTCACATTCGGCCACGAGAGCTCAATTTGGGTTGTCAATTTAAAAAATATATATAATATTCTTTAATAATTTCTGTTATTGAGCCTATCAAATCAGGTTTTTTGACTGCTTAGACTATCGTGTGGGAAAAGAGATCATTTTAATAGATTAGATTTTATTAATTTATCATATTTTCAGCAATTCATGTATACATTTGTCCACATTTATTATAAAATATACTAAGTTTGGGGGCCCTAAATCATCGGGGGCCCCTGGCTTTAGCCCGTTCAGCCCCCCCCTTAATCCGCCATAGCCCTAGGGTGGTGGTTTTTGTAAGGGATCAGGGTGAGGAAAAGGGGGGGGGCTGGGTTTTAGGTGTCTGTTACTGGGATCTTTCTGTATTCTGTATTTAATGTCAAGTGTGGCTGTTTTGTTACTGGGATCTTTCTGTATTCTGTATTTAATGTCAAGTGTGGCTATTTTGTTACTGGGATCTTTCTGTATTCTGTATTTAATGTCAAGGGTGGGGGAGCGGGGAACGGTTGGTTCATGAAATTATCGACAATTTCGAAAATATACCATTATAAATATAAATATTAATAACTATTAATATACAAATAAGTAAAATGTAAAAAAATCTTTTTTTTAAAAACGACACGCTTTTATTTACAAACATTTACAGACTGAAACGCGCTGATCTCCCCTGCCCTTGATGTAAACACGGGAATTCGGTAAACGAGGGCTCGAGTGAAACCAGTGAGCCGTGGAGATCAACTCTAGCAGACGACTATACATTCTAAATAGTGATAAATAGAGATAAACTAAAAATTGATTAATTTTATTACGGTACATTCGATTGATCTGAAATTTTGATACAATGCATTGTCATCCAAGATCTATCTGTGGTAAAATTTTGAGATCTCTAGGACCATCAGAAGTGGTTTAATTTTACGTTTCAAGATTTGAAGGAAGGATGGATGGATGGATACAACATACAAACAGTGTGACTTAAATAAAACCGTGTAAAAGGGAATTTATTTCCATCCATCCTCATCTCTTTCCCACCCATCCCTATTTCATTCCCCATTTGATCCCCATTTTACACTCAACACAAGCCCATGCACACCTTAAATTCAAATTATCCTCAAATCCAGGGTTTTCCAATCTACGGGCCGCTGGCCAGATGCGGCCCGCGAGGCCCTCTCATCCGGCCCCTGGAGATCTTTTAATCTAAAAAAAGAGACACTATTTTTACCTGTAGTTTACCACAAAACTTAGTAGTTGTGGGTTAGTAGTTGGCCCCCAAACTGCTGTTTGACAGTTAATACGGCCCTCCGGCAGAAAAAGTTTGGAGACCCCTGCTCAAATCGAACCATCCCCATCTTACCTTATCACATCCCATCATCACCTCGATACCACCCCATCATCACCTCAATACCACCCCATCATCACCTCAAAACCACCCCATCATCACTTCGATACCATCCCATCATCACCTCGATACCACCCCATCATCCCCTAAATACCACCCCATCATCCCCTCAAAACCACCCCATCATCACCTCAATACCACCCCATCATCATTCTCAGTCATTGCGTTGGCGTTACTCTTTATATCTTGTATATCCCCCCCCCCAAAGCAGTGCTCTAGCCTTTTTAAGGGAGAGGGACGGGGTGTTTTGATTAGTTCAGCCACTCATCCACACGCCCCACTTGATTAATCTTCAGCCGACCGCCCTTGGTCAGTTGTATTTAATCCGCACCGCCACTTTGATGTGTCCGGCTTGACCATCATCCTTCGATCAGTGTCTGGTTCCGCTGCTCAGTTCCCGATTGTAATTGACTTGCCGACCCCGTGTGACCTGCCAGGCCTTGTGACTAGCCAACTGGTTGTGACTTGCCAACCGCGTTTGACTAACCAAACCGTGAGTTGCCTGTGAAGGACACATTATGTGCTTGTCTGGACATGGACATGGACACATACACCTGCTGAAGTTCTATCTCCTTAACTGAGAACATCATCTGTCAGAGGGTTATTACCCTTAGCCGACTCTATCGCAGCAATGGAAACATAAACGATCGGCGGAAATGAAATGGTATAATTAGTAAGGGGAATGGCTTTCGTTATTTTGAGAAGCCTTACAAATGTATGCTTATAAAATGTGGGTGAGACTGCAATCAGGCTTTTAGTTTTGAAATAAAAAAAAATGTTATTTTATCGCTGTTCTGTAACGTCTTATTATCAGGCCCGTCCATACCCTTTTTAAATAACATACCATGTTTATATATATATATATATATTATATATATACTATAAAATGTATACTAAAACAACACAAATAGTTAAATGAATTGTTCAAAGTAAAAATAAAAAATCATTTATAACTGTCTACTTTTTAAACTGAAGTATCACAGAATGTCGTCACCTTCTTAAACGTTGTTAGAAGGGGAAGTTAGATTTAGTTTGTATGTGACTTCGGGACACTTCGGTTTTTGAGTTTATTTAAAGCGTCATGGGCAAACACTCGGGGAGCTGGGCTTTCGTCTTCAATACGACGTCATCTTAGTCGGCCCATGGCTGTAGCGTCACTGTTTTCCCGTGAGCGCCCCACTCTAAAAAAACAATCGGACTAGGACGCCGTCTACAAATAAGATCTTCATTTACTCGAGCAGGGGGACGCAACCTCATTACGCAAGACGCCGCTCAGTTATCCGGATTCGTTAAGTTTGAATGCACACGGCACCTGGCTGGGAAAAGATAAGGTGGTGGGGAATGGGGGTGGGAGATCGGATTTAAAGTGTGTGTTGTGTGGGGGGCGGCGTAAGAGTTTTCGATTGAATAACATTACTCGCCCATATATACAGAGATAAGAAGGGGATGGGAGTCGGACAGGCTGCATGCTAAGTGGATGACCCTGGTTGTGGAACTTGGATTACGGCCCGAATGAGATGTCACGACTGTGACCAGCATCCCACAAGCGGGGGTGGGGGGGGTGGTGACCTTCTGGTGAATGGAAAGTTGCAGAGGCGCGGCTACAGGTCGAAACGTCCGGAACGTCCTGCGGTTCTTGGGACTTTCAGAACCAATCTCTGGGGGAAACAAAACATCAACCGTCAATAATATATATCTCGTGAAGTCTGTTTTCTCCTCTTTTATGTGCATCCGGTTCTTTGTTGTGTTTACTGAACTGTTTAAAAAGATATGTCTATGTTTACTGGAAGTTACCGAAGAATGTATGGGATAAGCCTTAAAAAAAAGTTGATACCTACTAGGAATACGCATCTCAGCAAACTTTTACATTTTTTACTCACTTCTTGTTACTTATGTTTGTTGAATGAGGGAGGCGCATTGTCGATGCGCTCACAGTTGTGTTTCATCTTTTTCAGGGTTACTCCATTCAATAATTTTCTTTCCACTCAGTCTAATTGCAAAGCCCCCCCCCCAACTTTTTAATAACAATTTCTAAATTTATTGGGACAGGTTCTGCATCTCCGTGCCCCTGTCCCGCGCACCCCCCAACTTTTAATAACAATTTCTAAATTTATTGGGACAGGTCCTGCACCACCGCGCCATGTCAGCACCCCCCCCCCTTTCGAGACCCCAAACACTGCTTGTACGCCGCTGTAAACCAGACCACCACATGAATTCATTAGCAGGAAATAACTTATCATTGTTTTTTTTTGGTCCTTCTAAACCTGGCTCAATTAAATCTGGGTGTAGCCATCTGCTTAATACGTCTAAATAATGGCCCCGACGCTAAGTGTGTGTTCGTGTATGTTTTGGGTAAGTGTGTGTATGTAATGGGTAAGCGTGTGTTTGTGTATGTATTTGGTAAGTGTGTGTTCGTGTATATATCGGGTAAGTGTGTTTTCGTGTACGTATTGGGTAAGTGTGTTTTCATGTACGTATTGGGTAAGTGTGTGTTCGTGTATGTATTGGGTAAGTATGTGTGGATTAGGGCGGGGATACAGAATTAGTGGATTAAGACGAACATCCTTCAAACCATATTCACATTTCTTGTTGCCAAATCCTGAACGCGGTCGACCATTTACGTTTTCGTAGCTCGAATAGAATGAAGACGGTGATTGGAGGACGAGCTGAGATTTTCAAAAGAAACCCCCTCTTCAAAATTTGACAGAAGATTGATTTAAACACACACGGCACACCACCACGCCAACTATGGGTTACGCCACCACCATCATTAGCCGCCACGCACCCTCTGATCAAATGACCCTCGCTTGTTTACATCTTTCCGTTTTGACCCGGTAGTGACCCCAAAGGTCGACAAATTGCGTCACGGTGCATCCGCCAGACGTCGCCACAGATCGTGATTTGTATCGAAAATATATAAAAAAAAAGTTATTGACGTAGTTTAGGGCGTTTTCTCTCTTCACCAAGTGAGAAAACACACCTATACATGTATGGCCAATGCATATTCCGCTTAGTGTTTGTGCTTAATAAAACTTTTGGGAACATTGGTGCGAAGTCAAAAAAGAACGCAAATAAAGATTTTACCAGTGGTAACAGACGGTCATCTGTTTGTCTTACTCTGATAGGAGAAAGTTGAACTCCCCCCTGTGTCAGATGAAATAATGTTTTCTAGATGCATGTTTGGTGCCTTAAGGTTTTAAGTTGTCTTTAACTTTATGGCTTTAGGGGGTGTTTTTTTAATTTATTTTTTAGATGCTGGGACTTAGGGGTTAATTTGAGGTATTAGGTTATTGGGATTTAGGTTTTTTTATAGAGGTGTTAGGGTCCCCGGCAGTAAGTTTTGTCTAAATGATGCGGATGGTGAGTTTTTGCTTATATTTTATGATAATTGCTGTCCTTTTGGCGCCTCCGACGGCCGTATGATATAATTGACAAGCAAGAGACTTGTAGAATCGTAACTACTTCAGTGGGGTTGACGGCGTACGTTGAGGAATTTCAAAACATTGAAGGTGTTGTCTAACCAAAAAAAAAGAAGAATAAAGATGTATTATTAGACTCCGATTGAACCAGCGATAAGCTGTATGTGTAACTAGTTTTACCTTTCTATAGGCGACTGGGGCACTCTGTTAAGAAGGAGCTCATGCGATTAATATTTAATAAGCCCGACAGGTGTGTGACGTGCCGACTGCCTACTCGTGCGCATGAGTGACGTCGAATAGTTTCTCCCCTCCCCTCCCCCAGCTATGTATTGTGTTAGGCGCCCAGCTATAATACATTGGTGATTTTTAATTTTTTAAAAAAAAGGGGGTGTTTTGTGTCCAGACACATCTACTTTTTTTACGAGGTCATTTGGTTACATCTTGCGCCCCATCTTGTCCCGAGAGAGGTATTAAAGACCAGGAGCCTCGCCTCTATACCCGTAAATACGGCTCCGCGCCCTGCTACACATTATACAGAATAAATAAACCATAGCCGAAACATCTATTGTCGTGTTAGTTTTAAATAAAGCTCAAGTTTATTGTTTTCATTGCACAATTTGTTTGTGTATTTTTTAATTTTGCTGCACATTAGCGTTATGTACAGTTTATTTCTCGTTCACGAACGTCTATTCACGCGCAAGGTCGTTCTGTTACCCCGGGGCGTTCGTTCCATCTTGTCTCCGAGAGAGGGATTAACACTATATCGTTGAAAGCCAAGATACAACCTCCTAGAGGGGCTGCGGGGGGGGGAGGGAGGGTTGGTCGAGGTATTCTTAATGTTGATTGTCTTACATCCTGTCAGTGGGTATCCTTCTCATCCTAATTTCTGGTCTTGTCACGAGTCCTATTTTTTTCCCCCCAGACACCGCACCCCCCCCCTCTTAAAAAAAATTCCTCTGCACACCAGACCATAAAACTTTCATAAACACTCGTGCTCTGATATAAATTAACTAGAAATGACCCGTCAGAAATGACGCGGATAGAAGTAGTTTATTTTTGTTACACAGCGCGTGACGGCTTTTGCATAATATTAATCTTTTAAAATATTTATTTACTACGTGATGCGTGAGGTGCGTTCAAATTATAATCTTTAAAAAAAAATTAAACGAATACTCACACAAAGCAAGAAGGTGTAGAGTTCCACGAAATAAACCAGCGCACGTTGGCAATGATCTTTTTCTGAACTTGAATAATTGTTTTATAACGTGATGTCGCTCTTGCGACTTTAATAAACCATAGCACGCTTCCAAAGACATCAATTTTTATAGTCAGGTAATTCCATGATGCCATGAATACTTCTGAACCGAAGCAGGATTTGGAAGCCCTGACCAATATTAAAAAAATAAAAATAAAACAATGATATTTGATATGGAGCCAGTACTATAACTACAAAATAAGTCGCAAAAAATGGGGACTCAAGATGATCCTCAAGTTTCTAAGAATAAATTGCTCTACACAAATGTCAAAATTAGGGACGAAAATTATGTTACAAATTTTACATCATGAAATATAATTTTTAAAATAACTTAAAAAAATTATAATGAAATTTTAAAAAAATAAAACAGGAAGCAGGTGTATTTGGAATAAGGAAACACGTCATAAACAGCGCACGTGACAGCAGTAGTGCTGGTGTGTGTGGGGGGGGGGAGTTCCTATAAATCACGCCGTGGATCTCACGAGCTCTTGTTCGGATGTCTTTGTGTCCTCTGTAACTTAATCTGCAATGCTAAGTCTCGAATGTGCTAGATGTCATGTTTCTTCTTCCATTTCTTTTGGTCTGCATGTTACGTCTTGTCGGCCCCGGGATACCCTCGTGCTGTTCATGCATCGCTGCAAGGTTGGAGTGGGTATCCTGTTTGTGTCGTCTTCATTCAGAAAATTTGTGGCAACAAGAGGTTGATAAGTGGGAAGGAGCGGGGGTGGGGGGTGCGACACAAGACGTGCCTGTATCGTGTTCCCGTCGGTGGCATAGCATAGATCCTGGAGATGGCGGTAAATAAAAGTAAAAGGAGTACATACAATAGCACCCAAGAGAGAGAGAGATATACATCTATATAATAAATATATTTTATGACAAATTCGACATGTCAGCACCAGCGGCTTATCTCGCTGTCATGTTGCGTCCGTCGAGATTGGAGAATACTGTCTCCATGACATGGGACTGGGGGAGGAGGGGCTTGACATTGAAAACAATTCGAAACCCCATGTTTGCTGAAGTAAAACAACTTCTCGTAGAGGGGAAATCAACAAATTAATTTTAAACGGAGAACGTCTGATCTGGAACTATCAATGACAACGATGGCAGAGTTTTATTCGAACTCAAGGCACACGAAAAAAAATATATAAAAAATCATGGGTCTCAAAAACGAAAGATGTTCATAAGGATGTTCGTAAGGGCTGGTTTACATTGGCCGGATAGTAACACAGCCACATACAATAGGAATGAATGGATTTTCTAAACAAATAATATTACCAGCCGTTAACGAATTAATGGGCTAGATTAGATCGTCTGAACCAGGGGTGGCCAGGCCTGTAGTAACTGAGAGCCATTTTACAATTTTTTAATTTTTTTTTGAGAGCCGCTTTGAAGCACTGTGGGTCATTTTATCTGGCTTGGAAATCTTCCAGTAATCCTTGTAACATATCTTTCATAAATTGTACGCGAGCCGCAGTGTGAACACAGAAGAGCCGCATGCGGCTCGCGAGCCGTGGTTTGGCCACCGTTGGTCTGGACACACATAGAAGGACAAGAGGTTAACTGTATGCGTGCGGTGATAGTGATATGACGTATTGAAATGATCCCGATCATCGTCCTGCTATCCTAAGGGGATCCTCATGTAGTTTCACGTGCACCCAGCTTTGAAATCACCGTTAATCGGGGCATACAAAAATAATCATCTTCATCTAGGTCTTAGGGTTTTCTTATATTACAAACGTTTCACAGGGAATACATAGTGTTTCTTAATTTAATTTATGGTATTAAAAAAAGTGGACATTGAGTGTCCATGCGTGACGTTCATATTCATTAAATGAAGGATGTACATAATTTCTGAGCTAACCATGTCATCATTTTCAGACATACTGCACCTTTGCGAGTATGGTAGGGTAGGGTATACAGGCGACTCCTTTCCGGCGTTGGCAGTCACATAGAACTGTAACATATCCCGATCGTGTTCCTCCCATTGTAACTCTCAAGTGGGAGATTATAACCTTTACTATTTTTTCCGACCTCCTGACAATGGTGCGATGTCGCCCCCTCTCCCCTCCCCCACGGCGCCCGTCCGTCCTTTTTCTCGTGTTACCCTGCGACCACCTATCTCGCGTTACCTTCTCTGCGACCATCGCCCGGACGGCAGCGCTACGCTCTCGTGCCTACGTTTTGTTAGCTTAAACCATTATGTGGGTCAGCAGTGATTATTAATTCTATCACCCCCCCCCCTTTTTTTAGCACGAGGGCAGACCAACGCGTTAGGCAAGCGGCGGAGCCGGGGTCCCAGGGCAGGCATGCTTCCGACGGGGGCCCCCTATGGGTTTCCCTCAGTATATGTTGCTTTATAATATTTTCCGCAGAACGTACACAAGGGATTAGTGACAAAGGGTTTCACATTCCGCTTTTTCATCCCGATTTAACAGAGTTTAGCCCCCCCCCTCCCCAAACCTCCTCCCGGTATATTGGTTACATGTTTTTATTTATTGCAAAATGGCAATGACATTTCATTGTTTTTTCTATTTAATTTTTTTTCAAAAAATATATACAGCATTATTTATTCGTAGGCTAATAAACTTTCCAAGTCGCCTTGTTTCACAATTGTCTTCATGCACCGATTTGCGTTTGTTATTTTCGGTCTGATTAATTTTCGCTTGTGTTGTTAACTGGTGGGAAATTGTATGTGCACGTTTATTCGTTTGCTCGTATTTTATGTGTCCTGTTGAATTGTGGCAACGTGTCATGAGCCCGCAGGTCATGTGCTGTGTGTTCTTGTCACCAATTGTTCTATGTCATTGTAAAACTGTGTTATTCTACTTTACATTAAATTATTAACGAAATGATTTCTATCAGTGCCTTTTGTGAAACTACAAATTATTTAATTGAATCGTAAAGTTTGAATTAAAAGAAAAACCAAACAACATAACTATAAATTTCCAAGTTCAGAATTCCACGATCGAATTTCATTGCAAAGTAATTAATAAGGGGCAACATTCAACATACTTTTTTTAAAAAAGATATATAATTTTTCAGCCAATTGATCTGGATTCTTTGGTTGATAATTTACATTTCTCAGGGAAAAAAATAAATAAATAAAATAATTAATTATGTTCTTAAAGATTTAACAGTGATAGCGTAACCACTAAAGCAAAGATCAAATATTAAAGGTGTCATTTTTTAAAGAGCACCTTTGTGCACATTACGGCGCGGCACACCTACTATAATCACCTGAAGGCACATCATTGCGCCACGGCTTACTAGGCGCGGTGAGCTGCCACCCTGGTTTCCACCTCTGATCCATCCACTGACATTCCCCACCACAAATTCATTATTTAAATTAAAATCCACGCAACTGCCCCCCCCCCAGCCCCTACTTATCCTACGAGATTGTTGTCATTAAAAAAAAACAACTGAAAAATATATCCTATCTCACGGTGATAAATGACTCGTTTCAAAACTTTTTTGATGAGGTTAAAACAACAACAGCATACGGTAGTGCTAGTGGTGTCTTCACAGAAATCTGTCATCAACTGACTTACTGGTGACAGCATCACTGTCTCCACACACTGCTGTCTCCACACACTGCTGTTTACAGGCACCGTGCTCTTAAAGTACTTAATTTTGTTGTTGTTGTTCTATTTCCCAGACGGCAAGCTGTACTCGGCAACTGTGGCGGACGCAGACGCGAGAGATCCGCTGATTCTACAGAAGACAAATGAGAACGTTCTGGTCAGGACCCAGCCACGTGACTCCATCTTTCTCAACGGTGAGTGAGTGCTTGTTGGTGAAACCTCACCCCCACCCCCCACCCCAACCAAGAATACATACGGCAGTAAACACGACACAGACGTCAGAGTCACTCAGATCCCCATTAAATTCACTACAATCACTCTGGTTTCCACAACATTCACCATTATCATTCAGATCCCCATCATTTTCACCATTATCACTCAGATCCCCATCACTTTCACCACAATCACTCAGATCCCCATCACTTTCACCACAATCACTCAGATCCCCATCACTTTCACCACAACCACTCAGATCCCTGTTATTTTCACCACAATCACTCTGATCCCCATCAAATTCAATACAATCATCCAGGTTCCCATCAAATCCACAACAATCACTCATGTTTCCAACAGGCTCACCACAACCATTAAGGTTATACCATTAAACTGACTCCAATCAGTCAGATTTCCATCAACTTCACTTCAATCACTTATGTATGCCCCAATCAAAATCAACGCCATCTCCTCTTGTAAACAAAATGTAAGCCCCCACCCTCAGCACACCCTCCCCATTGTCTAAAAACCTTTTTTTTTAAACTAGAAAATGTCAACACAAAGATGGATACTTAGTTTATTTAATCCCCCCAAACACGTCAGTGGTATCTCATACAGATGGAATGAAGATTTTCTTTAAATATTAGAAAGCATTTTTTTTTCGATTCGCTTAAAATAAAAGTTTGATGCTTGAATTAATTCAATGAGATCAAGATGAGGTCTTTGAAAACGCAAGACTGTTACAGTTACGAATTAATGGGCGTGAAAATTGGTTAGGGTGTTCCATTTTATAGATATAAAAAGGTTTCTTTTTAACAATTGTGCAGTAATAATGTTTGGGCGCGAGGCAGAAAAAAATGAGGTCTTTTTAAAATGAAAATAATTTATATATTTAAAAGATAATATTTCGAAAATTTAAAATGGTTAAGATATATCCACTATTAAATACATTTTGGAATTATTTTTCTAAAAGTATTTTTTTCTTTCTCCATCGGAGGAATTTAAATGAGTTAGCTAGGCCAGTAATACTGTACTGTATTAGATATTTATCAAAACTCTAAGGCTTCAAAACACATTATTTTCAACAATAACATTTCCTTAAGAAATAATGCAATTCTAATGTACTTTCTCATTTACATGTATATACATGAACTTTTTAAAAAATAGACGTTACACTATATAAAAACTACTCGGCATAAATGATACTAATTTGTTTTTTGTTTAAATTGAGACTTTTAGACGTCACCAACAGACAGGTAGACGGTAATTAGTGCCAATATCTTCTGTTAAATTTTTGTAAAATAACCTCTATTCCTCAGAACCGAATTTCGTCAGCTCATATGAGAAAGATGACAAAGTTTTCTTCTTTTTCCGGGAAACGGCCGTGGAGAATATTAACTGTGGCAAGGTAACCAACCGTCCAAGTCTATTACTCTTCTCGTAGCTCTATTATGGAATCGGCGCAATTTTAAGGTTGATTCTACAGAAATCCATTTGCCACGTTCTACGGTTATTGCAATAAGAGACATAAACCCATTGGCCCTTGTTCTATGGTTTTTGCAATATAACGTCCGTCACACATTTCCAGACTGGCCACTGCCTCATCGTTTTATTTGGGTCCCATATCAAAACCCCAAAACAAATTGAGAAAAATAGTCTAAAACGAATACATGTAATAGTATATGTTAAATGTGGCTCATTTCCTAAAGCAGGATGAAGAAAAAGTTTTCCCCATGAGAGAGAGAGAGAGCTCTCATGTTGAAAATAGAACAGAAAATGAAGTATGCTTTCTCTGATTTTTAAAATATATATTTTTTTTTAACCAGACCGTGTTTTCTCGAGTGGCCCGGGTGTGCAAACAAGACAAAGGGGGCGCCGTCCGGAGTTTCCAGAACACGTTCACCTCCTTCTTCAAGGCCAGGCTTAACTGCTCCATTCCCGGGGAGTTCCCCTTCTACTTCAATGAAATACGTAAGTTGCTCATTTCTGCTTGCTTCAATGGGGTGTGTGTAGTGGGGGTTGGGGGGGGGACAAGCAGAGCCACATTGAAACGTCAAGATTTTGGTGCTGAACATTATTGTAGAAACACAATTATATTTTAGGACATTGTCAAATAGTTTATCGCTAGCTTTAACCTTTCAGCTAATTAGATCTCTGGTAAGATATCTGATTTATATCTTTAAGTTTCATTTTTTTTTAAATCTTAAAAATAACAAGGTATGATGCTACATTGCTTTCTAAAAATAATAATTTTCTATTTGGATTTGTCATGCCATTCTTTATAATGGTGACATCATTGAGGTTGTGGAAAATCATGTATGATTATATTTCGCACTTCTCAGAATCCACAACCCACTTCGGCCAGGGCAACTACAGACCAACCAAGGACAGCGGGGACAGATCAGACATGATCTATGGCGTGTTTTCTTCCCCTGAGTAAGTAGTTGGAGAATTGTCTGTGTGTGGGAACCCGCGCCAAAGTCTGAGGGGTGGGGGAAAAATCAAACAACTTATCCAGATCAAACAACTTATCCAGATCAAACAACTTATCCAGATCAAACAACTTATCCAGATCAAACTCTCAATGAAACATAGTGTATCTTATCCAGAGGGACTGTTGTCAAGGTAACAGCTGAAATCGTGTGAAGGTATCGCAAGACAAAGGCTATTCCATGAGTCTTCTTCCGATGTTTTTTACAGCATCACAAAGAAAAAAAGAAGTTTAACTTCTTTGTATTTTCCCCAGATTAATCTTTTTCTATTGAATGTTGTTGGAACGCCCCACCATGAACCACCCGCACCCCCTCCAAAAATAAACACAAATCCAAACTAATCAAACTAAACACTGTGTCCCCTCTTACCAAAGTCGCAACCCTCTTTTTAACTTTACTTATACATATCTGTCACACGTGTTAACTATACAAGGAATACATCTTGTCCTTTTTCCCACTGCAGGAACGGGCTAGGCGGCTCAGCTGTGTGTGCTTACAAGTACTCAGATATCTTGGAGGTGTTCAAGGGGAGGTTCAAGGGACAAGAGTCCTTCTACCACAACTGGTTGCCCGTCCCCTGGGAGGACACGCCGATACCCCACCCTGAGCAGGTACGGCTGTTTACCAGAACCCGGTCCTGGGTTGTGTTGATGTGTAAATAACTTACAAGAGTTCATCTGTGTTTGGCGTTTAGTTAAGTTACCAGTTTCGGCTTTGTTGGCGGTGCTGCTAAGAAACATTGGTTCTAAAAGCGTGATTTGAATCTTACAAGAAGAAAATTTATTTAAAACAACACAAAATAATATTTTAAGAAAACTCCGGGACATGGAAAATTTGCAAATGAATTCGTGAAAAGAATTTGTAAAACGGATTGATTAATTCATGTTAATGTTAATGCAGTGTTAGCTCACTGGCATTGAAGCCTTCATCTTTTCATTTGTCAAAATATAATTTTTTACAAAACTGTTGTGTTTAAGTAACTTACGATAGATCAATTAAAATAATTAATTTGTTCAGCAAATTTCAAACAAAGGCTGCTTTTTGTAAAGAAGTGAAGTAGGACTTGTTTTATACTTTAATGCTATTAACTATTTCTTTGGTGAGTGACTCCACTTCGAAATTGGCCTTTATATGCTTCTATATGTCTAATCATTTTGGAATGCAATTTATTCTCTTACAAAAAATATTTTGGGCATTACTGAAATACTTGAAAAAAAATACATGAATTAGTAAATGCAAGTCAAAAGACAACTTATATATTCTGTTTAGTGTTAATGCAGTAGGCATCCGCTGCTATTAGTTCATATCTCAACCTCTACTTTCATCCCACAGTGCTTGAACAGTAGCCAGGACATGTCCTATAAAACGTCCAACTTCATCAAGAGCCATCCACTGATGGACGAGACTGTCCAGCCTAGGGGAGGCATGCCCATGTTGATCTTCCCCAGCTTCAGGTGAGGAGTTTTAACTTGGCCCTACCCTCTATACCCGCCCTGGGTCCAATGTTCCCTCTAAGATTCGTTGGTTCGTGTGCAAAGTAAAAAAATGCGTGTGCAAAAGGCACAGCATCCGTTTTTTTGTGCAATATTTTACCAAATTTGCTGCGCAGTAATTCTAAATTAATGAGCGGAGTCTGTCAGATATCTCGCGCAACTTAAAGGGAACGTTGCCTGGGTCAATTTGTTTTTTGAATTAGCTGCTTTAGTATTTACTCTTGTATCACTTGACACTCCTTGGCCCCATGAACACAAAAGAACTAAAAAAAATAACCACATTGTTTTGGTTGAAGTCAGGCGGTTCTGAACTACTAATGAAAGTAAGTGAAGAAAATGCGCATGGCTTGATCAAGGTTGAATAAAGCATTAATTATTTTAAGGATTTGCTGGTGTTTTGACCAGTGAACCACAACATATAGGTCAGCTCAAGTTAGCAATGACTGGTTCCATGTTACCTCTTTCACTTCCTGGACCATGACTCAAAATACACCACACCCTACGCCCTACGCAATCAATATGTTTTAAGTTTAACAGTGATGACTAAGAAAAAAAACTTTTGCCTTCACCTTAAGTAGTTGCAAACCTCTCTTTAACTTATATATCTTAATTAAGAACTATATAAGAAACCAACAAGGATGGGAACAACTCTCAGATCCCCAGGGTGTGTGCCCTTGGTGTTTCTTACGGTTCAAGATTCTTTGTGGGTTGTTTTTTTTAAAAAAGGTTGGGTGGTGGGGGAGTGACCGTAGTTTGTTGATTTCCTCCATTTTTCTTCCATGGGGGAAAGACAACAAGCGCTGGGCCCTCTCCCTTTACCACGTGTCATAACACCATGCAACAATCCATTACACTACCTTCACACCTCTGTGGCTGTGACACGTCCAAAAAAAAATGAACGACACGATCGGGTATACAAGGGTATACGTCAGTATTTATACCTGAGTGCTGGTGTAGCACATCAGTGGGGGTATTGCTAGGGTTAGACCCTTCCGAGGGAGGGGGTAAAAATACTTTTGCCGCCTCTTTCCTAAAGAAAAAAATATATAATCTGTATTTGTTGGCCGTAAATTGACAAATTCAGCCCCCCAAAAGTCCCGCCTGAAGAAAACAGACCCCTCACCCTGTCTCCACTTCTTACGCCACTGAATTCAAATTGTTACCTGTCAGTCCCATGGTGGACTGCATGCATGTTTTGTTTCTTTTCTGTCCTTCTAGGTTTAAAAATACTTTAGAGAACCAATAAAACAGAAAGGTACGAGTGCAGCTGTTTGATAATTCATGTCTCATTCCTAAGCTCGGTTAATGATTTGAGACCAAACGTTTATCTTGGAAATAGACATATCTACGGTGCGCCTGCGCCAGCTATCGTGTCCCATGGCCTAATAAGGTCTGTCAAAAATTGTGGAAGGTTGGGCTTGAGGGTGGGTGAGGGGGGGGGAGAATACCCGGGTACACGTTGACCCAAGCAGATGGGTGCCCCAAGGAAGCAGACAACTAACTCTATACAGTGGCGTAACAACGGGTTGGCATCGGGGCAGTTGCCAAGGGCGCCAGCTCAAAAGGGCGCCACTAAATGTCTAATTTTTAATTCTGTATTAAATAAATACAGTCGGACCTCTCTAAGTCGAACTCAAAAGGACCCGAAAAATAAATTCGACTTACGGAGTTTTTGAGTTAGGGAAAATTGCGTAATAGGCGCCGATTAATCAAGGACAATGTAGATATTGAGAGGTGGGGGGAACAGCCATACCGGCTAGTAGGCTTGACAGGAAAAAGTGGCGGTGTCTATGTTTCCTATGAAAGGAAGCCAACTTGCTTTGACATGCCAACACGTGCTCGTGAGAGGAGACACCTTCCCTTCCCTCCCCTCCCCCACTTTACTCCCTCCACTGTGAGATTGAGTAAGATTTTTCTTTCCTGTCAAGCCTTCTAGCAGTGAGTTTCTATCGTTATGCATGAGATAATGAGTACGACACATTAACACTATTGTTTTTATTTATAATACACGTTACTTCAAGTTTTGCTGTATTCTTTATTAGCGCAACAATATCCCGTTTTATCCACCAATTTATTTGTGTATATTATTTAGTAAATAATAAACTGCAAATTAGTATTGTTCCTGTCTTATGCATTTTTTTTATTCACGTTGCATGACTGTAACTGTCAGACTACGTAATTATTGTCGTAAATAAAATAAGAGAAATTCAATTATTTTTTCTAACAAATGAAAAAATCGCAAAGCTGAAACTTGTCAATTTTTTCAGGGCGCCAAAAATAAATTAGCCAAGGGCGCCAAAAACCTAGTTACGCCTCTGACTCTATAAGGTGCCCTTAATTTGCTCAACCCAAGGTGGTCAGCATGATGATCACCAGTGTCCCCCCACCCCTCCAGCAGATTGTATGTAGATCTACTACCGGGTGTAGTCTTCAATTAACAGATCATTACTATTTCATTCGTTTCAATCTGTTCTATCGATCTGTTTGATGGTTTCCTCATCTCCACTCGGTGGTCTAGTTACCACTTCGTGATAACATGCAGTCACAGAGAACGAAGGGGCGAACCGTCGTAATTTTTTTAACTATCAAGTGAAACCTTCCTGTTATTGTAATGACAATGCAGAAATCTACCGAGGGCAGTCGCAAATTTTTAGCAGAAGAATTTGTGGTAATTTTATTTTATATTTACTTTTTAGGTTGGTGAAAGAAAAATAAGTTGTACCTAAAAATAGAGACAAAAATATGTAATGGTTGTATAAAATATTAATATAACATTTTATTCAGTAGATTTTTCACCGAAAAGTTATGGAGCCAAGTTCTTTAAATTCTAGAATCTTAAGGGATAGCGCCAGTGCTGAATCTACCTATTTAAAAAAAAACTATAGCCCCGCCTTCTTGGGGCCCTCAGGAATTTTTTTGTTCATATTTGACACTGACGTAGAATATCTGGACTTCAGAAGGGCCCCCAAATCTGAAATAGCTTTAGTGCCCCATCAAGTCTAAATCCGGCCCTGGATGGATAGCGCCCCCACCCCAACCCCACCCCACGTTCACAACCATTAGTAGGGGACCCGGATCTGAGGTCAGGCCAGCTCACAGAGTACCCCCTTCCCCATCCCCCTGCTTAATTGTGCAGGATGATGCCACCTCTTATCTACGGCCCTGGCAATGTGCGCTCGCTTCTGCCTGTAGGTTTTTTGTCGGAGCCGGGTGGGGGCACGGAAGGTGAATGTGTGTGTGTGTGTGTGTGTGTTCTGTTTTAGAGGGGAGGGGGTCGATGCATGCGGGGTACAGTTTTACGCTGATGGTGACGTTGTCTGTTGTAAAGCCCCCCCCCACCCCCGGCCCCACAAAGTGTAATTCCTCACGTTCCTGATGACCTAATTAGGGAGCCCAAACACACGCCACCGTGTGCGTGGTTTCTGGTGGTGGGGCGGGCCCACAGGTAGACACTCTCGGTGTTTGATTTTGGGTGGGTGACATATAGACCAGGGCCCTGGGCTAGCGGCGCCGTGTTTAACGGTAATTTTTTTTTGTAGTTAAAACTCAGCAAATACATGTCACCAGTTGAAAGGAAATTATCGCCCTCTATTGACTAATCACCCCAGGTACCTGGTTATCGCAAAGGTCTGGGTCTATTTATAAGACGAATTATCATGCATTCTATTTATGGAGTTTTATTAATAGATTCACCCCCCTCCCATTTTTTTCTTGTCTCCTTTTGTTGACAGTCACAATTTTTGAGTAATGTGTAAAGAACCGTTATTTTGTGCTTATCGCTTGTTGCTTTTGTTGTGTTTTTTTTGTTGTGATTTTGTCGCATACATATTTACATTTGACGTAATCAAATATCAGTTCATCAGAAGTCTTTCAACACAATCAGTCACTCACCCTCACCAATCACATCGCCTCTCAGCCTCATCGACACAATTTGGGATGCCCGCTCCACTCAAATTGGAATCCCACCCCATCCCCATCCCATAAGATACTCGGGCGCAGAGTAGATTGTATTTCATCTTTTAGATCTCTCTTTCTTGAGGGGTTGAAAAAAAGTATTCAGACCCTGCCATCTTTAGCAGTGGAACATACCTTTCAGGCCCTACCATCTTCAGCAGTGCAAGTTTCCTGTCAGAAAATACCATCTTCAGCAGTGCAATTTTCCTGTCAGAACCTACCATTTTCAGCAGTGCAACTTTCCGGTGAGAACCTACCATTTTCAGCAGTGCAACTTTCCTGTCAGAACCTACCATCTTCAGCAGTGCAACTTTCCTGTTAGAACCTACCATATTTAGCAGTACAACTTTCCTGTCAGAACCTACCACCTTCAGCAGTGCAACTTTCCTGTCAGAACCTACCACCTTCAGCAGTGCAACTTTCCTGTCAGAACCTACCATCTTCAGCAGTGCAACTTTCCTGTCAGATCCTACCATCTTTAGCAGTACAACTTTCCTGTAAGAACCTATCATCTTCAACAGTGGATCATCAGTTCTGACCCCAATTCATCGCACCAGGGGTCCCTCGTCCGACCCATTGTTTGATAAACCCATTCCTTGATCCCCAACCCCCCCCCCACTCGCCTTAATAATGGCACCAGATGTCCACAGCCTGGCTCTTCCTTCCCTTAAAGGAACCCCACTCCCCGCTCACCCCAAGCCACTTTTCTTAACCCTGTTCCAAAGCACCTTGCCTCCGCTGCTCAAATCCCCCCTCCCCCCGGTCCACAGACTAATGTTTGACACCCTTGTTCCTATATCCCCCACTATTGTGACGTAAAATGTCACATAAAGAGCAAACCCTGTTTTAACTCCCTACCCTCTCCTCCACACCCCACACACCCCACACACGACTCCACACAATCGTGCCTGTAAAAACACCACGGCCCCCGGATTCGCACCCCATGGATGCCGTGCCTGGTAACACTAGACCGGTGCCCTGGCTTGTGGGCCTGCTGGGTCAGTGGTTCTCAAACACATCGTCCTACCCGCTGCATTGTGTAATGAATGAATGTATACACACACCCCCTCGCGGTCTAATTAACTAGCTCATCAGTTGAAATTTGACCACGAGACTTAATGTTGGTATTCGATAACAATTTGTTGGCATATGCGGACGTATTGACTGAAAATATCACCGAGGAATAGAGTTATTGTGGCATGCATTGTTTTACTTAAGAAATCCCCGGGACAGACCGAAAATGATGTTCGTCAAATGAGGGCAGTAATCAAGGGTGTTAACTGAGTGACAAGGGAATTTAATACTCACCTTCATGCCATGATTTTTTTTATTGTGGGAGGTGGGGGCATGTGGGTTTGGGTCTGGGGTTGGGAATAATTGTTGTTGTTGAGCCTTCTCGTCCATGAGGAGGCATCCACCGATCATCGTCGGCGTCTGCGATTCCTCCAAGGGCATATGCCACCTACGAGAGACCTCCAGTCATCTCTATCCTGGGCCAGTTTATCCAGGATATTCCATTCATGGTCAATTCTCTTGTCGTCCAATTCTACTGACGTCCAATTCTCTTGACGTCCAATTCTCTTGACGTCCATTCTCTTGACGTCCAATTCGCTTGATGTCTGCCTTCAATTGGGAACAATTAGACCGATCTATCTCCAGTTTTAAGTGATATTCAGTATAATAGAAGCTTTCTTGCCTGATATAACCTTGAACTTATTAGTTCCACTCTCTCCCCCCCTCTCTCCCCCTCTCTCTCTCTGTGTTTCTGCCTCTTATCATAAAAATACCTTCCTTCCCCCTCCCGGCTATTCAAGATCAATGTTATGGTTTTTGATGATGTAACGCTCAGGGTTAATGATAGTTTGTTGATGTTATGATTATTTTTTAATTTGCGATGAGACAGATCCGCCCAACTAGACTCAATAAAAGTCCGATCCATCAGATTTTTAACACGAGGCGACTTATTTCTCTCGGGTGAAAAAAATTGGTCTGCCGTTATGTGAAGGGGCGCCGAAGGGTACCCTGAACGTGGTGGTGACAGGCGCAGTGCAGAGTAAAAATAAAAGCTAAGGGTGCGTGAAGGGGGAGGTGATTAAAATATCTCAACAAAATTGTCAGCATGCATTGGCGGAAGGGGCCGCCTTTACATCAAGGTATAAAGGTTGTGTGGGGGGGGTGGGGTGGGGAGCGCCTTAACCCACTAGTTATATGGAGCGTCTTTCTAACAAGGTACCGGGGAGAGAACAGTCAACAAGGGGTTGTTATTAACCGCCGTTGTCTCGCGGGGACGTTTTTAAACAAACTTTTGTTACCGGTTTCTGCCTCAACCGCCAGTGTTACACAGGGCTGTCTCAACTGTCTCGGCCATCATTGTTACCCACGTCTTACTCAATCGCCATTGTTACAACAAGATAGTTACCCAACTGGCGTCGCTGCGGGAGGGGGGGCGGGGTTGGGGGGGGAGTTGAGGAAAACAAGGGGGACTGCTTTACATCCTTCAATTCCGCTACAAAATGCCAGATGCTGAACGGCGTAGCAACCCCTGTCCTGCCTCCTACTACCCTGCCCCCCCCCCATTTCCTCGTCCCACCCCTCCCCTCCTGCACCCCATGCGTCTGCCCAGTGGTTTCGTGCTTCAAAATTCTTATCAAGGATATTGATATTTACAATACGAATGCTGATTTCGTTACAAACACTCCTCCAAGCCCCATGCACAAGACGCACGTGAGTTCAGGGTGTGAGCTAGTTTTATGTTATGGGCCGTTAGATTATAGATCGCGGTGACCCGTGTCTGATATTAAACGCTTGTTTCGTTATTTCATTACCCATGGTCAAACGTATACCACGTGTAATATCATATCATTGCCGCCATACCCCTTCAGACTTCATTCTCTGATACAACACAGAAAACGGCGCCGATGGCGCTCATACCTGGCTCGTTATTGCCATTGCATTTGTTTGTTGTGATCCGTGAACTTGGAGGCTGGACTATAAATAGGTCAAAGTTGTTCACGCCTCTAAATAAAAATGAGATGATTTGTCTCTCTTTTCAGGTCAAAGTTGACACAAATAGCCGTTGACTGGCAGGTGTTGGCAGCAGACAAGCGCTATTATGACGTCATGTTTGTCGGCACCGGTAGGTTGATTTCTTTCCCTTCCAGTTTTTGAATTGCATGACCTCCCTTTAATTCAAGCCACAGGATGGGTTCCAATAACCCCACCACTGTCTACTGTTGTGTTGGATTTTAAAAAAAAATTAATTGTAAGGGAAAGATAGAGGGCAATAACAATAATACTTTTAAATAAAATTCAAACTGTATCCTTTTGAGTTGTCAAAGAATTTCCCCACATGTAGAACTTATCAAGCTTGTTTGTGAGTATCGCCCTTCTGTGATATTAAGTTTTTAATGATTTTTTTTTGTGTCTCGCCCTCCGCAGACGACGGCAGAGTGATCAAAGCCATCAACAAAGGGGAGGGCGCCAAGATCGAGTCGGTGGTCATAGAGGACATCCAGGTGCTGGAGCCAGGTGACCCCGTGGTCAGCCTGAGGGTGCTCAGCGACCGGGCCGAGCAGGAGCAGCAGAAGCTGGTGGTGGTGTCCAAAAGGAGCCTGGTTTCGATACCGCTGCACAGATGCTCCAAGGCTAAAACATGCAGGTCAGTTTAAGAGGCCAACAACCAGCCAGTTGGGCTGCAGGACAAACAATGACATTCGCTTATTTGTGAAGTTTTCAACCGTGAATGATTTTTTTAACTTGGGTGTGGAGATGTGCTGGCCACACAATCCCTTGCTCGTTAGTGGTGGCTAAATAAAAACTTTTGAACGCTGCTTCACTTGCCCCATAGTCCTGGGGTATTTAGATTCTGAAATATTTTTTTTTATGAATAGTTCTCATTACCTAACATTATGAAGTTTATTTAAAGCCTTGTACTCAGATTTTATCATATATTTTTGATAACAAATGGACTCTTCTGTGTAAACATCTACAGTTCCTGCGTGGGTCTGCAGGACCCATACTGCGCCTGGAATCAAGAGATGAAGCAGTGTCTCAGTGCCGAAACTGGGTAAGTTGGTTTTAGTTGGACGAGTGTGTGTGTGTGTGATAATGGCATTAAGTATACCTTGTGGCCGTTCGTGAGTCATAGATAAAATTCCAGGGAAAATGTATATTTTGTGGCAATAAATTTAGATAGACAATCTTAACTTGCATCTTGATAGCCTTGGATAGAGGATTATATTATTTTTTAAAAAATGATTTGACGCGTCACCATAGTAAAGAAGCAAATCCTTTTAAATTGTGGCGCTCTCGAATCAGAAATTTGTTTATAATTGTAATTTGTAATCCAATGATGATCATTAAAATTATATATATGTTTCCTTATATATAAAATGTATATGCTTGTGGTACCATGAAAAAATCAAATGAATGTCTGGCAATGTAAGTTGTAATGAAACCATTGTTGTTGTTTTTTTCTTCCATCCAGCCTTCAGAATATCTTCACTGGCAAACACAGCAGCTGTAAGGACATTGATGGTAAGCTGAGTGATTATTTCAACCTTGCCCTTTGGCCTTGACATGGTTGCTGGCTCCTCTCACTTCTCTTTGTTTGTTTGTTTGGCTCTTTATCCCAGAGTCTGTGTGTAGATGGCAAGATGTATTTGTTGTCTTTTTCAACCCCCACCCCCCCTTTTTCCCTCTCGATTTCCTTTTTGTTAGATTATTATATGAGCTTAATTATTTCTATCTTAAAATGGACTCATTGGATTTTGTTAACTGTAATAATTTTATCAACACCAATCCATTCAGAACTTACAGAGATAGTTATTATTTCCCTCGCCTATCAAATTTTTTTAATTTATTTTGCTTAATTTAAATAAAAAAAAACAAGAGCAGGTAAAACATAATAACTGCCCTGGCCTTGCTTAAATCGTAATGCTGGAATGAGTTTAACTGTTCCCCCCATTATAGAGCTAAACGGTGGGGAGGACAGAAAACGTTGATCAGTGATCATCCTAAAATAAAAGTATACCATTAAAATGGCTTTTATTATTTATCTTTTTTTCCATGTTACTCTTATATCACGTCATACTCACCTATGTTTATGAAGTGATTGCATTCATTTTATTGTGGCTTTCGTTGTTGTGCCTGCATGGAGTAAATATTATTTGAACACTTTACGACCAAGCTGTAAGGCAGGGGTGTCCAACCTTTTTTTAAACGAGTTTTCAACATCAAGTTTGCGTACAGACTTAAGGTTTCATTATCATAAACCATTTATTATTGTTTCACAAATCATAAATTCTTCTTATTATTATTTTACCTGGACTCGACCATCTTAAAACTGATCAGTGAAAATAAAATTATTTTCAGATCAGCATCCATAGTTTTAATGAGATCAGCATCCATAGTTTTAATGAGATCAGCATCCATAGTTTTAATGAGATCAGCATCCATAGTTTTAATGAGATCAGCATCCATAGTTTTAATGAGATCAGCATCCATAGTTTTAATGAGATCAGCATCCATAGTTTTAATGAGATCAGCATCCATAGTTTTAATGAGATCAGCATCCATAGTTTTAATGAGATCAGCATCCATAGTTTTAATGAGATCAGCATCCATAGTTTTAATGAGATCAGCATCCATAGTTTTAATGAGATCAGCATCCATAGTTTTAATGAGATCAGCATCCATAGTTTTAATGAGATCAGCATCCATAGTTTTAATGAGATCAGCATCCATAGTTTTAATGAGATCAGCATCCATAGTTTTAATGAGATCAGCATCCATAGTTTTAATGAGATCAGCATCCATAGTTTTAATGAGATCAGCATCCATAGTTTTAATGAATTTCAGAAATTTTTATATCAATTCCTTGTTCGCTATAACATTTGCAGCCTGAATGGCGACCTGAATGAAATATTGATCTTTAAAGCTTTAGATTTGCTATCAATACCTGTAGTGAGATTCTTGTAACATTTGTAAATCTAAGATTGTCTGCTGGTCTGCTGTAAAGGTTACATTTCATTGATTGTGTTTCCTCAGTTTGCAAGAGGTTCCATTTCAAAATACCACTCTAAGCAGTTGGGGAAAATGCAGAGAGTTTCTCCAGTGCACTAAACAAACCAATAAGAGTTCAATGATGATTACTATTCAAAACCAGTTCTAAGATACAAATGACTGTTACAATAAAAATAATGATGGTATCAAGATTAGTTTTTAAAAAAGTTTTCTTAAGTTTTTTCAATGAAAAATACAACTATTCTGTAAGAAACCAGACATTTTTAATGGACATAGTGGAATATAGTTATTTTTGGTGTTGAGTCTCTTGTCAGGGAATTTCCAAAACATTTCTTGGGAAACCTTTGCATATTGAGGCAACACTCTACAATGCTTAAGATACATAACATTGAAACTGCTTAACAGACCTTGCAAGCCATGGACATGATTTTCTTTAATTTTATTGAAGACTTTGAAATAATTAATTTTTTTCTTTTGATTGCGATACTAAAGCTGTGAATGAGGTCACACCAACACCAGAGCCAGTTCCTGTTGTAGCAAAGTGCACATGCCCCCCCTCCCCTGGCAATGAAGATAACAACAAGCCAAATCCTGGAACTGGGAATGAAGCTGGTTAGTTCTCATAAGAGTTTACCCTAGACACACATTATCCAATTGGCTTACCATAGTCACAAGTTACCAAAATAGTAGACATTAGAAACAAGTTATCAAGATATCATAATGGTTGACACAGGAAGCAATTTATCATAACTGTAGACTCTTAACAACACAAATTATCATTTTGGTTTACTCGTGTTATCAAAAAAGTTGACCCTAGACACCAAGACACCCTCCATCAAATTTGTTGACCCTAGACACAAGTTATCTAATGGTCTACCCAAGTTATCTAATAGTTTTATTAACACAGAAGTTATCCTGTTTGCTTACCAACATCACAATTCAGCAAGTTTTTTTTTATTAGCCAGACACTCCCACTGATTCTGATTGAACCTAATTTAGTGATACATTATTTGGAAAAAAAGAAAACTATTGAGGAGGAGTCACACTTTTAAGTGAAGTCGGGGTGCTTAGGTTTTGGGGTTTTCCCCTTGTTAAAAATAATCTTCAATTATCAATAAATCAGAGGCATTTAAATAAAACAAACCCGTAAAAACAAAGTTTTTGACTATAAATCCCTTATATATGAGACATAACTAACAGTATTCATTATTTTCGAAAGCGACAACCATTTACAGACTGAATCTGTCTTAACTCAACTTTGATTCATAACCGCTGGGAGGGGTGAAAAGTCTGGTCACCGATCGCTGGTCCGAGCTCAGCGTGACACGTAAAATGTAAACAAAAGCACGCCGGTACTTCGATGGGTCGCGTTAAAGCGTCAACTCAAACTCTCACGTGGGGGAAAAAAACAATAATAAACCGTGAATTTGAATTACATACGTAATATATAAGGATAAACTAAAAAATGCATTAATTTAATTACGGTACGTTCGATCGATCTTAAATTTTGATACGATGCATTGTTAGGTGAGTCGGGTCCGTGTGCCAAATTTCAGCTCGATCGGATCACGGGAAGTGGGTCATTTTTTACTTTTGTTTTTCCGCCCGCCCAAGACAGACAGGCAGAGAGAGAGATGACGACAGAGACGCCGGTGAAGTTAATATAAGGGATTTAAAAACAAGTTTTGACTTGTGGTTGGGGGGGGGGCAGGGTAAAAAGTTTATATTTTGTCACTTGTCATTGTTTAGTAACCCAGTTCATCAGGTGCTGCATGTCACTGTGGCTGCAGCAAAACATAACCAAAAAAAAAGCACAGTTTAGATTTATGGTCTAGGTGGCCAGACTGGTGCAGACTGGATTATTCTAACCTGAGGGCGGGATGGGGTCGGTCTAATCTGGATCCTAACTGGCTTGGGGCAACAGTTATTGTTTAGTCTGGCCCCATGTCCCCATCAGAGTCTTCTATCTGGACATGTTTGGATACTCTTGTGTTGACACAACCCACTCATCCTTGCTAGCTGTTTGACACAGGACTCATCCTGACACTGTGTTTAACTTGTGACCCTCACCTGGGGGGGGGGACAAAATATGTAAAACAAATGAGGATGGTTCTTAGCAATCTTCAGTTAGATTCTGCCAAATAATACTTTCATGTATTTAATTTAAAAAACAATATACATGTAATAAGAACATTTTTATTTCTACAAGATTTTTGTCAGAAGTAGCAATTATGTATAGAATCACACACTTTTATTTTTGAATTACTATTTACAAGTTTGTTTTGCTTACATCTGTAATGGAATAGATAGATGGTGGTTCCTTATTTATTTCAGTTTTTTGTTATGGCTGTTAATGTTAGTATTTTTATACCCTTTTCTTTTCTAAAAAAATGTGTGTGCAGACAAGAATGAGATAGAAACGCCACCAAAGGAATCAACTAGTGATGAGAAAAATTGTACACCAGATGGTAAGTTTAATTGACCAGATGTGAAAAAAAAATCATTGCACATAGAAAATAACTTTCCCTGAAATAATTTGTTTAATGTAATTAAATTCAAACCATATATTCTTATTTTTAAAATATTTCTTAAGTATGATGAACATTTTTAGCAAAGATTCATGCCTTTACTCATCTTTTTGTCTAATGTTGTCAGTCTTTCTTTTATATAAATTTTTTTTACCAAAAAAAAATGTTTAGAAAAAAATTATCTTTGAAAAGTCTTCATTAAAAAAAAACCATACCTTTCTTTGGTTTTAACACAGATGAATATTTCCTATTTTAAAAAAGTCTGAAATACAAATACATTATTTGTTATAATACTCCTGTAACACCCCCACCCCCACCCCCCAAATCTGGTGATGGCTCATGTTAGTGATGGATTTTTTGTATGAAGCTTATATAACAATGTTATATGTTCGTAATAAAATATCTTAGCTGTAAACTGTAGTGTTTTAAAAAACAATATAATTGATATTGTATTTGTATCTTAAAACTTTTTGCCTGTTGCCAAGATCCATATTTTAGCAGTATGAAATAGTTTTGCATGCAGAACAAATCGTATGTTCAATTGAGTCATGTAAATTTAATTAAATAATTTGACAGAAGTGTAACATAAGCAAAAAAGAATATAAAAAAAATAACCAAAAAATATGAAGTGATTTATTTGAATTAATGCAATTTATGACCATGTTAGAAACTATACATATCAAGAAACTATACCTATCAAGATAGTATACATATCAAGATAGTATACATATCAAGAAACTATGCATATCAAGAAACTATGCATCAGCAAATATGCATATCAAGATTTTTGCACCCTCTAAAAATCGTCATGAAAGTCTAATCATAATAATTTATCATATGTCAGATTGAAATAGTTTCTATTTTTAAAAACATGTAATTATTTGTGGAAGAAACTCTTAACCCATCTCTACTTTAAGAAACATATAAGGTCTAAAACCGCCAATAGAGTATCAGACTTTAAGAGCTTGTTAAGAAATAAATTCATATTAAGCTTTATTTATTTATTTCAAGTTTCTCAAGTTTAGTTTTAAATTTTTAAAAAAAATAGAATTAATTGATCTACAATATCTTTTATGTCCTCCCCAGAAGAAGGTCAGATTGGTGCAGCCCAGCAGACTGTCCAGGCCGGGGGCACGGCCCTGGAGATCGTCATCACAGCTGTCATCGTGTCCATTATTGTGTCCCTGGTGATAGGCTTCTTCATCGGTTACAAGTTCCACTCCTGCAGGGGCGGCAGGGAGAGCGATGTTTTCTACGAGGTGTCATCCCTGCAGCGCGGGCGGAACAGGCTCTCATCGGGGGACAACCCTTACTTCCACACCGACCCCAAGAACATGCCCCACCCGCCAAAACAGATGAACTACGTCGTGAATCTGAAGTCCGGTAAAGGTAGCTCTGGCGTTGAGACCAAGCCAGTTACCAAGTCCAATAAGGTGTATCTTTAAAGCATAGCATTGATAAAAATTTAAAAAATTTGAGACAACGCAATCTGATGAAGCTTCTGTTGGAAGACTGTTGATTCTCCTAAGGAGAAAGGGCTCTCAGAAGCCATCAGCAATTCAGTTTCTGCCCCCGATGTATGTAATTGCTCTGCAATGAGAAGGAACTGCATTGACACTATTCAGATTGTAAAAGTTTTTTCATTAAGTAGCTGCATGATACAGCTATCAGCTGTGGCATCATCTACATATCGGGAAGTCTGTTCTATTTTTCCTCCGTGGTTTTAGATCCCAGCTATCAAAGCTACAGAACTTTTGGAGTTACTTTGTATGGAAAAACTAAGTACCTTTGGTATAATACATTACATTCCGCTGGAGCGGGTTAAACACTGCTGATGAATCAAATATTTTTTATTAGTGCTAAAGACATCAAAACAAAGACTAAAGTGTGGTGGCTGTTTCTCTTGACGCAGATGATGACATCTCTCGTGCTAGTTGCCAGTTTGTAGCCAAATCTTGTACTTAATTGATTCCTATGCACATTTCTTGGATTATGGGTTTTTTATTTTTTTTATTTTTCATCGAGCGAACCCATACGTTTAAAAAAACAACAACACATAAATTATACATTGCACTGGTGATTGCTGAAGTATTTCTTCTTTCCTGTAACATGTGGCATTTAGACTTGATCATTGTAAAGCGGCAGGATTGCAGCATGATTAAACTTTATTTGGAACAGGACGTTGATACATATAGATACATTAGTACGATATATGATGGGAATTACTGTGAACAACGCCCTTGGTGAAGTGTACTAAGGAAGAAGTGATTACTTCTGTGTTTAAAATAACAGCATTGTTTACTAAGTGTTAGCCATTAAGGTGTGAGCACTTAAAAAAATGACTGTATGTTGAAGGCTTTTAGAAGAAGAAGAAAAAAGGAACAAGCTCCTTCCGTCATCTAATAAAGGTGCTGTTGAGAGTTTCAAGCACAAACGTAGGAGACAGTCAATACTGCTGATTTCCATGACAATTTCGTGGGTAATGATGATGCGTGCCAGGTTGAACGCATCACAAGCCCCACTATTGGTTGTGAGTTTTAATATTTATGTCCATTTAATCGTTATATTAAGACTGCTTTACAATTAGAAATTCAAAATGGCATAATACATAAATAAAAAATCTCATAAATCATAGTGAACAGGTTATCCTTTCACAACATCACAAGTTGCATTGTTTAAAATTGACTAAATCAAAACAAAGTTGCACAATGTTATGTTGAATTAACTATAGCTTTGTTCAAGTTGACTTCTTACTAGTTAAGAACTTTTCAATGATCTAAATCTTTTACACAGGTTTTATATTGTTATAACATTTTATATTAATAAAATTGTCTGTGTTAACATTTATAGCAGAAGATAATATTTTTAAATAAATTGTTTCATTGTAAATATTGAAATATTTAAAATAATTATTTTAAAAAAGAGAAGAAAAAAGAACGGCTAGAATTAAAATATGAATATGAATTTCAGTTAAAAATATTTTGGCAAATAAGAGCATTAAAACGAGAATATCAACTTGCAAATCAAAATAACAGAACATCAATAACTTTAAAGCAAACGAAAAATTGTCCATCTTTATCATAAAGTTAACATCAATATGTTCTCCAATATGAACTCTAATTTTGGGTAACTGTGTGTGTACAAAGTATAAGCTTCCTTCCCATGTCTTCAAAATTACTAATTTCCAGCCATTCCACCACCTAAGTTAAATAATAATTTATCCTACATTTGGGCCACCTTTGGGCCCAGCTGATTCTTCTCCCCTCCACCATCATGACGCACTCCATAGAAGCTCTTCCACTGGGAATCGCTCCTATGATCTGCCAAGATCTGGAAGGCTGGGGTAACAGCTGGAATCTAGGGCAGTCCCAGATCAGGTTGTGACTTCCTCTTTCGGGTCAGTCTCTACAGGAGCTGATAACTGCACATTCCAGATTACAACCAACCACTGTTCTCTATTTCTATTGACTAAAAGCCACCCCCCACCAACCAAATAAATAAACAGTATGTGATGTCATAGCCCCAAGTTAAGGAAGACTGTCTGCTTCCCTAAGGGTTAGCTTGTGTGCCATATCTTCATGTTGTATGATTGCAAATTTCGTAAAGTGTTGTTCTGTTAAGGGATTGTTTGACAGACAACACCAAGGTCACACATAGGTTTTGAGTTTTAGAAAAAAATACTTAAGATGTAGGCGGTTCCTCACCTAGCATACCAGCATTATTTAAAAATGAGATTGCTTTAAAAAAAAATTTTTGCCTAAAATTTTAAACTCAAAGCACAATGTTTTTTATTTACAGTGAACTGTGTAGTTAATTATGCAGAGGGGAAAAAAACCTTGCTGGTTATTAAGATAAACCTAATATTAATATATTCTTTACTTTTGACCAGCCCTTAATGTTGTTTGGCACAAGTCCCTTATTTGTTGTTAACCATCTCCTACTCCCCAGACATTTATGAATGTTGCAAATGCTGAACCTAAATATGTTATCACTATAAATGTATGTACATAGACTGAGCCATCATATTGAACAAAATAGTTTCAACTAATCATTTTACCGATATTCCTTTATAATTTTAATTACTTATATTTTACCTTTTGCCCCTCCTAAAATATTTTTTGATGTACTCTACAATTCAAAAATAATTCTTGTTTGCTGATCCCACTGTTTTGATTGAATGATTGTTAAAGAAAATATTAATTAATGACGTTATTATTTTTTTTAATGTTTTATAAATTTGTAATCATTTGTATTCCTTTTCATTTAGTTACCATATTTGATTCCTTTTCATTTAACTAAAGCACATAAAAATATACACTCTTATCTTAACACTAAAGTAAAGTTTAAATAATGAACACTCAATTAAAACTAACTGGAAAAATAACTCGATTCTGGGGCCAATGAAAATATTCATAATTTCATCATCATGCTTTATGTTGAGCTCATCTATTTTATTTCTTCACCAACAAATTGAAATAGATTACCTTCTTCCCTGTTGCAAGTATATTCCTGTAAGATAAAGGTTACTAAGTTCTTCACAACTTATAAATAAATAAAACTGCAATTTCAATTGTTAAGAGGTAAAATAAACTGAACACTTCGGTTTGTATTGAGGGTCATGTCACTGGGGTCATGTCACTCCGACATGACATTATATTTTAATGAATCCTCCTATCTTGCAGTTTAGTGTGTGTTTTTTAAAGTTTTGTTTTAGAGGTTAGGTTAGCTAGTGTAGAATTTTTAGAGACAGTGGTTCTGACAGAATCAAACACGTTTTATTATTCAATGTTATGTTCCAAAAGCTTTTGTAACTTATTATCAGATAAATGATCGGACAGATTTATATAAAACTCTGCTGTTTAAAATAAATAATTATTTTTGTTAATTAAAAAAACACTTTTTTAAAAAATGGTTAAGCATTTTGAGGATAATTCATTTCTGTCCCATTGGAAAATAGTGCTGTTTGGTTTGACACAGTTTAGCTCACCGTACATGTTATATTTCCTGAACTATGCAAGCTCCACTATTATGATATTGCCACATTGTATTCTGGTATTGCTAGCACAACCAAAGCTCTGGAGTCATCAAATTCTTACATTCAATTATCAATTATATTCTATTGTATCAGAAAAATTTAGACATGAATATATAAAAAATATATAAAATTATATATAAACATGTATGAAAAATTGCTGCATTACTTTTTCTGTGTGCATGGTCATTAAAATGAATACCATTCTTGGGTCTTCAATTCTCTATAAAAAAAAATCAAATTTAATGTTATTGCATTTAGGATGAGTTCACATTAAAATTGATTCCATCTTTGCAGGAATTCTCATCAAAGTGATATAAACCATGACTTAATTTTCTATTCTCCCCTCACCTCCCACCCCCCATGCCAGCTGTTTTCCAAATGATGTAGGTAGTTTTTTATTTTCATTCCATAGTTCAAACAATGAGTTATTTACTTGTAAAGTAATTTTAAAATATGTTTTTGCATGTTTTTTATCAGCGATGATGGCATTAGGCCACAGTTTTTTTAAAAAACTATGTTGATGACATTACTGAAACATCTCATCAATTTAATAGCAAGCTCTTGCTGAAACTTCTTCTTTAACTAGATAGTTGCATTACAACCCAGCCACCACTGGCTTAGCAAACTTACTTGTGCTTTTATAGTTGTAGTTCATTTGTTACGAGTGGAACAAAACAAAATAAGAAATATGTATGTTCTCTACAAACCTTTAATTTTATAGCTGCTGGAAAGCAATGATTTGAAGTGATGATTGCAGTATTGTTTGTATGTTTTTTTTTGTTTTGTTGATTTATTGCATTCCTGACTTTACTTCATGTTTTTTTTGTCAAACTAATCTGTCTATCTGCGAATTTTAACTATCATACAAATTCTGGAAACTGATCTTTTTAAGTCAAAAAGTGTTCTAAAAAATATATATATAATTGAACAGTAATATTATCTTTCCCCTTTTTTAAATTTACAAATGTCACACAGTTCTTTTCATTTTTATAAATCAGCAAAGTTTCTTGTTGAAAAAAAACCACCAAATGACTTTTTTTTTAAAAAGTGAGTCAAACACTGTTAAAATGTTTCATGTTACTTAGTTTATAAAATGTCTTCCATGCATCTGATCAGCATAAAAAAAAATGAAACCAAATCAGTATGTGTTTGATCATCCTTTTCTTTATCAAATGTTGCAATTTTTTTTATTATACAAGCACCAGAAAAATACAATGTATAAAAAATGTATACTTAATACAAGTGTATCTATTTTAAATATATGACCTATGGCTTCCAATACTTTAATTTTTTGGGACGGGAGGGATTTGATTATGTTTTTTTATTCATGTATTTATGGGTAGGAGGATGTAAAGGAATGGAGTATAATTATATTCATTCACTGCCATTGTTTTCACTGCTCATGTTATCTTTGTCCTGGCATGTATGTGTGAGCAAAAGCTCAAGTTCTGGCCCCTGTAGGCATGTATGCCTTACCAGCTTGAGCTAGTAGTCTGTGATATTTTGGCAGCTTTTTTATTTTATTTTTAAAAAAAATAAACATACCATAGTTCTAATTTTAAATCAGCTTAAAATAAAAGATAAGCCAACTGAATTTGAATATTGCAATGAATTTTATGTAGCATTATTAAAATATGTGCTATTGATTTTATTTTTTGACTTTAAAAAAAAATGTTTTCAAATGTTATTTTTTAACCAAAAAGAATAACAAGAGAACACAACTCTGAATTTTATCCAGGTAATTTTTAAATGACAGACAATTCAGGAATCCTTCTCATAACCAAAGCTGGATGATTGAATTCAAATTAAATAGTTGACCTTTATGTCACGACTGTCAATCATAAGTGACATTTGTTGACTTCAAAAGACTAGGCAATGTTATGTTGTTTATTTTTCTGTATAAGACATTTTATATTTGAAATATACACAATAAAGTAGTATGGCTCTGTTGCATTTTTAATTTTAAGATTAGTAACAGTTTTCTGTAATTAAAATATACTGTGTTCTTTTATTGACATACAGACTCTTGGTGTTTATTACATGTTATATCTATAAAAAAAATAATGATTTATGAATATTTCAAAATAGAGAAGAAAATATATTTTAAATTTAACTTAAGAAATAATTGAATTCACAATTGGTTAAGCTGATTGCTTTGAAACATTTAAAATCAATTCAGACTGAATTTACAGATCATCAACATCAAAAAAACGTCCTGCCTAAAATACAAATTCAGTGCAGACTCAATGCGAAAATGACATGAGGTGTGGGAACCATTTCCTAATTGATCTTAAATGCAGTTGTCAAGCCGGCAATTTATGTATGACATTTAGTTTTATTTCAACCATCAATTGCTGGTCTGATTAGTATTTAAATGTGTTTTTTTTTAATAATAAAAATGAATTGTTGGAAGAATAAAAATGCTGTAATGCAGACTCACAACCACTTTAAAAAAAAAGAAAATCTCTTCATTGGGGCCAAAGAGATGAGATGGCCTGTTTTGTGTTATGATATGTACATCATAATAAATGATGGATTAATTAACAAGTCTGATGCGATGTTACAAAAAAAAGAGTATTTAAAATAAATAATTTCATAATGAAAATATTTCTTATGCTAGAATTAACCTCGCCTCGATGCTTTAAAATTAAATGAGTTCTGTTAAGACAGTGAAACACTGTTTCTACCAATTACGACTATGTAAAAATCAAATTTTATACACTAATCATATGTATTTACGCTGCTATCTCCCAAAGTTTAATAAAAGAAATAATTATAAATACAAAATCTTACACACTAACCATTCTTTTTGCTTAGTAGTGCCAATATTCTGTCTGCTTTTTTACTTTTAGTTTACAGACTAACTTTCTGCTTTGCTAGAAAATTGTGTAAACAAAATTTACCTATTATCTGAAAACATTTTGTTATATGAGAGTGTCTTTGAAGTTTGAATGTATGTTGACAATTAATAACTTTTTTTGTTGCTGCATATAACATGTCATGTCTTGAATTACTGTGTGCAAGATGTAGGGGAGGGTGGGTGTGCGAGTGCTCTCTTTTGTGCTGCTGAGACAGACAGGTGTTATTGTGTTCCATGATATTTTTTGTGTTTATTCAGATAACTGGTTATTTTTAAAAAAAATATCACTGACATATGAAATAAAATATCATATTAAATATAAACACACATTTTGTTGTTCCTTGTCATTCTATAAATATTATTGATACAAACTGTCTGATGAAATTTGGAAGTTTAAAAATGTAAGTTTTTAATTTAAAAAACAAAAACAACTTGAGGGATGAACATTAAACATTATTGATCACTGAGTGTCCACACAACATTAAATTGAACAATATGATCCACTAGCAAAATACTTCTTTATTGCAAGTGGGAATTTTTTATTTTGACTAATGAAAATAATGTCAAACATATTATTTTAAGATATGAAGACCACAAGTGAAGAAACGGCTATGTAACATTTTATACTTATCCCATGTATCTGATAGAGGATCAAAAATAGAATGTTCTGAATGAAGTTTTATGAAAAAGTTATGACTCTGAACCTATTAAAAATTCAAATCTATTTAGTTAATTTGTAAGAAATCTGTATAATTTTAAACTTTAAAACTTGAATAGCTCAAAACTACAAAAATGTGACATAGCCGTTTCTTCCCTTGAGCTCTTCATATTCATTATTGTTTTTTTTTAGTATGTATTGCAATATAAAATATTATATGTTGGTTATTTGTAATTTATGAGTTTGCTAAAAATGATTTTATAATTATTAATTAGTTTCAGAATTGAGATCAATATTCCAAATGAAGAAAAACAAAACATTCCACAAATTGAACACAATGCTCCAAAGGCAGGAAGAAAGACAGTATTATTTATCATTTATTATCTAAATTATAATCCATTATTCAAGTAAGAACAAAAAATTAGCTATAGTTTTAAAACAACAAGAAAGCACTAATTTTTACAAAAATAATTTCTTTAGAAATAAATTCATTTAACACTTCATTCCATAAAGTAACAACACCATACAGTTATACTGACGCTCCTATTTTTATACAGCCATACATCATCACAATGGAAAAAAAGACTGCTCAATAATCAAGCACTGCCCACTAATCAAACAGACCAGCCAGCATACCACAATACTCACTAAGTCTTCCAGGCTCTGGCCCAGGGCTGAGAAAGCCATGCATCCAACTAATCATTCCTTAACCAGATCTTGAGAAGGGGAAAATACACTTGGACACCAAATCTCGTTGGATAGAATCCAGTGGGGAATTTCTTTATTCATTCCCTCCAATCTCATTCCCCGGCAATTTCCACTGCCCCCAATATCTGGCTTACTCAGAGCAGATCCCTCCCAGGTCGGGGGCCTGCCCTCATTTGTTGCCTGGGCCAGCAAACTGACCACATTATTGCTTTTTTTTCTCTCCCCTGTCCTAAACAGTATTAAGAAAATCTCAGAATGGTCCCTTGGAGGTAGCTACCAGACTTGCTGTACCAAAAACTTTTTCCAAACAATATAAGACACTACATAAATATATGTTATTTTAATTAAACATTTTTGAGCTGGAAACATGATAAGCAGTTAAAAGCTAGATAGATAATAATAAAAGCCGTTGTAACAATGGAAGTTAGTATGCATACCGGAGTAGCAACGAGTATTTAATCTAAAGTTATCGTTATCACAAATACAAAAATTATAATTATTACACTGGTTCCTTTTTGTTGCTGCATTGTAAATGATAATTATACTCAGTTCTCTCATCTTTCAATAATAAGAAAATTAATTGAATGTTCTTAACCACAGTGTGGATGGACACAGTCCCTTGGAATGCTCTATTGGGAAGCAACTTTGTCAAGTTATGGAATAGTCTTCTCAAATCATTGTGAGAATCTTATGAATGATAAGGAAACAATTAAGGGAAGCCTATAGACTTTTTTGAATTGAAATTAGTTTTGAAAATCAAGAGTGTGGTGAGCATACTTGACTAGCATGGACAAATAGCGCTAAACAAGAAATCATCATCAAATTATAAAGACATTTTTTTAGAATTCTATTTTCTAACACTAAATCTGATTTAAAAAGTTACTTTATTCAAGAAGGGGCTCAAAGTTTCATTGTAAGAAGTCTAACCAACCCTTTGACATGTAACCAGCTGTTAGCGTGGTGTTGATACAACTTGCACAACCTCAATTTCTTTTGTCCTTTCATCTTCTACACGATTTCACACAGCAAAGTAGGTAACACATGTGCACAGGTAAACCAGACTACTTCATTACACAACATTCCGTGATTTTTTTTATTACTATAACATCAAAACTCTCATGTTCTGACTGGAAAGACAAAATTGCAGTTTGGTTCAACACCTTCAGTTAACAATATTTTTAAAAAAACACACATACTTTTCCCTTTAGAACTCAGCTCAAGCTGTCAAGTTGGCTTTGAATGGTTTCCAGCTGTGAAAAAAAGATAATTATTTTATTTATATATTTATATACACAACTCTTTTAAAAATAAATGAAAGTGGGTAAAAAATAAACACTAAAGAGGAGCGAGTTATTGAGTGTCAACAATGGACATTACTACAAAGAGAAAGACAATTCATGTGTACAATTTTGTTTTCAGGCCAGTAATTTTCTTCAGTCTAGCAGTTCAACGTTTGTTGTCGGAAATCAGAGAAACATAAAATTATCTCATGTGTAAGGAAATCAGAGAAACATAAAATTATCTCATGTGTAAGGAAATCAGAGAAACATAAAATTATCTCATGTGTAAGGAAATCAGAGAAACATAAAATTATCTCATGTGTAAGGAAATCAGAGAAACATAAAATTATCTCATGTGTAAGGAAATCAGAGAAACATAAAATTATCTCATGTGTAAGGAAATCAGAGAAACATAAAATTATCTCATGTGTAAGGAAATCAGAGAAGGTTAAAATCATCTCGTGTGTAAAGAAAGAAAAAGAAATGTGTGTAAAGAAAGAAAAAGAAATGATCTATTTGATAGATGAGATAGTTTCCTCAATACAGGAGATATTAGATGTCGATTTGTATGTTTTCCCACAGACTTATCGTTTTCTTGTAAGGCCCATGTCCGGGTCTATTGCCAGAAAAATGGCATTAGTCCGAATCTTTTCTTTGAAAGTCCCCAATCGAATGTATGATACCCTCTAACCTATTTCCCCGAGTCATTTAAAATACTGTTTCATGATCCGTGAACTTAACACGCAGGCAGGGGCATCACTAAGAGGGGGGAGGGGGTGCGTACGACACCGGGTGATACCATTATAAAGGGTGACACCAAAATGTAAATCCCGTATGTTCCTGTTATTTAGCACTGGCCGACTCAGAGGTCTATGGGGTAGGTCGTGAGGGGGCGACAGCATGAGCTGCACAAAGGAATGGGACCAACCCTCGTGACGCCTCTGCACACATGACACCAATATTTAGCTCATTGGTTAGGGATAATATGGTAACCATCGGAATTTCCAGTTCTTGGATCCATTTCCTTGTGAACATAAAGCATAACGCCAAGCGCGCTAGGAAGTGGTTGGAAAAAAAATAATGCTAATTTTGAATTATATTAAAACTTTTTGATCTTAATAAATGCGGCGCAACGTAAGTGTGATTGATGATGATAGCTTTCTTCTACTTCTATAGCGCTAACACTGGCCAAGCTGGGCAAGGATGCTCGTTACGTTCATAATTTACCTATATAAATATAAGTGTGTAGGTATGGACGCTATGGCTGGGAAGCTTAATGTTAGATGATATGTTGCGATGGAACTTGCCTATAAGGGAGCACTTGATCTAAAGGTGCATGCCATAACAATTTTGCAGGTTGGATGTTCGCAAAAAACAAAACAAAAAAAAACAACTATTTTCCAGTTAACACATTTTTGGTAAATGTTTCAGCTAATAACTGAGCTGACAGCTGGGATGATAGTGGGCTGAAATATTGGATGATAGTGGGCTGAAATATTGGATGATAGAGGGGCTGAAATATTGGATGATAGAGGCGTGAATTATTGCATGATAGTGGGGTGAAATATTGGATGATAGTGGCGCTGAAATATTGGATGATAGTGGCGTGAATTATTGGATGATAGTGGGGCTGAAATATGGATGATAGTGGCGTGAAATATTGGATGATAGTGGCGTGAATTATTGGATGATAGTGGGGCTGAAATATTGGATGATAGTGGCGTGAATTATTGGATGATAGTGGCGTGAAATATTGGATGATAGTGGCGTGAATTATTGGATGATAGTGCCGTGAAATATTGGATGATAGTGGGGCTGAAATATTGGATGATAGTGGCGTGAATTATTGGATGATAGTGGCGTGAATTAATGGATGATAGTGGGGCTGAAATATTGGATGATAGAGGCGTGACTTATTGGATGATAGTGGGGCTGAAATATTGGATGATAGTGGCGTGAATTATTGGATGATAGTGGCGTGAAATATTGGATGATAGTGGCGTGAAATATTGGATGATAGTGGGGCTGAAATATTGGATGATAGTGGCGTGAAATATTCGATGATAGTGGGGCTGAAATATTGGATGATAGAGGCGTGAATTATTGGATGATAGTGGGGCTGAAATGTTGGATGATAGAGGCGTGAATTATTGGATGATAGTGGCGTGAAATATTGGATGATAGTGGGGCTGAAATGTTGGATGATAGAAGCGTGAATTATTGGATGATAGTGGGGCTGAAATATTGGATGATAGTGGCGTGAATTATTGGATGATAGTGGCGTGAAATATTGGATGATAGTGGGGCTGAAATATTGGATGATAGAGGCGTGAATTATTGGATGATAGTGGGGCTGAAATATTGGATGATAGAGGCGTGAATTATTGGATGATAGTGGCGTGAAATATTGGAGGATAGTGGGGCTGAAATATTGGATGATAGTGGGCTGAAATATTGGATGATAGTGGGCTGAAAGCTATAGTTTGACATGTGATCACGTGGAGGCAGGCTCAGGACCCTTTGATACACGATTCTGACAGAATCGCCGTTAAAAATTTGGTCCCGGTAACGATTCATGCGTTTCTTATTTACAAGACTCCCTTGTCAGCTGTATCACTCATGGCCCAATTTCACCCATCTCTCTCTCTCTCTCTCTCTCTCGCCACGCATCTGTTGAGCCCAATGAAACAATCGAGTTTAGAAGGTCCACCAACACATCACAGGCCACCCATTAAAGAGGCCAGCACTACCCTCCTTCCACTCAGGAAAGCTGGCTGGACAGCATTTACGTCATCGCACCGACTATATCAGCGGATCCAGAAACATTCGCAGCAACCGCATATTACTACTTAAGTCGAAATTTTAAATAATAATAAAAAACAGACTTTTTAAGCGGCGACAGAATATCAAATTCCCCTAAGACGACATTACAACCTGTTTGTCATATTTGCCACCAACTCCTCAGATACTGTTGTCCAAATGAATGCGACTCCAACACATCTCCCTCCCCCACCCCAACCCCTCTCAAGCCGTTTTAGCAAAGCGCCGATCCATTCCCAGCATATCCCAATAGTAAATATTGATAAGAGTGATAGACGGATGGGAAGTCGGCTTGCGGCGACACCCGATCATACGTCAGACTCCGGCCGGTTGCATTGCATTATATGGACTGAAGGTGTACACGAAATATCAGGGGGCTCGGAATAATAATTCTTTAGCTGTATTGTTTATTTTGTGCAAGTCGTCGTGATCTAATGGCTGATTTAGATTGCGACCGGGTCACCTTGAACTTGAAAGGGTGTATTGAGAAATTAATGTTTCCTGTGCACTCAGCACTTCCTGAGAGCGGCGTTATTACTGAACAGGTCGAAGATTGTGGGATTGTCCCGAAATAAGTTTTAAAAAACACAAGCGCTTCTGAAAATTGCAGGGCGGGTGAGCATGTTTTAGTCGATGCATTTTATTTCTATCCATTGCCCTTAAAACGATGGAACTCTTATAAAGGAAAGGCATGGTGGACCGAAAAACGTCAAGGGCATGATCACAGTGCCCACAAACTGATCCATCCACCAGGTCCGAAGATGCTTCAGCCACACGCCCTAACTTCATCTAGGGCTCTGTTCTGCCAACCCTTGGGTCGGTGCATGATATACGCCTCCCCATCACCGCAAGCGAAAACCCACAGTCTCTGCATCCTAACACCACCACAAAAAACAACACCCAACCATGCCTCATCCACCCACATCCCACACGCTCGAAGAGTTCCCAGCATTTCATACCCCTGCATCAACGCAACCACCATTCCATTAAAAATCACAAAATAGTGGAGATTTATTTCACTTTTCAGAGACTAGCCCCTGTTTCCTCCCCCACGTCCCTTGCAAAAATTAAACAGGGTTGAAGAAGAAAAAAAAGGATGAGAGTGGCCGGGGGAGGGTGGGGTCAAGAAGGGCAATCACGTTTCTCGACCCCCTTCAATGCGATTAGATGACATCTCAACCCCGGCCCATGAGAGGTCACGTGTCGTCATCAAACCGGCATCCCGTCTCCCCAATTTCAGATTGTAGCGGCCCTAAAATACCAACAAATCTGTCCTTTTTAAGTCCGCGGCTACAAGACGACAAACTCTAATTTCTTTCCCCTTCCCGTGGGAGGAGAGGGAGGGTAGCTCCCGCGTAAAATCGCCTTTTCCCGTCGGTGAGATTCATTATTGATGCGCTTGGAGGAGGGGGCTGCGAGTCCATCAACGACACACCGCTGAGATCGTCGAAGCGCAGACTAGAGCAGTCAGACCGCACGAATGAAATACGGGTGAGCTCCCTTGGGTGGTTGTCTTCCACAAAGGAAGGACCAGAACGCGGCCCATAACATGGCAGAAACTCCTCCATCAGGTCATGATTTCATGGCGTGAGGGTATGATTTATGGTATGAGGTCATGATTTCATGGTATGAGGTCATGATTCCATGGTATGAGGTCATGATTTCATTCATGGTATGAGGTCACGATTTCGTGGTATGAGGTCATGATTTCATGGTATGGTCGATTTCATGGTATGAGGTCATGATTTCATGGTATGAGGTCATGATTTCATGGTATGAGGTCATGATTTCATGGTATGAGGTCATGATTTCGATGGTATGAGGTCATGATTTCATGGTATGAGGTCATGATTTCATGGTATGAGGTCATGATTTCATGGTATGAGGTCATGATTTCATGGTATGAGGTCATGATTTCATGGTATGAGGTCATGATTTCATGGTATGAGGTCATGATTTCATGGTATGAGGTCATGATTTCATGGTATGAGGTCATGATTTCATGGTATGAGGTCATGATTCATGTTGAGGTCATGATTTCATGGTATGAGGTCATGATTTCATGGTATGAGGTCATGATTTCATGGTATGAGGTCATGATTTCATGGTATGAGGTCATGATTTCATGGTATGAGGTCATGATTTCATGGTATGAGGTCATGATTTCATGGTATGAGGTCATGATTTCGTGGATGAGGTCATGATTTCGTGGTATGAGGTCATGATTCCATGGTGTTAGGTCATGATTTCATGGTATGAGGTCATGATTTCATGGTATGAGGTCATGATTTCATGGTATGAGGTCATGATTTCATGGTATGAGGTCATGATTTCATGGTATGAGGTCATGATTTCATGGTATGAGGTCATGATTTCATGGTATGAGGTCATGATTTCATGGTATGAGGTCATGATTTCGTGGTATGAGGTCATGATTTCGTGGTATGAGGTCATGATTTCATGGTATGAGGTCATGATTTCATGGTATGAGGTCATGATTTCATGGTATGAGGTCATGATTCATGGTATGAGGTCATGATTCCATGGCATGAGGTCATGATTTCATGGATGAGGTCATGATTTCATGGTATGAGGTCATGATTTCATGTATGAGTCATGATCCATGTATGAGGTCATGATTCCATGGTATGAGGTCATGATTTCATGGTATGAGGTCATGATTTCATGGTATGAGGTCATGATTTCATGGTATGAGGTCATGATTTCATGGTATGAGGTCATGATTTCATGGTATGAGGTCATGATTTCATGGTATGAGGTCATGATTTCATGGTATGAGGTCATGATTTCATGGTATGAGGTCATGATTTCATGGTATGAAGTCATGATTTCATGGTATGAGGTCATGATTTCATGGCATGAGGTCATGATTTCATGGTATGAGGTCATGATTTCATGGTATGAGGTCATGATTTCATGGTATGAGGTCATGATTTCATGGTATGAGGTCATGATTTCATGGTATGAGGTCATGATTTCATGGTATGAGGTCATGATTTCATGGTATGAGGTCATGATTTCATGGTATGAGGTCATGATTTCGTGGTATGAGGTCATGATTTCGTGGTATGAGGTCATGATTTCATGGTATGAGGTCATGATTTCATGGTATGAGGTCATGATTTCATGGTATGAGGTCATGATTTCATGGTATGAGGTCATGATTTCATGGTATGAGGTCATGATTTCATGGTATGAGGTCATGATTCCATGGTATGAGGTCATGATTTCATGAGGTCATGATTTCATGGTATGAGGTCATGATTTCATGGTGATGATCCATGATATGAGGTCATGATTCCATGGTATGAGGTCATGATTTCATGGCATGAGGTCATGATTTCATGGCATGAGGTCATGATTTCATGGTATGAGGTCATGATTTCATGGTATGAGGTCATGATTTCATGGTATGAGGTCATGATTTCATGGTATGAGGTCATGATTTCATGGTATGAGGTCATGATTTCATGGTATGAGGTCATGATTTCATGGTATGAGGTCATGATTTCATGGTATGAGGTCATGATTTCATGGTATGAGGTCATGATTTCATGGTATGAGGTCATGATTTCATGGTATGAGGTCATGATTTCATGGTATGAGGTCATGATTTCATGGTATGAGGTCATGATTTCCATGGTATGAGGTCATGATTTCATGGTATGAGGTCATGATTTCATGGTATGAGGTCATGATTTCATGGTATGAGGTCATGATTTCATGGTATGAGGTCATGATTTCATGGTATGAGGTCATGATTTCATGGTATGAGGTCATGATTTCATGGCATGAGGTCATGATTTCATGGCATGAGGTCATGATTTCGTGGCATGAGGTCATGATTTCATGGCATGAGGTCATGATTTCATGGTATGAGGTCATGATTTCATGGCATGAGGTCATGATTTCATGGCATGAGGTCATGATTTCATGGTATGAGGTCATGATTTCATGGTATGAGGTCATGATTTCATGGTATGAGGTCATGATTTCATGGTATGAGGTCATGATTTCGTGGTATGAGGTCATGATTTCGTGGTATGAGGTCATGATTTCATGGTATGAGGTCATGATTTCATGGTATGAGGTCATGATTTCATGGTATGAGGTCATGATTTCATGTATGAGGTCATGATTTCCATGTCTATGAGGTCATGATTCCATGGCATGAGGTCATGATTTCATGGCATGAGGTCATGATTTCATGATATGAGGTCATGATTTCATGGTATGAGGTCATGATTCCATGGTATGAGGTCATGATTCCACTGAATAATGTTACGATTCCATGGTATAATGAGGTCTTCACTTCATATTGTGCGATCACGCTGTCATGGTGAGAGATCATTTTTCATGACTTGAGATTCAGCTCAGAGAACAATATTTTAAGTTATGTTCTAATCGATAAATCTCTCGCAGTTGTCGGGGCAAATTTTATTCCAACTCGAATTCGACTTTCGTACTTCCCATCTCCCTTGTCTATTAGACAGTGCTATGACATCGTTATCACCTCACCGCTCCCTCCAACAGCCCGTCCGCCCCCACATTTCCCCAACTCGCATTTTATGTAAAGCCCTACAACTCACTGAATCTTTTAAAAAGCTATACTGACATTAGTGCGTTGTATTATATTCTTAATTTTATTATTTTATTTTTTTGTTAACCCCTATTTTGAAAACCTTCAAATATCGTAGAGCAGAGGCGTCACTAGGGTTTGTGTCACCCAGTGCGGTAGCTCCCGGTGTCACCCCCCACAGGACTTACCACAAAGACTTCCTCCGAGTCTGCCAGTGCCAAATAGCGGGAACATACAGAATTTTATACTTTGGTGTCACCCCTTGTGATGGTGGCACCCGGTGCGGTCCGCACCACCCTCACCCCCCTAGTGACGCCTCTGTCGCAGAGAACTTTTAAAAACCTTTTAGTACACATATCAAGTAAAAAATATATTTCTAAAATAATTTTTTTTTAAATTGTAACTCATATTAACGGTTCCAGGTTCCTATTTAGGACACAAGGTTCTAGACCATACTGTTGACTTGTTGCTTGCCAACACGGCCATCACAAAATATCCACAGCATTAATCCAGTTCTAAAAAAGTCTGGCAAGCAGGCAGTCATGTGACTCAACCCCATGTCACCTATTCAATCAAGTCAGGAGCCCCCCCCCCACTGTTCAGTTTTTATGAAAAATATAACAAAACTGAGGTGATGAAGCATTATATGTTCAGAATAAGACACCGCCTTGGCTCTGTCTCAGCCTTTAGCTGTACACTTCTATAATACAAATTCTATCCAACATTATTACAACACCATTCGGTTTCCATCGGACCTCACAGTTCCACACAAAGCAGCAAATCAACATTGTAACCTAAGCTCATGAGTCGCATTTCATAAGATTATCCGGCAAACCCTGCCCCTCCCACCACACAACCTAAACTGACCCTGTGCTGTATCCCTGGCTCTGATCAATATAATTTATTTAGTGCTAAGACTGCAGATTGTCCCTAACCCCATACCCCACTCTCTCACAACCCTAAGGACCCTTACATCTGCTGACCTACATTACTGTTGGCTCAATGATTAAGACACCTGATCCTATACCACACCAACCAACAAGATTATCCCCCCCCCCACACCTCCAACACCCCAAATCCTTTCATTGTCTGGGTCATGAGGGGGGTAGGTAGGGGGGTAGTCTGGGCCCCCTTTTTAAGACTTGTTTTAAAATCAGACATTGCACAGAAGCTCAGCCAATGTTAGCTGTAGCTTAACAATGAAATGAAGCCCAGCAATTAGGCCAGACAGGTCCTAGAGCAAATGTTCTGAGAACTGTCCAAGCCTTTTTCAGTGACTGGCGGCTAGGAAACCTTAAGAAGAGAACCAAAAATTCATACCCCCGGATTGAAATAACCAACTCTTGGCAGCACCACAAAATATTACATGCTGAAGTTGTAAGGAGACGGAGCACCAATGTTCTGACATGCCTCCAAGACATTTCAGTACTAACCAATTTTGAAACATTGGCTTTGTTTAACTCAATCACACGCCAGGTTTTCCAACCAAGAACTTAGGCAGAGGATAAAAAAAAAGAGACAAATCATTTGCTTCTGTTGCACCATCTCTTATTGGAAGTTGACATGAATAGCTGCTGAACTGCAGAATGGGGAGACTGAAAACAGCAGGTTTGGTGTATGCCCTGGTCTCAAGGCTTCACAGAGGGGAAGGGGAGAAATTGGCATGTCTGTTTGAAGAGATGTGGGAAGGAATAAAAATGCAATACTTTGGACCCAGATGTCATCAAAAGATGAGAATGGCAAACAGAATGATCTATGCTTGTTTGAACATATCACTAAGGTAAAAAGTACTAACACGCTTCATGTTCTTTTGGGCTTCCTTGAGTATATTCCTTTTAAAAAAAAATCATAAACCCGCCATGCTTTTCCAGTGTAAGAAGACAATGAAAACTGCTGCATACCCACACTACCCCAAATTTTTTTTTCTGTTCCACAACCTCGTGGTCCTAGGGGATTCCAATGTTTCCATTAGAACTTTCTCGGGGCTTGGTAGACTTGGCAGCGCCCATCTCCTCTCCAAGTCAGCAGAGGACTTTGTTAACAATAGTTGTAATCAACATTTTTATTTGTGGCTTTAAAGTGGGCTAGATCCCACACACCTCAGCTTGTGAGGTGAGCGCACTACTGACTTCACTATACAGCCGCCTACTACCCAAAATATATAATGCTTATCTCCCAGCTAATCACTTTAAGTTTTTGTTTACTCCTCTTTTAATAGCCCTCATAACGACTTCATCCTACCCCTAAAATGGTAGGAAAATACATCCCCACCATAAAATATGACAAGTTGTACTTGGCTATTAAGAAAGTACAACTTTTTTTTCTACTCAGTATCTCAATTACTTTGCTCACTAACTAAAAACAAAATTATTATGCTTCAGATAAAATAGGTGTGGATCAAGAGTTATTTTAGTACTGTTTTGCCTTCTACTTAATACTGCAAAAGTTTCACTACCTGGTTATAGAATTGGTAAAGCTCTTCATGAGTAAACTCAAGTGTCACTTTTTCTGTTGTCTGCAGGGAAAGATAGGAAAAACAACAACTCAACATTACCAACTATATTTTAAAAATAAATTTGAATTCTTTACCTATTTGATCATTCAATGATATTTGAAAACAATTTATTTATAAACATATTCTTTATAATAACTTCATTTTTAACACCTGGCATATTAATGACGATCTATAGAGAGAAGGATTCAAAAGCTATATTAGGAACTCTAGTGCCTACACAAATTTAATTAGTCAAATGAGTTGCTAAGACAGCTTTTGAATCCCTTTAGGACTATACACTTCAAATAAGACATTAAAACACTATCAGATTAAGCTACACTAATTTTTACTATTACCCATCACATCTTCCAAAGGGTTAAAATCTCAAATGTCAAGTCTCAAACTCATTCATCAAGTCAACATTATATGCAATATTATATACCAACGGTGGCCAGACTACGAGCCGCATGCGGCTCTTCTGTGTTCAAATGGTGGCTCGCAAAAAATTAATGAAATTAAAACTTTTCGCATTAAACGCATTATTTTTCAAAAATAAATAAAAAAATTTTAAAAACTTTTACCGAATCAAAGGGATGAAAATAAGTTGGGCTTGATCTGAATTTATAAAAAGTAAGCTTTCTGAGGTTAAATCTAGAATGTTTCAACAGCAGACATTTCTTTCTATTGTTTACAAAAAAGGTGTAATCTTAGCTGAAGCAAGTTATTCCATCGCTAGAAATATTGCTTGTGCTAAACGACCTTATCTGACAGAACTCCACTCCACATATACTAGCTACACATACCAAGAAAATTTAAAGAAACTTACTACTTCAAATGCTTCTCAGCAGAATCATAACAATTAATGTTGACTATTTTTATTAATCTTATATGCATTGTGTTTCTATTCACAAATTTTACATACCATGTATTTAAATATTTTTTAATTGTGTAACTGTAAGGCATATATTTCTTCAACATAGGATTAGTATTAAAACAAATGAAAAGTTTAAGTAATTAATTTAGGATAAAAAGATGATTAAAAAAAATATATCAAAACAGAATTTTTCATTGCACTGGGGTCTTGACCCATAGTGTTTGTGACCCATAGTGTTTCGGTCATGCAGCTCTCGAAAATCTTTTTTATTTTTAAAATGGATCTCAGGTAATACAGGTCTGGCCACCCCTGTTATATACTAAAACACACTCACCCCTGTGTCCTCGTGTCTGATGCCCAGCTGAAAGAGGGCATTGGGCACCTTCATTTTAGACTGGCTGGACTGGGCCAGCTGGAGGTTTATACGCCAATTGATGTCTTCAAGCTAAAAGAAATGGTGCGCTTGTTAAATGGCATGTGGTTATTCAGACACAATAGTATAAAATAGCAAAATTAATTTTTTACAGACAAGAAATTATATGAACTGATCCTAATAGTGGTAACAAAGAATTTTTTTTTAAATTACTCAAAATGAATAAATAAATAAGAGGAACTTTTTAAACGAGGGTGAAAGCGATTTACATGTATTCCAAAACTACACTCTATGGGAAACAATCCAACAATTATAACGGATCTTTAATACAAACCAATTATCTCCCTTCAAATGACTGAGATTTTGACTGAAAAAGACTATAAGCTGGATAACCCCGAGGTTCCAAAGTTCAACTATTTGCGCGTCTCAGTCATCCAAGCCATTTGTCAATTTTAAGTCACTGCACAGTTGTTAACCCACATTGTTGTGATAACGTGTGTCAGCCCACGGCCTAAAGCAGTTGCCAGTTGAAACTTGTTATGTATGTTTAGTAATTAAGGCTAGCCTATCACATGTGGTTACATCTACTATATTGCATATTACCCCCCCCCCAAGCCCCACCACTAACAAACTATAACTAAATAATAAAGCATTATGAAATCATGGCCTCATACCAAGCCCCAAAATCACACTATTGTTTTCCATATCTATATTAAAAATCAATGATGAATGGGATGAAAGACAAAAATCTGTAACTGTACAACTACAAACAGATTTATTTAAAGGAGAAGGGGGAAAGAAATCATTGGAGTTTCATTGAAGTTTTTAAAATACATTTATTCATAATAAATATTGCCTCATTAATGTAATCAGGCCTACAGAGCTGTAGTTATAAAGCACCTGACATGGAACACAAAAATACACATGAATCCACTGATGGAGTTTTATAGTAGAGCATAGTAGTCAGCTTGTAGTTTTAGAGCTTATGTATACAGGGTTTCTGCACCAAATCTATAATCAAATTCTAGGAATTGCCCACCAGAAAATATTAAATTACAGGGCATTTAATAAAAATTAAAAATCATAATTCAGTGCTAAGGAAAAAAAAATCATGAATCATTAATTTTTGAAACACTGTCCTTATTAACATTAAATTTAAGAAGAAACTATGTAATCAAGGGAGTTTGCCAGGAGTTGTTTTTTTTAAAGACTTTTTAAAAATTTTCAAAAATATGATTTTCAGGTGATTCCTTTTTTGGAAATGATATTACACTGGACTGAGCCTGTATATTTTTTATAATAAACTCTAGTAATTTTCACAAGTACTTACTGCTCAATGTCATCCAATGTGGATGGAAGACCCCATACATTAGACTGTGTTGTTTCCCTTTCTTACCCCCTTTAGTTATATTTTTAATCCTTTGGGTACTTTCCCAGAAATAAAACTTTTATCACTTCATGTTTCAAAAAGTAATAAGAATAGCTAATAAACAACCACACACAAATAAAAAAATAAAAAATTAAAATGACACAAATCTAATTATTAAAACTACCCAACCTAGACTTTATTATAATACCCATATTCCATATGGTATCTGCTTTCTAAGACAACAAATCAGCCTTAAAATCTGCAAGTGAGAAAATTAGAGTAGGGCCAATAAATCCTAAGGAAACATTGTTTTTGTATTGCTATAGTCTTTTTTTGGACAACACAAATTACCTGGTGAGGATGTACTGTTCTCTCCCTCAATTTCTGCACCAGATCTCTGGCACCATTTGTCCAAGCTTCAACAATGGTGTTCACCTGAAAGATGCAAAATTTTATTTTAAAAAACTTGGTAAACAATTAGTAATTTATTGACATTGCAGTCTAAACATGCAATAAATGCTTTTTAATCACAACTTTTAGAAATAATAATAAAATTATCATTTAAAGACCACACTTATAAAAATGGGTAAGAAATAAATGTAAGCATTTGAATCAGTTCAAAAATTCTAGAAATTGCTTAGTCCAAACGCTGCCTTGGGAGCTTTTTCAAAAATATTTATAAAAATATATAACATATCTAAGTATTTTTAGTAGCTAAATTCATATTACAAAATTTGAAATGAAACTTGAAAAACTGACAAAAGACAAATAAATACAATTCCATAAATAATAATAACCTAAGCATGCTAAAAAGCTTTCAAGTAATTTATCATTTCATGACTATAACTACCAATAAATATTTACAGATTTAATAATAAAATGTAAAACAAAATTGATATAGAATGTTATCAGAACCTCTAAATTTTTAAATTCTTAAACACTGGTCTACAAGCAACAACATACTGAAATAGATATATTTGAACACAAAAAATAAGATATGAAAACTGCATCAAACATAGCTATGGGGCCGTCCATAAATGATGTAACGCAACTAGGTGGGGTCACACTTTTTGTGATGATGTGTTACGGGGGGTAGGGGGGGAAGTGGGTGGGTGGTGGTGTGTGGGGGGTGGGGGCGCGCGAGCGAGCGCGCGAGGCGTGCGCGCGCGCGCGCGCGCCCGGGGCGCGGGGCTGCCGCGGGGGCGGGGGCGGTGGGTGCGTGCGCGCGCGCGCGCGCGCGCGCGGGCGCCGCCGCGCGGCCGCGGGGCGGGCGGCGGGCGGAGCGAGCGGGCCGCGGAGGTGAGCGCGCGCGCGAGCAGCGGAGAGCGCGGGAGGAGAGCGCGGGGAGCGAGCGGAGGCGCGAGGGCGCGAGCGAGGGTGAACGGATGTGAGCGGGTTGGGGATGAGGCGCTTCGGGTGGGGCCGGGTGCGAGAGAGCGAGGCAGCGCGGCGGGCGGGAGCGCGGGCGAGCGGCGAGGCGGGGAGGCGCGGCGCGCGGAGGCGGGCGCGAGCGCGGGATGCACGCGGCGGCCTAGCGTTCGGGTTAGGTTGGGGGGGGGGGGGGGGGGGGGGGGGGGGGGGGGGGGGGGGGGGGGGGGGGGGGGGGGGGGGGGGGGGGGGGGGGGGGGGGGGGGGGGGGGGGGGGGGGGGTGGGGGGGGGGGGGGGGGGGGGGGGGGGGGGGGGGGGGGGGGGGGGGGGGGGGGGGGGGGGGGGGGGGGGGGGGGGGGGGGGGGGGGGGGGGGGGGGGGGGGGGGGGGGGGGGGGGGGGGGGGGGGGGGGGGGGGGGGGGGGGGGGGGGGGGGGGGGGGGGGGGGGGGGGGGGGGGGGGGGGGGGGGGGTGCAAAGCTTTGTGACGTCATATTGGCGGGGGTCTATCTTTTTGTGACCATGTATGGACAGCGGTTCTAACCTGTGGGTCGGACCCCCGGGGTTGTTCGAATGTACGATTTGGCAGGGGTCGCCAAAGACCATTGGAAAAATATGTTTTTTGTGTGTTTAAATGTGTAAACCTTGCCATGTACATATTTTGTCTATTACTCTATACTAGTCTATAGTCTATTCAGTAACTTTAGTAAGTTTAGTTGTTGTAACTTAATTACTTTTTAGCTTTTTATAATGTTTATTTCAACACTATTTTATGAACCCCTCAACAACCGGTAATTATATCATCAGAGAGTTGGTCGCGTCTGGATGCTCAGAGGTCTGAGCTCAGCTGGTTGGCTAAGTAAACGTAGAAGCTGAACTGCTGCTGCTTCTGGTTCCACACACTGTAGTGTAGGGCTGTAGGTCAATATTTCATTGTGCGTGGTATTGAAAGCTATAGTTATAAATTTTTCATTTTAAATTTAAAGTTTTTAAACCAACCGATGGAAATGGAACATGCAGAGAAGAACATTATGATTAAGAAAAGAAAATATAATGACGATTTCTTACAATATGGTTTTACTTCAATAGTTACAGCAGGAATTGAGAAACCGCAATGCGTTATTTGTAATGAAGTTCTTTCAGCCGAATCTATAAAGCCAAACAAACTGAAACGTCATTTTGATAGCAAACATCCAAGTTTTGCGGGGAAGGATACCGAGTATTTTAGAACTAAATCTGATGGCGTCAGGAAAGCCAGACTTGACACTGGCGGCAAGTACCACCAACAAAACGTAGCAGCTGTTGAAGCTTCATATTTGGTGGCGCTCAGAATCGCAAGAGCTATGAAACCTCACACCATTGCCGAAGACTTATTGTTGCCAGCGGCCAAAGTTATTGTTCGAGTTATGATCGGACCCGAATTTGTTAAGAAATTGAGTGCAATTTCCTTATCTAATGACACTGTCCGGAGAAGAATAGATGATATGTCTGCTGATATTATTGATCAGGTAATCCAGGAAATAAAATCTGCTCCACTTCCAATATTTAGCATCCAGCTTGACGAATCCACGGACGTTGCAAACTGTTCACAACTACTGGTTTACGCGAGATATATAAATGAAGGCGACTTTAAAGATGAGTTTCTTTTTTGCAAACCTCTTGAAACGACAACAACTGCACGGGATGTATTTGATACAGTTGGTTCATTTCTGAAAGATCATAAGATCTCTTGGGAAAAGGTTTGTGGTGTTTGCACTGATGGTGCTCCAGCTATGCTAGGATGTCGGTCTGGATTTCAACGTTTGGTACTAAATGAATCACCAAAAGTCATTGGAACTCACTGTATGATTCATCGACAAGTGCTAGCAACGAAGACGTTGCCACAAGAGTTTCAGGAAGTAATGAAAAGCGCCGTAAGTTCCGTAAATTTTGTAAAAGCGAGTGCGCTGAACAGTCGTCTGTTTTTGAAACTTTGTAATGAGATGGATGCGTCCAATGATGTTCTGCTATTTCACACTGAAGTGAGATGGTTGTCGAGAGGGAAAGTTTTGAAACACCTTTTTGATCTTCGTGACGAACTAAAAATGTTCTTTAATCAGAAGTCTAAACCACTGTTCGAAGTACTTTTCAGCGACAAAAATGAGCTTCAGAAAATTGCTTACCTGGTAGATATATTTGCCATTTTGTATGAGTTAAATTTATCACTGCAAGGACCAAATGCAACATGCCTAGATTTGTCTGAAAAGATCCGATCATTCGAAATGAAACTTCAGCTTTGACAAAAGAAATTGGATGACAATAAAATGTACATGTTGCCCACCTTATCTGCTTTCTTTGAGGAAAATGACATTGAACCGGACAAGAGAAGTAAAATGATAATTTCTGTGAAAGAACACTTGCATATGCTGGCGGACGAAATTTCATCGTACTTTCCAAATCTACCTAACACTCCGTTTGCACTTGCCAGAAGTCCATTCACAGTCAAAGTTGACGATATTCCTGAGACAGCACAAAAGGAGTTCATCGAACTCATTAACAGTGATGCAGCGCGAAATGATTTCTCTTCAATGTCAGTTACAAAATTCTGGATCAAGTGTTTGCAGTCATATCCTGTTCTGTCAGAAACTGTGTTGCGCCTTCTTCTTCCTTTTCCAACAACTTATCTTTGCGAAACAGGGTTTTCCAGCTTGCTGGTTTATCAAGTCTAAATACAGAAGTAGACTTGTTGTGGAAGATGATCTTCGTTGTGCTCTCGCAAAGACTGTCCCGAGAATTTCTGATCTTGTGAGAAAGAAGCAACCTCAACCTTCACATTAATTGACTTTGGCTTTCTTGTGTATTTGTAATTAGAAATAAATACGAATACCTTGTATGTAATGTATGACATGTATGCAATTGTAATCATTATTACATATTGTTTTTTTTATTACTAACTACGTTACCACGAGAACGGTGTCTGTGCTTTAATTACGTAAAATTTGTAAAAATGAGAATACAATGTCATTCTGCATTTGAGATATAATTAAATATATTATTTTTATAACAGTAGCAAAATTACAGCTATGAGGTAGATACCAAAAAAAATTTGACGCGTGGGTCGCCACAGCACGAGTAATTTATTAAAAGGGTCGCGACACAAGAAAGGTTGAGAACCGCTGATGTGTGACAAGGGGAGGGGGGAATCGGCCAAAATCGAGTGAAGTCATTTATGGACGGTCCCTTTGGTAGATCTTCATTCTTAATGGAACTCCAGAGATATAATAGCTACCTTGTCGTCATCAATCTCCAGTTGCTTCAACTGACTGCTGAGAGCCAATGGTTTAGCTGTGTGGTAAGCAGCCTGAAATAAAATGAAAATGAACGTCTCTATAAAACATTAACACATTTTCTGTCATGCAACAATGTGTTGATATGCAATATACATGTAATTAAAAACTGATTAAAACAAAGGAAAGTTGGAATGGAAGTTTCATTTAAATGAGATGAGTTTAATTTATTAAATTTTAAAACAAATGAGTAATTAATAAACCATTTCAAAGATAACAAAACTGATTTTAAAAAATAAATTCTGCTATACATGTACTTACCACTAGAAGTATATAGTTACTTTTGAATTATACCTTACTCAATTTACTCATAATGAATTATGTGGTTTCTTAGAAAACAAATCAAAAATTTACTTCAAATAGTAATTATAATTAACTTATAACTTATTACAATGAACAAGAAAATAAATTGACAAACAATTGTAATGACAAAGTAAACTTACATTTACTTAACAAAAAAATGAATTAAACCATATTACTTTAAAACAATCCAAAATATTTCTAACTTCTGCCCCATTGTAAAAGCTAAACATACATAACTAAAAAATTATTATCTATTTATATATAATTCACCAGAACAAGATCAAGTAGTGTGCAAATAAGCGTAACAAATGACCCTCGCTGGGGTTGACCGATCAAGCGAAGTGGGTTCAAAGGAAGGGGGGCATGTCTCAAGTCAAGAACAACAATGCTTCTTACTTTCACTTGAGTTGTTTCTTCACAGATTAACATGTGTTTCGTAGTGTATTGGTTAACACTTCTGCCTTACACACAGCAGGTACTGGGTTCAAGCCTCAGCGGAAACATTATTTTTAAATTTCAAAAATGTTCGTTTGTGCCCTTTCTTTTCCCCCTTTTTTGCATACATAGCTGACCCTCAATAGGGTCGGCCAATCACGTTTTATGGTTGGCAAGATAGGTTGGTGCAGGATGGGGTCAGGTAGCTAACCACAGTGCTCATGTCTTGAGACATCAATACGTCAGTGATGTCCCTACACTGATGTTCATTCACGATGTTCTGATTTCTTCGTGCTGTAGTTTGTGTCCGTTCTTTCCCCCCTTCCTTTGCACTATCTATGAGCAAGTCTGCATTGTATGCTATGCCGTTGGTCGTATCTAGTTTGTTATAACTCTTTCTTTGTTCAAATTTGTTTGTTATTTTTTATAGAAAAGAAACAATCAATCCTCTGCTTTCAAAATGAAAATGAGAAGTTTTAATTTCTAAATTTAAAATATGGATAATTAAGTCCAGTCTAAAATAAAAGCAATCACACAAAATTGTAATGACAAGAGGCTTTTTAGGTTACCTGCTGTAAGATAAATTCTAATGTTTGCAAAATCAATTCTAAATCTTTAGAAGAAACACCAAAAGCACTTTGCAGTTTTTCTTCTTCTTCTTCTGAGAATGTTCGTTCTTCCTGTTGTGTAAATAATATGAAATAATATGTTTTAAATGTCATTGAAAAAAAATGAGATAAAATCTGCATTAAAACTGAGAGCCTAAATTTCTTATTATTATTTTGTAATAATGAAATGATGGCTTCATATATTTCTATAAATCTTTTACCTTTATGCCACCTCAGTTGTTATTACTCACCTTGACATGCAACTTCTGCATTATTCTTGACAAAAGCAGGGGGAATTTGTTGATGTCCAATTCATTGATGAGCACAACTGCCCTTTTAATGCTACAGATAAAAAAGATTAAACCATTTTCTGTGAGGTAAACACTCTTTTATAAATGATTTTGCTTTGTTAAATTTATAAAGTATGAGAAAGAACATGGCCAACCTTCTAATAATTTTCTTTTTTACATTCAATAACAAATAATGATAATGTTTTCATTAAGAAGAACATTATAGGGACGGCACATTAAGGGGTCTCTTTCTTAGCAAAGCTCAGGGATCGATAATCTATGGTCCACAGTGATATTTTTTTAAGACAAGTGTTGGGGAACTTAATCTGATCTCATGCCAGTCGGAAAAAAATTACTTCAAAAACAGAATTTTGATTGTGTGCTTGGTGAGTCTCTTGTGAGGTAGATGAAGTTGTGTGCATGACATGTTTTCTAAACGTACAAGTAGTGATGTGCTCCAACTTAAATACAAAAACTTTGATACAATCATCTGGTCCCCAGCCCAGAGCTTGATAACATTCTCTTACAATACCATGTCCATGTCAAAGATGTCTTTTGCATGTGATCAAATGGAATACAGTACAATTATATTGATATTTCAGAAAGAGATGTTTTAATTTACAATAAACAAACTAAACAAAAAAACTATTACTACTACTATTCATATGTCATACAGAATATTACTGGGATAAAGCTTTCAAATAAATACAGGTTACACAAATGAATTGTGTGATTAAAACAGCAAATGAAAGCTTTATTTATGGACTAACCAAGCCAAGTGTATTATTTTGTTTGTGTATCTCGTACTATGGCGGATTAAGGGGGGGGGGCTGAACAGGCTAAATAAATAAATAAAATAAAGATGATTTAGGGGCCCCGAAATTTAGTATATTTTATAATAAAAATGGACAAATGTTTACACGAATCGCTGAAAATATGATAAATTAATAAAATCTTATCTATTACAATTGTATTATTAATCTGATCTCTATTCCGATACGATAGTCTTAAAATAGTTAAGGGAAAAATAAGATTTGATAGTCTCATAAAGAGAAATTATTAAAGAATATTAGTTATATATCTTAAATTGACAGTCTTTTCGTCTAGCCCTGCTGGGCTAATTGGAAGCCTATAGTCTATAGGCTTTTGGTTTAAGCGGTCGTGGGATCGATCCCCCCGTGGGGTGTGGATTTTTTAATATTTGTATTTTTATTTTTGCAATTGTCTTTTACACTCAATTTTACGATACCGGCAAACAATTATTTCTTCGTATTCGGTTTTTTCCTGAATAATCTTTTTGGCTGAATAGTTACAAGTTACAGTCTTATATTAGCTGCTAGCAATGATTTTATCTAAAGGTACACTGGCTGGATAGGGCCCCAGTTTAAATTGCAGCCAGGGGCCCTGTGCAGTCTTAATCTGCCACTGATCTTGTATATTACTACTATTAACCATGGACTGTGGCCATGGCTATAGCTATGGCATGGACAGTTTTTACTGTCATGAAAAAGAAGAATCTTATCTTATCTATTATAGACGCTCCTACACAGAAGATTATTGCCTTCTTCACTTATCCATGGTCTATGTGACTAGTCTTGCATTTTTAATAATAGTTTTAAATGTTGGTTGTGGGTAGTTTTTCCTAAAATCGATCAGGCAACCCATTCTATGCCCCAAGTCAAAACAGGAAGAACAAGAATTGGTATTTGTTTTTTTCTTGCATAGGGAATAAGAAAAGTTTTTTTATCCCAATATCTCTCTGAGGGTTGTATGAAATTATCTTAATTTCTTTGTATTGTATTTTCAAGTTAATTGCCTTAAGCCTTTTTTTTTGTATTACATGTATTACTACTTTGCTCTTGGGTCTTCTTTCCTTTAGCCTTTGGCCTTAGTATTTAGTGTTTCTAGGTTTACCTAATGATTTAAATTAAGTTTAGGATGTTGCTAGCCTGTCGTAATGCTAGCCAGGAAACTGCTGCTACGACAGTCATAGCAGAATTTTCCTGGCTAGTGCTACGACTAGTCGTAGCAGTAGACACTTTGAAAAAACTAAGTCGCTATAATATCTTAAAAAACTCTTCTTTATATTTTATACGCGTATATAATAAGATAGTAATAGATCTGGGCTTATTTATGTGTGTATTAATTCTAAAATCTCAATTTATTTAAATACTAGTGTATCACCCGTCAAAAATAACGGAAGTTTTCAAAATAAATACACATCAGATTAAAAAATAACGTAATACAGAACTTTCATTTATTTTATTTATTTTTATTTTATTCATTTATTTCCCTATTGAACAATTTTATGCGGCGGTTCCAAAAGAGTTCTTTTTTGGTGCATTAAATTGGTGCGCTACTTTCTAAAATTAGTAGCGTCACTGACAGACATGACACAGATTGCAAATTATGTATATTGATATTTAATCAACGTATCTGCTTTACAGAATAACTTATAAGCAGTACAAAAATTACAACCACCAGGTTTACCAACACCCTAATTATGATTAAAAGAAATACTTTATATAATTTTTTTTAATTTTTTTAAAGAAGAAGAAAAAATAGATGACCGAATTGGGATAAAACTTTTAAAAATTATAACTATTTATTATTATTATTTTTTTGTTGACTTCACTAGCACTAGTAGTAGCAATAAAATTATTTCGTATCGTTATGACTAGTTGTAACACTTGCTACAACTAGTCTTATTACTCTTAGCAGTAAAAACTTCGAAAAAACTAAGTCGCTATAATATTTTAACAAACTCTTCATAATATTATATACTCATCATATATAATATGATATTAATAGATCTGGGCTTATTTAAGTGTTACGTGTGTATTAACTCTAAAATCTAAATTTATTTAAATAGATTTAATAAACGTATCAGCTTTTCAGAATAAGAATAACAAAAATTACAATTACCAGCACACTTTATTGTGATTGCGGTTTTTAAAAAAAAATGTTAAATTAAATTTTTTAAAATTGGACGGGAATGGGATTCGATCCCACTATCAGTTTTAACATCAAACTCATCCAACTATCACTTTGTCTAGCGAACCTTGTGTCAGATTTCAATTTTTTAAAATTATAACTGTTTGTCATTAAATGAGCACCAATCAAGTTTTTTTAAAGCTTTAAAAATTCATTAATCAGCTCACCTAGCAATCATGAAATTTAATTATGAGAACTATTGTTTAGTATTAAAGTATTAACATAATTAAAAGTACAGCATTATTCGTAACTGTAAGCACATAGCATATTTTTTACGACTAGTCGTAGCAGCAGACAACTCGACGGGATGTTGTTAGTGTTACGACATGTCGTAGCACTATCACTATATCCCGTCGAGTTGTCTGCAGTTACTTTGTCGTAGTAGCAGACACTTCGTTTTCGTTAAGTTTAACTAAGGGTGTTACTTTACTTTACTCTTGTCAATTTTGAATATTCTCCAGTAATGAATCTGGCAGCTTTTTTGGATTTGTGTAAGTATAAGTATTAGTACTAAATTAGTATTATCTATATACTATAGGCCTATATGATATATGACTATGACTCAGTATGACTATGACTGAATGACTGTTTTCTTTGGTGGATGGGTCTCATACAGTTGATACAGTTACAGAATAGCATATTTAAGTACAAGTCTAAAAAGTAGTCTGGTAGGCCCACAGCCTACTACAGTACACTACAGTTTTAGTGTGTACAGTAGTGTACAGTACAGTGAGTTACTCAGTTACAGTTTGAGTTTACACTTTACTTGACTTTACACTTTACAGGGACAGGTCTCACCAAAGTTAAGTAAGGTAACATTTTAGTTTTTTATCAAAATACATAATTTGTAAAATTTTCTAGTTTAATAATATTAGTATTACGATTTACATACATTATTTTAATTTTTATTAGTACTCTTTGGTACTTTTTAAAAGTACAGATGCTTTCAAGATCTTACCTAGCAGAAGCTGTAAACATTGACGCCATCTTTGTTAATAGATTGTTAAGAGAAAGGTATCTTCAGGGGTAAAGAGTTTTGCTCCGCCCCCTTGGAAATAAAAGTAAAAAATAGAGGTAATAAAAAAAGATTTTTAAAAACAACGTTTTTACAAGTGGACTAAACAGAAGAAAATAATTTATAAGTTATAAGTTAAAGTACTTTGATTTAATATGACTAAAAACATGGGGCTTTACATAATATGCAATTCACTCATTCTCTCACTTATCTCAGATTCTCTCTTTTGCCTTCTCAATTATAAATCTTTAATTTTTATACCAAACACCCGCCCAACGTTTTTAGTCGTATTAAATCAAAGTACTTGAAATTATAACTTTTAAATTCATAGAGTATATTGAACATTTTATTTCTTTAAACGCATCGCGTGTTTAGAGACTGAAACTGACTGAACTCCCCCTGTTGTAAACACGTGCAGAGATCATCGATGGAGTGAACTGGCACGTGCTGTCAACAATGGCAATCGGATACAGATGTTATATAACGATAAACTAAAAAATGCAATAAATTAATTACGGTACATACAGGGTGGCTCAAAAAAGGTGGGACCGTCTTGTATAATTTCAAATAGTATTGTTTTTGGTAACTGTTTTGTACAAAACATCAAGTAAATTGTTGCCAAATGTTAATTTATATAAAATCAGAATTCAAATTCAATGTGTCCTCCTCGGTTCTCAACAGTTTTTTCTAAACGTCTTCGCCACTGGTCAATGCACTTGTCTATAAACCGATGAGACAAATGTTGCCACTCTTCAACAATGGCCAATTTCAGTTGTTCTATTGTTGCAAATTTACGACGAAAGTAGACTTTTTGTTGGAGGGCACCCCAAATAGCATAATCTACCGGGTTTAGATCCGGGCTATTTGGTGGCCACATATCTAGTTCAATGAAGGTGACATTCTCCCGACGAAGATAGTTTATCAGGTTTCTTGTCGTGTGTGAAGGAGCTCCGTCTTGTTGCAGTCTCCAGTTGTGATGATTACATCCTGTTCGAATATCCGGAAGCAATCCTTGTCTTAGGACGTGATCACAATAATACTCACTGTTCACTTTCGCTCCAGGTTCAACAAATAATACACTGGTTTTTCCCATCCGAGACACACCTACCGAAACCATGATGCCACGACTGAAATGTTCACGTTCGCGTGCGAGTCTCGTTGAAGGAACTTGTTTTTTCTTTCTTGCTTCAGAATAAACTCGATCATTTATTGAGTTTACTGGTGTGGCGAGAGTAATTATCTTTTCGCATGTAAACCAAATGCTTCGTATACTTCTCTCGTTTTGAAACCTAAAACAACCTCTAGGCGGTCCCGCTTTTTTTGGGCCACCCTGTGTATAGTTGAGGGTTACAGATCATATACAAATTCTGCAAGGTATTTTCTTGTACTGTTAATTTACGTGTTTTTCTAATGATCGGCTAATGGCATGATCGTTGGGTAGCCTGCATAATTAGGCCGTTGTGACATGTAAGGCCATTTGCTTTTTGAGTAAAGAGACAGTTGAGCTGTGTTATTATCTGGCTCGGCTTGGCTCAACTAGTCTATGATATTTCCTATGATAGATAATATAGAATATAGAGCGAGGCTTATTGCATCTAGAAATAAAATGTTAAAAGACACAGTGATTTACGAGACGTGGAGTTGTGTTGCTTAAATTTAGTTCTTCAGACAACCTGTGGATTTGATATGAATCCAAACCAACAAAACGGGAGGTATCATTTTTTGGTTTGGGGGGGGGGAGAGCTAAGTGCTGGATTTTAAAATCATCGGTGTCCAGTGTGCTGTCAAAATCACATCCCGTTCAGAAGTCAACCCAAGGCAACAAAGGGAATATTAAGAAAATGATATACACAATTCTTATTCTTACTGTAAGCCAAATTTGAAGTCATAAAAATGGGTCTAGAAAAGAAAGGAATTAAAAAAAAACTCATTGGATTCAATATACATTTCAGCTTTATTTCTCTATCATGTTTTAACGAATTTTTTTATACTTATTTTTTTTTATAAAAACATACACAAGAGAACTGCAGGCCCTTCAAATGAAATTAAAATTTAAGACAAAAAGAACAAAAATTTGGGAATTTTATTTCTAAGAAAGTAAATTTGAAATTTACAAAATGTTTACATTCAACTTAATGCTAAGTGAGACATAAGTAACAATGCTAACCTACTTATGCTAGGATTCTGGAATACTAATGCAAAAAACAATAACTTAAGTGGCCACACCAAACAATTTACCAGTATTTCTTCATACAAGTACATGCTATTTTTAAATTTGTTACCTTATGTTATTTAATCATCCCTCTGCAGTTTAGTTGGTACATTGATGAAAGAACTCAATTCAATATATGTATTTAAAAGCCATTATCTCAAATATTTATTCCGCCCCACACAACAAAGACATCTACTTGGCTAAAGTTAAAAATCTATTTAAAAATTCAATTTATTACAAAGAATTCCCTAAAACCACAGTATAACTTTAAACACACAATTTAAACAATATGTATATATTTATGTAAGAAATTTTTACTTCAGCTTTTCTCAGTCCCTATTTTACAGTCTGCTAGGTATATCAAGCTTAGTCTTACATCCATCAATAGCCCTTGCTGATCTTTAAGGCATCATACAGGTGCAAGTGGATGAGATCACTTACACCACAAATAAGCTGCCACTGATTAATCAATACTAGCTCAGATACTGGCAGCTACAGTCTTCAATGGACATTCCATTTCATGTTGGAATATCAATTTATAGCTCAGACCAGAGATAACAAGAACAATTAGCTACACATCCAGTACTTATTATCTGGATATGACAAAAGGTAAACGAATGACAGAGGCTCATTTAAATATTGAGTAATTGAATTAAAAAAATGGTACCAGTGACAATGCAATGCCCATTAACAGTAGGTGAAGTAAAATATAAGAAAACAAACAAAAACACAAAGTAACATTTAAAAAAACAAAACAACTTTTTAAGGTTCTTTGGTAACTAATTATTCCTGATATTTAAGTTTATCTAATCAATCTACCACTATTAACTACCACATTTACTTTTTTAAATAACAGAATATGCATTTAAATTTAAGGCAAACATCAAATGAGAACAATATAAGGAAATTAAAAATGTCGGACAAGCCCTTCTGCTTTACATGTATCAACTACCTTTTTTCTTGAAAAAAAAACCACAACAAAATTTACTCTCACATAGGGACAAAGGAAAAGATTCTTCAAAAGCATTGGTGAGACTCAGGCAACACATACAAGTGTTTAAACAATCATAGAAGTAAAAACACACCACAGATCTTAAAGATCGTTAGCAATATAATGTCAAAAGTCTTTTCGTCTCCAGTCTTCTATTGTCACACAAACAGTGTCTCCTGCACTTTTTTTGTGTGTGGTGCCAATACCTAAAAATTGTAACGGTGACGAAAAATATTATTTTTTAAAGTAAGTGGGAAACACAATTATTTTGTGTGATAAAAAAAAACATAATGGCCGAATAACCTTAATGCAAAATTTCACACTTTCAATAATCTAGGGGATTAAATTTGACTTGTTGGACGAATCATACACACAAAAAAGGGGGTATAAAATTAAACAATATAATTTGCAATGTCTGTCCGTGACTCTACTAATTTTAGAAAGCAGGAAAAACCAAATTACTGCACCAATGCATCAAAAGGTGTGCAAATTAAAGATGCGCTGTAAAAAAATATTATATGACGTCATTGTTTTCGCTCATACATGTATTTTAATTTTGGAAAAGGGATCAATGTAAAAAGAGGATTTGATGATGGTTAATTATAAAATCAAAAAACAAAGGGGGCGCCTACAGCGCCCTACAACCCCTATTATGAAATACTTTGTGTACATTTCAAAAAGTTTAATATTTCATATTTATCAAACAAGGACAAGTTAGTTGGGCTTTTGAAAAGGTCCGCGCCGTAGGCGCCCTAAAAAAAGTGCATTTTTTATAAAATAAATAGATTTCAGCTGAAAACTTCCGTCATTTTTGACGGGTGATACGCTAGTAAAATCATAATTACACACCTTGGTGTAATCTATATTTTTAGGGAGATTTTAGAAACAAAATCCACAGCAGGGCTTTAGAATTAAGAAATCACACACACACAATAATTTTTTTAAATCTAAAAGGATAAAAAAATTACAATCATTTACAACAAAGAGATCAAATAAAGAACAATCAGATGTAAAATTTGACATAAGGATTAGTGACCAAAAAATATACAGTAATCATTAAATTAAATTGAATTTACAATAATGAAAGTGGGTCAGTGGATATTAGTAATGATTATTTATTTCAATAACTAAATTAAATGATTCAATTGATAATAATAAAATTTCAACAAAACCATTTTACATTTAAGTATTTGGGGAAAAAACATCTTTACCTGATTATATTAATGTTATGAGTATGAGTAATAGAATGTCTATATATCCATAATGTCTCCCAATTACTTGCTTTTTTAAAGAGCATTAATATATAAGCATTGGTTTTCAAATGTATATGAATAGTTAAAAAATATAAGTAAAAGTTCTCACATTTATAAAATATGGACATATTTATCAACTTATTGAAAGTTCAAACACTGAAAATTTCAGTTTAATGAGATTGTCAAAAAAAAATGTAATCCTTTTTTTCCATGAACAAAAACTTTTCTTTTAAAAACAGTATTTGTCTTAATGCTTTCAAAATCCTGCCACTAAATTAAATTGGAGGACTCTTAATATAACACAAAGTTAAAAACTGAAATAACAATATAGGGTTATTTTCAGGCAGTTAAAGTATTTTCTTTTTTTTTATTTAATTCTTGTACATTTGATAAGATATACCATTACAAATGACGAAATAACAATGTAGCTAGAAATTTAGCTCCATTTGAAATATCTGAACATTTTTGTTTTTTTATGTGTGATTCTAAATTAAACTTAAAGCAGGACATAAACTATTTTATGAAATTGAATAATTCTTGTTAGTAACACAAAAACATGCCATTTTCTGGAACATGATTCTTCATCAATGCAGTTGGTTAGTGGTGGGGGAATCATATCCAAGAAACTCTAATTTCATCACGGGATGATGATTTAGAGACACAGACATGTTAACCAAGCAATACCATATGAGGACGCAAACCCTTAGGAAGTTCATATGAAAGACACATTTGTATAATATTCTGAACCTCTTTTATTGCCTTAAATGACATATACAACAATATACCACAAAAAAGAGACAAGTTCCTAAGAAATTTGTCCAGAAAATGGCATAAATATGCATGTCCTGACAAGAAACTGCTGGCATCCAAATATAATATATATAATATAATATATTATTATTATATATTATATTGACAAGAAACTGCTGGCATCCAAATACCTTCTCACAAAGCTCTTAAGAATTTCCATTATGATGTTTAAACCTAAGTCACAATCCATCTTCTTGCTACAGCTTCCATTAACAAGCTGGCAATTTTTGTTCAGTTTGTCTAAATTTAAAATCTTGTTTCACCTGAATCTTGGGTTAAGATTCGACATCAAATTCCCTTCACATGTATTTGTCTCTCCAACAGTTTTTTTTTAGTGCAATACTAAATATAAAAAGTATGAGTATACAAATTTTCTTTGGGCAATTAATAAACTCTTTGTTCCTTTTACTGCCTGAATAAATTCCTTTGAAGAAATTTGTAGAAATAAATGTTACTGATGTTAAATTATTGTAAATTTAAATAATATTTAAAACTACAAAGATACATAAGGCACTGAAATTTTAAGATTAGGTTATCGTGCTAGAATGGCAACCTTTTGACTGAGAAAGGTTAATAAATGACATATAATCTTCAGTAAACTGAAAGAGGTGACAAAAAATACAACAAAAAACAAAAAAAAACACATAAGAAACAAATACTATCATTTTAAAACTTACATAACTTGAGCCAGTGATATCCTGACAAAAATTTTTGTCGTAAATTTTAAACAAATATTTAAGGAACTAAGTAACTTTTTGTGTGGATGATTGTCAATGAATATTTGAAACTTAGAACAAAAACTTAGAATAAAACAAAAATTTAGCCGCAAGTTTGAAATTTAAAGCTCTATTTGGAATGCAGTTTCAAAAAAATGCAACAGTATTAGCTTTCTTGAATAGTACATTCTTAAACTTAGTAAGCAATTCAAAGAAAGTGAAAACACTAGATGAAAATACAAATCTAACTTAGGCCAAAAAGGAAATGTTCGCAAATTAATTGGAATCCTACCAGCCATTTCAACTTTATAAAATGAAAAGAAAATTGACTGAAACAAATTGGACTGCAAAAGTCATATTAGTTTTTATTAAAAAATTAGCCATTCTGCTGATTATTCATATCAATATTCAAGGATAGGATGCCAATAAAGAGCTGCAGTAGTAACAAAAGAACATATGCTTTGTGCAGCCAGATATTCTCAAATTCAACATCTTATTTCAAGATGCTTTTTAAAATTGTGTAATATGAGCCAAAAGTACATGACACCATCTTACAATATTATTATACATCAGAGGATAATTTTTTTTTCATGTCCACAATAGATGTACACATACCTTTTATGTAACAAAAAAAAACAATCAAGAAACATATTTTATTTATTGGTTCACAACGCTTCTAGAATCTTTACAATTAAATTGTGTACTTTTGGCAGTTTTCAACCTATTTTTGGGAAAAAAATTGAAGGGCTGGGTGGGCGTGGGGGTTGGAGTTGAGAGGGAAAGAGGGCGCTAGTGTCAATTTTTTAAAATTTACTTTCATAGAAATAACTGCTGGCACTTTACTAATAGTTACTTTTACTCTCATGAATTTCCTGTGTACTGTTTGATTAGTTGATTAGCTTTAAAATGTAGTTAAGTATGTAATTCAAAAAGAAAAAAAATCTAATCAATTAGCCATGATTTGGTATAAATATATATAAGTTATACATTAGGACTAAAGAATTAGACAAAATTTACAGGTACATAAAAACAAAGAAAAAAAATCTCCTAGCATCCAGACATTTAGTTTAAAAAAACAAAACATTTGAAGTTAAATGAAAATTTGAATTACACACTTGATTTAAATGACACAAACAAAGGACATACCTATCAATTCACTATAAAAAAAAACCCAACTATTATTCTGTCTAAATAATTTGTTACAATTTTGAGACAGAACTTTTTAAATCAGAAATTTATATTAACTATAAAAAATATCATCATCCTGAAGCACATTTTTATCACACAAATCAACAAGTTGAGCTCAACAGAAAAATGATAGCTTCTGAAAGCACCATGTTTCTGATTGGACATGTGGAAAAACAACCACTGCATGAACATTGTAGGAAGGATATAAAACATACATAACGAGGAAGATATAACACAAACATTATAGAAATAATGTACCACAAGTATTATAAGAAGTGACTTTTCTCATACAGTGGATTTGCTGTTTGATATTCATCAAATAATTATTTGAATCTTCACATGCCACTATTTAAAGCTAATGGTTTTAAGGAGATGCAATATGATGATTGGGCTTTTATAGCTTTTTGAATGTTGTCTCATAAAAAGCACTTTTTTTTTCATAAACCTACTATTGAGAGAAAAATGCATCATAGATTTACTAATTATAGGCGTCGAAAATTATCATGATAATGCATCATGTATACAAAATCCTGTGCAATATCTCCATAACTTGCAGGATTGCCTCCCATAAAATCCTAGCTGCAAGATTTATGATCCCTGGATGTTATTGCAGATAAATCTCATCATCTTTCAATTTAAATCTTAATTGCTTGCAAAATAAGCAATTGACTAGCTTTTATGTTATTATTTATTTTAATCGTTTCAAATTATTTTTAAAAAATCCAACCATTCATGAGGAACAATTCCACAATGAGGCAACACATTTTCATTGTTTCAAACAATGCTTAACTCCAAGCACAATCAATGACATATATTCTACACTTGTACATGTATTTGAACTCATTCTCATAAAACATACATGTAACATTTTAAAATGCTCATTTATTGATGCTGTATAAAAATAATAATATTTAATTTAATATTTTCAAAATAGAGTTGTTGTACAATGTTGTTTATGTTGTTCAACTATCATTTTAAAATTCAATGATTTTGAAATTTCTTCTAAATAAAAAAAATACAGAAGAAATGGACCTTGATAACCATGATTTGCAGAAATAAAGTAAAAATAAATAACCATATTTCATAAAAAAAACTTCCACATTTATTTTTATATATCAATCAAATTTATGATGAAAGATTACTTAAATATAAATGGTGATGTCCCATAAGAGCACATATTTTAGTTTTGTTAATTATGTTATGATTGTTAATGCACAGTTAAGGTGAAAGATAGAGGAAAGAAGTTGCATCATTTTAAATGTAATACTGTCATGAGGCCATAATATTAACTTATGATTTCATTTACATAAACCTTAAAAATGTGTACTTAAACTGGAAAAAATAGCCCCCACCCCCCAACAAAAAAAAGAAAAGGAAAGTGGTTTTTTCAAGCCAATTGAACTATTCAAGTTAGGAAGAGAAGAAAATCAATTTCTAAAAAACAAATTTGTATTTGTTTTGGGGGAACAGAATGGATATTTATTGTGAGTATATATATATTTGTTACACAGTTCACAGAAGAGATTGAACTTTTTTTTATTCATGGCAGTGATAATCTTTCCCCTTATAAGTAAGTCAACATATAATACAAATATATATTGTTTATAGAAATTTATTTAGATAAAAAAAGCTGGTTTACAAACTCAAATATTTGGTGGGTGAATCATAAGAAGTACAAATGAAATGGTGGACGGATACACATACACGTATGCATGATACAGATGACTTAAATGTGTTAGTTTATAGAATCAATATAAATTATAGAGCCAATATATACTTCACATGCCCAATAGTCCGTCATGGACTGGAAAGGGGGTTATATGTGTGTGTTATGTACTGGTTTACATAAGGCTGAACATGTTGATCCAACCTAGGCCTCAACACAGCTTGATGAAAACCCAGAAAATGCAGTTGTACAATTTTACACGTTTGTACATAGCATACACAATATATATACCCGGAAAAAAAAAGTAAAAATATATTAAAACTGCTCAATGATACATCTTAGAACAGTGCCGAATAAAAAAAAATATAGACAGGTTGTGTTCATCAAAACATTATCATTCATACCATTCATAGCCATTTTTTTTTGGATCACAAGACACAAAGTAATGAAGGATGACTCTTAACCAGTGCAATGAAAGTTTCAGCAGAGAGCTTTCTCCAACAGATTGTGGCCTTGCAATCAACATAATTTATTGTTTATTGTCACTGTGGCCCTTTATCTGACATAAGATGTTTATGTATTAAAATTTATATGCAATTTTAATCCGTTGGCTTTCGGTAATATTAAAATAATTTGAGAGATTATTAAACTACTGACAACTAATCTACTTTTAAGTGATGTTTAAAAAATGTTTGTCATCAGTATGTTATTGTATCATGCGTATAATGACAAACTTTACCATCAATTTTAATTCTGCAAAAAAAGTACGTCTTTATTTTACGTAGGGCTGCGGAAATTAACGATTAATTAATCGATGAATCATTAAAAAAATGTAATTGAATAAAATTAATTTAATAGATTAAAATTCGATTAAAATTTGAGAAAATGTATATATATATTTTTAAAAATTTTAAAATTATTTTATGTTTTTGTTACTTACATACTTTTCCCTCGTAATATTATTTATTTAGACGTGCATGCGTAAACAAAACAGGTTTTTATTCCTTATTTCTTGCATAGCAGAACGAATTTGCTGTGTTACGTCACAAAATTTGGAAGCCATGGGAATTACCGCAACCGAACAGATTTTGCGAAATAATGAATCACGACTTAACGTGATCTTTATATGTGTTGTATAAAATATAATTAATCGTATATGAATCGATAAATCGATTAATTTTTACAGATTAATCTAACAAAATTGTTTTAATCAGTACCAGCCCTAACTTTACAGAATTAAGCCACACAAAAAGCTTTTCTAAGGTTGAACAATATTACTTCTATTTAATCTTCTAAATCAAAACATATTTAAGATTAATTTAAAATCTTGCAATCAATTTTTTCTAGCAACTATGACATCTTATATATCTTTTGAAAACTCTTGATGTCAGTCTTTTAAAAATGCCATTTCAAGAAAATCTGTTAAATTTGGATAGCATTATTTGTTTACATAAAAAAATATATGCTTAATATCTATCACTGAAAAGGTCTTGATCTTAGAGAACTGAATTTGTCTAAAGTTGTACAAAAATCTGTTAAAATTGTTTTCTCTCCTTTACTATAAGTATTGTCTTTAAAAATATTTTAAAAATAAATCATTTCTTTAATTACTATTATTATTATTATTTTTTTTTAGTCCCATAACCTCGTGGTTGTTATAACCCTGTAGTCGTAGGGGGTTCTAATGTTTCCATTAGAACAGTCTCTGGCTTGATAGACCTGGCGGCGCCCATCCCTCTCCAGGTCAGCGGAGGACTTTTTTAGCGTTAGTCATTCATCAACAATTTTATAGTGGCTTTAACGTGGGCTCGATCCCACGCCCCTCAGCTTGTGAGGCGAGCGCACTATTGACTTCGCTATCCAGCTGTTAAAAATATTCAAACTTGCCACTCATTAAACGATGCTTGTTTCACTACTTAGGGACACCCTTTTTTGTCAATATAAATTAAGAAAAATGTTAGCCCTCAGTATCTTAAAGCTACAACACTGCATTTTAAAATTTTGGCTCATGATTGCACATGTGTTGAAGAAGAAGCACTGGTGTAATACTGATTGTTAAAATCAAGAGAGTTAGGTAACTAATGTAAAACGATGGGATGGCCTCACACAGGCCAAGGAAATCGGACAGCCGATGATTTGACTGTAATGCCCACAAGGATGAGTCCCCGATATTACACCAGGTTAATAAATATGGGCACTGACCAAGATGAATGCAAAGGATGATAGACATAATATTAAAAACATTACTGGGATCGGAATAAAAAATATATGATATTTTAAAGAAGAAATGGCAAGGCCGTGTGAACAAATTTCCCATCATATAAGTAACAATGGTTGTTTTATAGCTCCTACTACCTTTGAAATGTTAAATTACCATAAACCACAACAGGCAGAGCTACTAAAAAAAAACCAATGGCATAATAATTAACATGGATGATTTTTATGGCTGGCAACAAACCAGAATACACTTGAAACATAATTTGTTTAAAAACAAAACACATTAAAATTTACATGGAATGAGAAAGAAGATAATTCTAAGAATATTTGAGGATACAGAGCTGAAATTTACAGTTTATACATAATCATGTAATATTTAAAAAAAAATTACAAAACAATAGTATTTTTTCTTTTGTAAATAACTATTCATCATCAATTAAAGATGAACAAATTACTTCACACAGGGACCAGACTTTGTGAGTGAACTGTCAATATTTTGCTTTTATAAATGCTGAAGGAGGTGATAATTTGAATTATATATACAATTTTAAAATGGAGCATTTAAAAATGAATCTTACAAAACTTGTTTCTTCTTATGAAAAGAAATATTTTTAAAAAACATGTCAATTTTAATCAAACTAAAGACACTGAAATAATTTTTTGTACAACAAAAATGGGAAAGAAAGAAAATGAAAGATTTGCATTTTTTAATGAATAAAAACTGGATGCTGCAATTTTTATTGGATTTTTATGCTACAGTTAGGTGTCTGCAGCCATTAGAATTCAAAATTGAATTAAGATCATTGAAATCAATTTTAATTTCCAAATTAAATCAAAATTTTAAAAATTAATCCAATTTAACACTTAAAGCATTATCCTAAGCATGTTTATAATTTATGTAGGAAATATTTGTTTATTTACATAAAAAAATGTTTCCAGCTATCAGACAAGTATTATTTGACAGAAGCAATGTGTGTCAAGCAGTTAAAAGGATCACTTTCATATGTAGCAATAAACTAGTAATGACACACAGCGAGTATTTTTTTGTTGATTTTTTTCAAGTTCTAAGAATTAATATGCAGGTTAGAATGCTCTGATTTATAAAAAAAAGAAATGTTTAATCACATAATTTTTTTTAAAAAAAGATCAATACTGGATGAAATTTAATCATGTTAAAACACCAGTGGATAACAACGAACATGCACAGAAAAAAAAACATCATCAAAATAACAAACTAGTCACTATACCCTGATTCCAAATAAGAAAAAATTTATTTTAAAAAAACCCCAATCATTTCTCTCATTCAACTAGAGAAATAACGTGTCAACAGAAAAAATATTTACTGACAATGAAAAAGTTAATGAGAAAAACAAAATTTAATTACTTATTGGGACTTCAAATTACGCAGAAAGACTTAAAAACTTTGCTCCCATTATCATAGGAGCTGTTGTGTGTGCAGTGCCATCTCAACAAAGACATCAGATCTTGTCCTGGAATGTTACAAGTCAGTGCAGTTGATGGATAGAAATTAATGAAAAAATTTTTTTACAGTTATTTTTTTTCTTCTAGTCCTTTTCTTTTCAAAAATAAGCGTGCACATTGGATTGTGCAGTACATTTAACAACCAAACTTCATGGACAGTCTTACATTCAACAACATACATATTTTCAATAATGTTGGATAAAGGAGAGCTCTGTTCTGATCAACCCATTTGGGTTATTTTATATTTTAGGACTAAATAATCCAGTTCATACATGGAGAATTGAATTTAAAATAGAAATTCAGCTGATGTTATCTCTTCTTCTTCTCTTGGCTAGAGGCACTAATAGATCAAATATTCAGCTTACAAACTTTACAAGAAAAAAAAAGATGAATTTTTAAGTGTTCCATTATATGTTTTTTGAGGGGTTAAAATTAATTTATATTAATAAGAGCAAACAATAATAAATTCTTATTTCTTTTAATTTGTACTTTTCCCCCCTAACCATTTCAAAAAAGGCTTGGTGGAAGACATACGTTAGTGTTCTACATTTTAAAACTGATATAACACGACCAAAAAATATATATTTTTTAAAATGCTAATTACTAATCTTTATTGAATATGTAAATAAATTTCTTGTAAGAACAGGCCAAGCTATTTTGATACTATAAGTGCTGTCAGTTTAGTATTTATTTTAAAGATAAAAAATGTGAGTAACAAGTAGGACCTGTATTTTTTATGTTTAAAAAAAAACAAAATATTTTTTAAGATCAGGGGTGGCCAGACCTATAGAAACTTTTTTAAAAAACATTTAAAATTGTTGAGAGCCGCATTGAAGCACAATGAATCATAAAATCTTCCAGTAATCCTTGTAATGTATCTTTAATAAATTGTATGCGAGCCACATTGTAAAAATAGAAGAGCCGCATATGGCTCGCGAGCCGCATTTCGGCCAACGTTGGTCAAGATAAAAAATTTTTAAAATCGATCGAGGCCATATTTCAAAATTTTCATTACAGCATTCAAATAAATTTATAACAGATAAAGTTAATTATTAAAAAATAAATTTAAAAATAATTATAATGTAACATTTTTGAACGTGACACATTTTAACAAACCAAAGAAATTTCAAGAATCAGAAATTGCTCAAAAAACATTTAAAAATCTTTGACAAAGTAACCTGATAAGAAAATGCAGATTTTAAGTGGAGCTCAGCTTTAATGAAAAATTGAAAATTAAAATACATGGTTTTATATAATGCAACAAAACAATATATTGCACATTCACTTACACATCATACGCTGCCAATTAATTCTGATCGTCTGAGTTAGCTCACAGCCCAAAACGCATAAATTTTTTTTTAAAAAAATCAGTCAATGATTTTTCTGAATGAACAATAGAAAAAAACATCCAAGTGAGTTATAATAAGTTTACATTTAAAGGCATTTGGGTTTGTCATATGAAAAATCACTTTGTTTTCCATTCATAAAATGAGCATTATTTTAAACAGAATGGCCCATTGGAAGAAGAAAAGGAAATGATAATGTAATTTATGACAAGTACTAAACGATTATAAAGAAAGGTGTTTCAAAATCTCAAAAGACATGACTTATACAAAAGAAAGTTGATGAAAATTATTAATTACGATGAAATAAAACTTAAGATGAAGGTGTTAAACAATAAAAAAAAATGGCGGACAAAAGCAAATAATCATATGTAACAAATTAAATATTTTAAAAAGCATAGAAAGAAACATAGAAAAAAACAACCTTACAGCAATATAACTTGTACTGTATGCTGTATCAGCCAAAACCATAGATATAACATATAAACAAAAGGGGGTACTTTGAAATAAGAGATTATTAAGGGTAGAAATCATTTCCAAAACTACACTCAATATCATAATAATACATGTATTTGAATTAATATTTTTTTACATAACAGTTTTAAACAACTTTGATGCATCCAGAGAGAGAGAGAGAGAGAGAGAGAGAGAGAGAGAGAGAGAGAGAGAGAGGAGAGAGAGAGAGAGAGAGGGGGGGGAGAGAGAGAGAGAGAGAGAGAGAGAGAGAGAGGGGGGGGGAGAGAGAGAGAGAGAGAGAGAGAGAGAGAGAGAGAGAGAGAGAGAGAGAGAGAGAGAGTTGTATTATTTTTTTAAAAATATTTTAGAATAAATATTTTGCAGAAACATTTTAAAAACACTTCAGGTATAAGTTCTATGATTCCAGAGAAAAAACTGTGTGATGATTTTTACAGACTACTCCTGCCAAGCTTTTATTGCACACCTAAGGCGGTATCAAATTAAGAAACAAGTCCCACAACAAAATATAAATCAATTGTTGAGAGAAGACCACTTTTTACTTTTTAGTCTATTTAATATATAGAATTAACCTCACGGTTAGATCAGACCCCAATACACCAAAATGACAAATTTAAGTGAGTTTAAAAACATCAGATGAGATGAAATGGTCATGTTTTAAAATCTAAAGCATAGGATCTGTTTACAGATACATTGGTTAGACTAACAGAACCAATGGATTTATTTACAACACATTAACACAGCATTTTTTTTATATAGAGCTAGAATTGCAGAGGACATCCAAAAAACAGTCAACAGAATTTATATATAAAACAGACTGTAGGTTCTAAAATAAAAAGTGAATCTGATCAGAGCATTTTTTACTATAACCAATCAACAACTGACATGAGCAGGCATTTAAAAAACAAAATTACTCTTGCTAGGCAAAAGACACCTTCGGGTGAGATAAATGCCTTAAAACATTTTTTTTAAATGTGTGACAAGAACAGTGGTGTAAATTGTTGAAGCACATAATGACACAGTTGCATGGCAGGGTTTGAAAAATTGTTAGAAACGTCTTAGCTGCTAGACCATCGTCATGGGCAACACTGAAGAATGTTGAAGTATGCAATGGTTATTTGAAGCATTAAATTTCTGCCTATTTTTTTTTCTTTTAATTTCTTGGGGTTGGGGGGGAGAGGCTGGAGTCAAAGTTAGGAAGTACAGCTTGAGGAAAAAAACTCAGCAGTCAAGTCATCATTTAACCAAAGTCCCCAGAATGAGAGCAGCTTCTTGGGATTGTGGAGAGAACATTTTTTAAAAAACAATTTTTTTAAATTACACAATTTTTAATAGCTTCAGTTTGGGGAATCATTTAGGGCTCATCAAAAAAAATTATGATGACAGCTTCAAACTGTTCTTTCAATTTTTTTAAAATAAAAACAAAACAAAAAACAAAACAAAACCTCACAGATACAGTCACACGCCACTACAAAAATGTATGGGATAAAAATGAAATTCAGATCAGATGACAATGTTACTTTCAAGTTCAAAGAAAATAAATTTTAAATGAAACATGATTTAAAAAAAAATAAAAAATATTGAAAATAATAATTACATATATCATGCCGAAATATTCTAGCTAAAAAAATAATTTAAAATTATTAACTCTTTAAATTTCTTTTCTGATATCCTTACAACAGTTGAAAGATGAGTAATCTATAAACAAGCTGTTCTCTCCAATAAATAAATGAATGTTTTATGTAATTAAGAAATTTCAACATGCATTTAGGATTCACATAGAAAAATTACAATGCAGCAAGAAAGCATTAGTACAATTGAATCATCACTGTCCAAATCATATGATACATTTCATGCTTTCACTGAGGATGATCATATCTCAATCAGTAGATGACTTTAAAATCAACATCGGACCATCGAACCTCAATTTAATGAAGGCTAAATCTATTAATCTATATAATCAACCAATTCAGAATTGTGTGTCATGCACAGGACTGTGATGTAAATTTACAACAGTATCACGTCAACATGGGACCTGAGATTTAAAATCCCCCAACATGCGCATGCCAACAAGTATGACTATTTGACATTTCATGTGAAATTGTACAAAATGAGAACAAAGGGCAAAAATGCACATTGCTCCTTGTCTATGACAAAGAACTTTTGAAGTATCAAATACACTTTGGTTTACAGAGAGAACATTGAAAACATCATTATTTATCATCAGTCCCTGAGCTAAAAAAAATAAATTATAAAATAAGGTCAGAATTTAAAAGATGGGAACTCTCAACATCAGCAAAATTTAGTTTGTTACACTGACCTTAATATCCAAATATTAATGAATTTATTTCAAAGCTCATTTGATTTCAACATAAATATGTACTTCAATTTAGGATATACAGGATCAGTAACAAAAAATACAATGAACAATTCACAAGAAATAAGCTCACTGCACAAGACAAGTGAACACAAAACAATTCTGCTGAATTGTCGATTATCAGACTTCATGTTGTTTTTGTTAGTGCTCATCCCATTGACACTTAACTATTCAGAGTAACAACAAGAGTTACTGACCAATTTTCACATCACACCTGCAGTGAAGCACAGTTGTAAGTTTACATATCATTTAATTGGTTAACAAGCTCAAAAACATTCACTTTCATAAATGCCTCTTACAAAATGTAGTATAAGCCAGTTTATCAATGTAGTGTAAGCCAGTTTATCAATGTAGTGTGTAAGCCAGTTTATCAATGTAATATAAGCCAGTTTATCATCTTTTTAAAAATAAAAATTTAAAATTGCCATTTATTTCAATTGGGGGTAGCTAAAATGGATAGTGATATACATTCTAGTGATGTTTTAAAATATGTACACTTCATTATTAGTTTTGACATTAAATTCTGTTTTAAAAGGATAACTTTCCCGGTGACATGACTTACACATTTTTACAATCATAAAAATTATAACCAATATCACCAGGATTTAGAAAACGGATATGGAAAGAAAAAAAAAGAAAGAAACCTGTTTTCCATTAAGCACAAATATGCCTTGGGACAAATATATTTTAAGTTAGAGAATTAACAAGAAAATAAAAATCCTATTCAAATTAGCTAAGTGTAGCATGTCACATTGTAAGAAAAATACCATACACCACAAATCACCAGTTAAGAGATAAGTGCTATTAAAATAAATTTTGGCATGATGATGGTGATGAACTGCACAGGTTTATAAAATATGTTAACAAAATATTAAAATCTTTCCTTTAAGCTCCCAGTTCACATGACTACCTGTGAACTTTCAAAAGAGGTTTGTAAATTCACAAATAATTTATCTAGCAATAATCTGCAGTCCACAGAGTGGTGTAAATTATTATTTGTAATAAACATTTAGAAACAACTGAGAGTTAAACCAATTTAACAATTGAGGTTTCCTCACAAGTCAACAGGCATTTAATTTAAGCTCACTAAAAGCAAGATGAATATTGTGTATGCACAATATTAAAACCCTTTCATCACCTCTCCCTTAAGATTAAGCTCTTCCATATGAAAAGCATATAATTACATTAACCAAAATATCAGGCAAGTATTTAAAAAGCAGACACAGATCGCTTCCTCGACTTTCTCACAGATAAAATTTGTCTTTTAGTCAAACAAATGATAAGCACAGACACACGCACAAACTCAATCAATAGCATGGTCACATCTCCATAATTTTAAATTTGCTGCCCTGTTTTGATATAAGGAATAATGACTTGTAAAACAAAGTATGACCGAAATAAGAAACAAAATAAACACAAGTGCATGTTATCTTGAAGAAAAAACAAAGTAAGCAACCAAAATTTTTTTTTAAAAACGCAAAGGTTTCAGACTAAAATTTTAAAATGATCGTGAAGAGTATGGATCAGAGTCAAAGAAAAAAGGTTTTATACAATACCATTTTAAGTGATGAATCCAATGACAACAATATCATAAAACCAACACAAGAGCCATTTGAATATCTTACTGGTGTGATACTCCACAGAATGAAATAAACAATTGATGAATGCTGGGAACTATGCCTGGGCATGTAGAGGAATAACAAACTTGGATCCAAATGGTGACATGTAGGTGATGCCAGATTTCTTGAAAATGGAAGAAGGAATACTGAGATCACACAGATACAAGCTGCCACAAGATGGTGCAATCTGGCACAGAGGTAACACTTTACATAAACTCCATCTGTAGATTAAAGAGAGGGATATTTTTTTAGTGCTTTTCTTTAGCGTCATGAGCTGACTTAAACATCATGGGAAAATGAATTATTTCGTAAACCCATAAAAGTGTCTCATTGCCTATTATGATAATTGTGATAACACATTTTATGGGTGCCGGTAAGAGAAGCTAAAATTTAAATTTTTTGCTTCAACTAAACTTTATAACCAAAATTAAAAATGCAAACTAACAAAATTAAGTAATTAAATCACACCTTTAAAAAAATGTTAATCCTTTCCCCCCTTTTTACCTGTAACTTTGAATTACCCCCTTTAACACAGTAATTTTTTTTTAATGTGACTTTTTTAAGGGGCTTAGCAAAATAAAAGTCTAAAACAAAGTCATTAATGAATGTTTTCCGATTAATGCTTTAATTTTGTTCTAAATAATGAAGTGTTTTGTTTCTAGAAAACTCAAGAAACTTTTCTGCTGTGAAAAATATATCTCACTGTAAAAAAAAAGCTAGATCCTAATTAACCCAAGATTTCCAGAACAAAAAGCCTCATGAATGTACAATTTGACATGTTAATAATTCCTGTAATACTCCAAAGGGCTAAAAAAAAGATGTTACAAGATTTTGTTCAAGAGGGCCTTTCTTGATTTGTGTTTTGATGTCAAGCTTTATATTTTGCAATGCTATTGAACAGGCTCCAATTAATTTCAGCAAACAATGTATATCCAATAGCAATATTTAAACTGATTATCATGCTTAATTTCATTAAAATACATGTATATCTCTGTTTAAAATCATCACTTTAAGATGCAGATATTTTTAACTTTCAATAACTTTGTAATTAAAAAAAAATTTCAACAAGAAAACAGTTGTTTAATAACCATATTATTCAACATTTAGTGTTTGTGTTGTTCAGCATAAAGGTATCAAGCATAGTAATTAAGCTTTATGCTTGTGAAACTTGGACTGTTTATCAGCGCCATGCAAGAAAGCTGAACCACTTTCATATAACAAGCCTCAGGAAGATTCTCGGCATAAAGTGGCAGAACAAAATTCCAGACACAGTGGTACTGACCAAGGCAGGTCTCCCCAGCATCTTCACCCTCCTGATGCAGTCCCAGCTTCGCTGGGCAGGGCACGTTGTCCGAATGCCAGACGAGAGACTGCCAAAGAGAATCTTCTATGGTGAGCTCCAGTATGGCCAGCGGTCCCACGGTGGGCAAAAGAAACGCTTCAAAGACACACTGAAAGCCTCAATGAAAGCGTTTGCCATAAATCCAGACACGTGTGAACGAGCTGCAATGGACCGATCCACCTGGCGCTCTTCCATCCACGAAGGTGCCAGGTCATGCGAGGCAAACCGGATTACCGCCGCAGAAAAGAAGAGGCAAGCCCGAAAGGCCCATGCTGTCAACCCTCCAGGAGATGTCGCACTCGCCACCTGTCCCTTCTGTTCCCGAACCTTTCGTGCAAGGATCGGCCTAATCAGCCATCTGCGCACGCACAGAAAACCCTCGGATGACTAGAGTGGTCCTCGTCGTATCGATGGACGAACGAACATCAAGCATAGTTTAGCTATCAATAAAGTATCACAAAAGTGAGATTTATTAATTCTCATTCCAATCCTTGCTCACATACAAATGATTTCACTTCAAAATTATTATCAAGGTAGAGGAGTCCTCAAACTTCTACTTCAAAACAGGAATTAGGAAGTTATAGGAATTTGATATTTAAGTATACACTCTGGGTAATCTCTGTGAAGTTGTCAAGAATCTAAAAACTTTCAATGCTAGAAATATTTCTAAATTTCGTTTCAGGTCAAGGCAAACATCTCCACAGGGTTTCATGTGAGAGAAACTGTTTATTTATACCCAAAATTAATACATTCCACCATACCATTCTTTCAGTGAAAGCCATTGAAGATGCCCCTTGATAATCAACAAGCTTTTGGCAGACTTTTAAATACACTTAGGTGACATTAATAAATGACTGAATCTAGTATCATGTTTCATTGCAGACTAGAAGAATAGAATTTAAAATTCATTATTGATGAGGACAGCTAACTTGCAATTGGACACAGGGGCTGATCTAACGTTCCCTTATGATAAGGACGCGATGGTCTAAGTGGTAGCGCACTGGACTATCGATCCGATGCAGATCCCGAGTCGTGGGTTCGAGCCCAGGTACTGGCTAGGCCTCTGGGGCATTGTGCTGGCCACACATTCCCCTGCTTGTTAGTGGTGGCTAAAAACTTGTGAACGCTACTTCACTTGCCCCATAGTCCATCATGGACTGGAAAGGGGGTCATATCATATCTTATCTTATATAATAAAGAAGCGACATCTATACAGAAGATTATTTCTTCATATGCTAATCCATGGTTTGTGTCTATTCTTTCATTTTCATCAGAGTTAAGAATAATGTGTTGGGTTTCCTGGTTTGTTCAGGCAACCCATTCCACGGCCGGATTGCAAACAGGAAGTAGGAGGATTTGTTATTTCCTTGCATACGGAATAAGACAATTGTTTTTAATCCGTGGATCTATCGTTGGAGTGTTGCAAACAGGAAGTAGGAGGATTTGTTATTTTCTTGCACGCGGAATAAGACAAGTGTTTTTAATCCCTGTACCTATCGGTGTGTTGTATTAGATTGATGTGTTGTTATTTTCTACCAAAGCAAGACCAGAGCACAACACACCACTGTTCTTTAGACTCACTTTGCTGGGATGCCAGGCCCAGGGGCTGGTGGATCAAGTGCCAGGACCTGTGCCCTGATATCACTACTTTTCATCCAGGCAGCCACACTCTGGTACCACTGTTGCTGGGTAAGTGAAGGGTCTTTTGTTGAGTCCAGGGCAGTTACTATCAAGTCTATGGTATCCGGGAGACCTGCAAGGGTATAGATTGAACCAACCGATGACTTGAAGGTGGTCAAATAATTTTTTTTTCTATTAAAGATTAAGGACATGTGCTTTTTAATAGTAACTTTAGATTTTATGTAATATTTGGGAGGCAAAAATATATTTAGAAATTAGCCTTTGTAATTCAAGCTGCGTTCCGATCATTGCAAGTGAGTGAGGAAACCTGTGACCCCTCGTATTTTGCAACATTATTAAAATTTCAACCCAATTACATGAGAAGTCAACCAAACATACCTTTGACGGTATGGATCAGTTTACATGAGAGGTCAACCAAACATACCTTTGACGGTATGGATCAGTTTACATGAGAGGTCAACCAAACATACCTTTGACGGTATGGATCAGTTTACATGAGAGGTCAACCAAACATACCTTTGACGGTATGGAAAAGTTAACATGAGAGGTCAACCAAACATACCTTTGACAGTATGGATCAGTTTACATGAGAAGTCAACCAAACATACCTTTGACGGTATGGATCAGTTTACATGAGAAGTCAACCAAACATACCTTTGACGGTATGGATCAGTTTACATGAGAAGTCAACCAAACATACCTTTGACGGTATGGATCAGTTTACATGAGAAGTCAACCAAACATACCTTTGACTGTATGGATCAGTTTACATGAGAAGTCAACCAAACATACCTTTGACTGTATGGATCAGTTTACATGAGAAGTCAACCAAACATACCTTTGACTGTATGAATCAGTTTACATGAGAAGTCAACCAAACATACCTTTGACTGTATGAATCAGTTTACATGAGAAGTCAACCAAACATACCTTTGACTGTATGAATCAGTTTACATGAGAAGTCAACCAAACATACCTTTGACTGTATGGATCAGTTTGCTCCCAGATAGTTTGTACAGCTCCAGCTCTTGTGTCAGGATGGGAGGTAGTGGTGTGGCATTTGGAATCAGCAGAGAGACCTGAACTCCATGGGAGGACAGGATGCGGGCGCAGCACACGCCAAGTGCACCATGCTCATGAGGTCCGCACAAGATGACCACAACGGGCATCTGGTGATTATTCTTTGGGTGGATCCTGACCACCAAATAAGAAAAAAAAATTAATTTTAAACTATTTAAAAACATGGATCTCATGGAACAAATTGTGCTGGTTATTTTGAGCTAAACAAGATATCCTTCATTATAATATATTTATACAGTATTATTAATGAGAATTAAAGAATAAATCATTCAGGTTATTTCAAATACATTTTTGTAAAAGGATTTAAAAAAACAAACAAAAAAGAGAGAGAGAAATTCAAATACAATTTTTTCTATTTAATAAAACGAGAAAATAAGTAAGTTATGTACCTGTGGCTACCTCCTATCAAATGAATGACCATTTCACTAGCTGCCCTTCCAAATGCCTCTAGCTGCCTTGTGTAGGTTAGACCACACAGTGATGCTGCCTCACACAATTTATCTCTCAACTCAAGACTTATAGAAGGAACCACCAGCCCAGTATCTGTTGTTACAGATGGACAAAACAATACGATACAGACTTCTAATAATTACCCTACTTTATTTTTAATGGCATCTCTTATTTTATTTTTTAAAAATGAAGGTCACCTACCTTTAAGAAAAAAAACAACACAACAAGAAATATATCCCATTTAATAAATTTTCAAAATAAGTACATTTTTCAAAAAACAACCTACATTAAAAAGAAGTACACACTTTTATTAATTATTAACCATTCGGTTCAATAGTTAAATTAAAAAATATATTTCAATACAAAGACAATAAAATGGAGAAAACAATAGTCTCAAAAAGATATTATAAACTCACCTGTATAATAAAGCTCTGAATTTGGCCCTGGGACCTGAATCTCTTGCTTCATAACCGGGACATTGCTCTCTCCTGGCTGTAAAATGTTTTCGTCATGGCGATATTTTTGCTCACTTGGGTCAGGGTCCAGACTAAGATCGGGGAATCCATTCTCAATTTCCTGATAGACCTCCCTTTTATTGAACAAGGCCAAATTTGATTCGAAATCAAATTCATGCAAAAATGAGTCAGTTGGCGCACTAAAGCATTCACTGTTCCTTGAATTAGCTCCTCTTTTAGCCCTCTCCATCTTACGGGACGCTGAAGGTTTCCTTCCTTGATCACCACAGTAATCAGATTGATATTTAAATCCCCCATTGGTTCCTGTCAATGATATATAAATATGTTGTTTTTTAAAAGGCAAACAATGCATCTAATTTATTATAATAAACATATTAGACTTAGACAGGCAATTTATAATTTTAATTCATAACTTAATTTATGATTCACTACCTTTTTTTAAGACAGCAGGCTAAAGCTTTTTTAAAAATAATAATTAATTAATTAATTAATAAGATTCTTAACGGTTAACCGGTCCTCAGATCCGGATCGGTTCAGTTTAATCAGGACCAGTTAACCCTAACTTCAATAAGTAGGTATTAACTTATTACCCAGAGTTAATTTTTTGTTGTTATGACAGAATATCAGAGCCAAAATTTTTTTAAAATTCCCTTAGGTACCGAAGTATAGTACAAGAGGTGATGTCAGTCAAAATGTGAATAACACTCAAGGCCACGAGTGTTACTGTTTATATTACAAGAGGAAAGTTTATTGGTCTTTTCAGTCTTTTATAGACAGTTTTCCTGCTAAGTACGTCCATGTCAAAGGCATTTGACTTAAAATTACCACAATGATATAACATTTTCATTTTCTAAAAATTTATTTTGTATGCGTTGGAAAAGGAGCAGCACATGAGAGCTGAACACGAGCGGCGGTGACGTCACATGTGCTTTGATGTCACCATCAGATGGCGCGAGGCAAAATTTTGATGCATTCTCTTGTTGGTTCTCAAAAAATTAAATTTGAAAAGATTATTATTATTATTTTAATTCGCTGTTTTGGCGGCATCACGGCAGAGAGCTGAATACTAGCGTCGGTACATCACAGGAGCTTTGATGTCACCATCAGATGGCGCGAGGCAAAATTTTGATGCATTCTCTTGTTGGTTCTCAAAAAATTAATGAAAAATATGGACCCCACAGTAAAACAGTATTTTTTTAAAACAGTTAATCCAACCTCAAAAACAAACTTGACTTGACAACATTTCATAATATGCTGTTTTAATACATACAAATTAAAAATTGAATATATTAATCATAACGGTTTACTTTTTTATTGGGACGATTATTATTTTTTTTAATTTGAAAAGATTATTATTATTATTTTAATTCGCTGTTTTGGCGGCATCACGGCAGAGAGCTGAATACTAGCGTCGGTACATCACAGGAGCTTTGATGTCAAATCAGACGACGCGAGGCGAAAATTTGATGCATTCTCTTGTAGGTTCACAAAACATAGTAAAAATACGGACCGACTGTTAACCGGTCTTAACAAGCTTATTAACTAAATTTCCAACCCAGATCTTTTAAAGTCCCCTGATAACGCTCAATTTGAGCATTGTCTGTGTAACTCTATAGGTTGCTGACCTTCTGGTTAAAATTTCTCTAGTTTTTACACAATCCCAGAGTACAGCGTACATAAATTTAGCAAAAAGCCACATTAAAACCTTTTAGTCCATATAATTTTGGGATAATAATTTTAAAATGTTGAGCTTTCATTAATGAAATGAATGTCTAGATTTTAAAAGTTGGTTAAAGCATTTCTCTGCATAGATATTTTTAAACACCAGAAGTTTGAAGTAGTTAAAATGATGATACAGTTTTTTCCCTAAATAGTACATACCATGTCCATTGCCCTGTGCATGCTCCACTACTTCTTGTATTGAAGCCTCCCTATTTGCACTTTTGCTTATTCTCGGCCGAGTACCATTCATGCCTACTCCAACATCATTCAGCTTTGAAGGGCTGTCAGGGGGTGACAGTTTCCTCCGGCAACTGGTCTTTCCTTGGTTATTTCCATTGCTTGTACACCCTGAACTAGGTGGCGCAACAGCACTCTGAAAACCCGTGCGAGCTTTTGAAGCAGCTTTGATAATTTTTATGGGCGAAGAACAGATGGGTTTCGTTACTTCATCTATTTCTTTTGTCATTTTTGATGGAGTGGCTTTTCTGGTGATGATTTCTTTAGCCTCATGTGATGCATGGATTATTTTGATGTCGCGAATTGCAGTTGAACTGAACGGAAGAAAATAGGAAGCTAATTATGTTTTGCAAATTTGTCAATATTTTAATAAATAAATTTAATACAAAATCAAAGCCATAAAAAAAGAAATACTGTTTGCATTTTTTTGCAATGAATAATTTCAGTAACAAATATTAATTTTAGTTTTTGACAAACCTTAGGTTCACTTCATACTGATCACAGCGAAGACCATTATGAAACGCATGGGTAATAGTAAGTGTGTTCATGACAGGATCAATTTTCTGGACATGCCCCTGGTAAGTGCCCAGAGGTCCACAATCAATGGATACCATAGAGCCAATAAAGCTGTTGGGCTCAGATTCTGGTGGCATCATTTGAATCTGGTAAAATAAATGTTATCAAAAAATTCTTTTTTTAAAAAGTTTATAGCTGCAGAAAGGTTTTTTTTTAAAAATGTATGCTTTAACGTTGCTGACATATTTATTAGTTCATGACGAAAGCAGCCAAGTAAAATTAGGATTGATGACTTGTGAAATTATTAACATGCCTGAACATTGAAAAGGTGTGCTTTGAAAGGATAGGGTGTCTTAATATATCTAAGGTGCATTTACTTAAATTTTAAACCAGGGGTCTATGCATTTTTGCCGATATTGCTGATACCGATATTTTTTTTGCAGATATGAGTATTTATTAGGACAAAAACCAGCGGTCATATTTGATGACGTCATTCTTAAATTTATCACTCGTAATTATCTATATTTTATATGTTAGGCTACTGGTATAATAAGACAAACGTAAATTAAGAAACAAATCGTACAACTTCATTTGAATTATAAGTGTGTGGGGATTACGGTCTGCCGTATTTCGTGTTCATTGAACAGTCAAATTTATCTTTAAATGAAGTTTCTGATGTGTTTACAAGTTCCAGTTCACACATCTATCATGACCTAGATATGAATCATGACAAAGCTAACTGTCCTCTATAAACATGTACAAATAAAATTAGGAACTTTTTTTAACCTTCAACTTTGACTCATAACTAATTCTAACCAATAGTTAAATGGCTTTTACACACGGACAACTTTTATGAATGAAACAATGAGAACAAAGCAATAGTAATAGAGTCAAAATGAGGTTGGAGGATGAATGGTTGCAAATGACAACAAGTTTGCACACAGTACATTTTGTTATTCCATACAAAACTAAATGTTTTAGACATCTGCGATTCAGCGTGCATCTTTGCTTTTAGAGCAATTACGGTATACTCTGCATGGGCATCACTTACACAGTATTTCCGAGTATACGAAAATCGGCTGATACCTAAACAATATCATAGCACATGGCCCTCTGTATCGTGGCTGTAGATATTAATACTAGGACTCTTTTGGTTCTTTCAATACCGGTATCGAGATCAATATATTAATTTGTTGAGATATATATAAATCTAAAAGATAAATTTTTTAGTGACATTTTTTTGTCAAAATGTCACTTATTATGAAATATTGGTGAGTCTATATTGGGACCTTTACACGCTACCGATATCGATATTGCTGATATCTTGATATCGGCGCTGATATATCGGTAGACCCTTATTTTAAACTAAGGAACAGTAATCAGTGGTTTTTCTTTTTTTTTCGATTAAAATATTATTATGACAATGTTCAATTGTACGACTAGTTAAGATGTTGACATTTTTCAGTCACAAAATTTGTGAAACATATTACTTTTACTTATAATTTAAGGCGGAAAAAAATGAACACTTAAAATGCAATAACTTTTTTCTACTGGCCACAAAAGAACAAACTGCATATTGCTTGACTACAAATATTAAGTGATATTTGATGGACTATTATCAATGCCAATTTGAATACATTTTTATTTAGGAATTTTTTCATTAAGTTCTAGTAATTATCCTATGATGATCAGTCTCTTATATCAATAGTAAACAAAAATAGTCGAAAAATTGTATCAATAACACATGAAAGGTAATCATGGAGTTTGACGTCGAGAGGTTTTATTTATTTATATTTATCTTTTTAGTCTAATTCCTGATGATAAGTTGACAGTTGTCAATTATTTTAAAATGTACATCTCGGCTGCATAATTGAGTTTATGTTACATAAACTCTAAAAATTGTGTGTTTTAAACAAAAATTTGATTTATTTATTTAAAATTGCTTTAACTTTAATTAAGCCTTCCATTCTTTAAATTGTATGTTACATCGTCATTTCTGTAACTTCATGTTTAATGAAAGCAAAATTATAAACATAGTTAAAGTAATGTAAAAATAAAAACTTTTAAAATAAATTTTTTAAAAGATTACATTTTATTTTGTCAGAAAGTCAATTTTAGAGTCTCGGGGAGAGTTCTATCGTAAATATTACTAAATCTGTATATATATTTCTCCTAAATGACCATGTGCAAATGAGCAAGGCGAATGACCCTCGCTGGGGGGGGGCGGGGCAACAGTTTTTCTGGTGCTAAGCTGCGTTGTTCATTCACAGAATAATATGTGATTCTTAGTGTAGTGGTTATCACGTCCGCCTTGCACGCGGAGAGTCCTGGGTTCAAGCCACAGTTGGAACATTTTTTTAATTTTTAAAAATGTGTGTTTCTGCCCATTCGTTTTTTCCCCTTTTTTGCGAACATCAGAGTTTATGTATGGTTGGCAAGGGATGGTAGCAAAGGGTGGGGGACATGTATCAACAACCACAGTGCACATGTCTCCACGTTTACTCGCTTTTTTTTTCATTACTTCGTGCTGCTGTTTGTGTCCATTCTCTCAACCCCCCCCCCGTTCTTTGCACTATCTATGATGAGCAAGTCTGTGGCGTATGCTACGCCGCGGGTCGAATCTAGTATTTATATAATTTATTTGAGGACCATGATCACAACATCAGAAAACATAAAGTTTAAAAAAAGTAAGTAGTCAAGAGGTACATTTTTAAATAATTGAGAGCTGGCAACATTGTTACAGGTAGTAAACTAAAAAAATAATGAATAAAAATACATAATACTGGGCGTCGAGCTCCATGATTGTATAAAACTGGAATTTAGTGATTTGGAAATAAGGACACGGATGTGAACCAATGTGGTACTTTATTTTATCTATTATCTAGTATTAATTATTAATAGTAATAGGCTTGTCTTAGTCATAGTCTCTTTGACTATGTGTAATAGTTTAATAACTGAATCAATTAAATGTTTTATGATTATAAATGTTTATTTTCAATTTCAAGTAGGTATTAAGTACTATTAATTATTAAGTATTTAAATTTAATTAATTAATGAATGTTAGTGTAAGTAACGTATAATTTATAACATCAAATCTAAATTTTACCTTGATTACAGGTGATAAGATCGAGCTCAAATGAAGTTTAATTGAAAGTCTTTTCCCACTCCAAAATCTTTGTTAGTGAATTTAAATTCCAAACTTTGATTTTTAATCAAAGTAGACCTACAGTCTACAGATCACAAACTCAAACTGTAACAGTTCTGAGTTGAGTCAAAGTCAAGTCAATGGACTGCCGACTGGTTCACTTGAATAAGTATGGCTATGTACAAGATATGAAGCTTAAATCTTATTACTTCCCATTCAGTAATAGAAAGAAAGAAACAACGCCACTACAAACTTTCACTTTCAATGTCACTTCTCAAAGGCTTAACCAAAGACCAATTACAAACTCAAAATAGGCCTACTAGCATAGCAATTCTTCTACTCCTGCCTCCCGAGTTTGGAAATTTTCTAAATTGGTCGGTCACTAAATTTTATTTTATTTTGCGTTGAGACAGTTCAAAACATACTTAACATTTTAAATAAGCTTCTAAAATAATCAGTATTTTTTATAGTGCTACCTAAATTTCTATTTTTATAACATTGCCTGAGTGAAATTACATTTGATATTGCAATATATCTTTGTGCTTAGCTAACACAGGAAAACAAAACAAATCTAACCGGAAGAAGCAGAAAGTGCAAAAATCAATTATGCAGCTTTATTTTTAACTCAAGAATCAAATGAATGATTTTCAAAAATTATTTTCCCAACTGAAAATAGGTTGAATATTCACTCTACGCTCTTAATCAAATTTAAAATGTTTTTTCTTTTAATTTTTTTTTCAAGTACTTCGCAAGGACATAGAAAAGACTCAACAGAAAGGACATAACAATAGCTTATAAAGGGAAAAAACTGGACAATAAAAAAAGTGAGTACTGAGTACTGGCTCCTGTCCCCATTCATTTCAAGTTCAAGACATTTTTTAAATTTAAAAACAAGTTAGTAAAAGCTAAAGAAATATTTATACAGCCTAAATAATAATAATTATGATTAAAATTTAAATCATAAAGATATTTTTTTCTGATTTTGGAATAGAGTTCCAAAATTAAGCTAAGAAATTAATCGGAAATATAAAAGATAGCAATATTTTGTTTTAAAGATTCAAATAATGTCAATATGCATGTGCTCACGTTATTTGACCGACATAATATAATATTATGACTAGCAGTACTAGCAGAAAATAAGAAAAACCCGTAAAAAACCAAGTTTTTGACTATAAATCCTTTATGTACGAGAAGTAATTAAAAGAATGTTCATTATAATACGCAGCGCCAGACCATCCAGAAATACAAAATTGCAGTTGTGTCGTAAAACATGTTTAATATAATGCGTACCGATCAGGAATATGTTTATAAAAAGAGCTGTCAATAAAATACGCACCTTATTGCGCGACAGAAAGGTTGTTCAATATAATACGCACCGCGACGCTCTATCTCAAAAAATAGCATGATACATAGGAATAAATAAAATAATCTAAAAAATCAATAATTTAATTACGGTACATGCGATCGATCTGAAATTTTGATACATTGTTTTTATCATCGGTACGAAACTGCCTGCAAAATTTCAGCTCGCTATCTTGCGAGCAAGTGGGTTAAAAATCGATCAAAAGTTTTGGCGACAAGCAAGCAATCAAGCAAGGTCGGTCGGTCGGTCGGCCGCAGACACCACGAGTTAATATAAAGGATTTAATAAAAACAACCCGTAAAAAACCAAGTTTTTGACTATAAATCCTTTATGTACGAGAAGTAATTAAAAGAATGTTCATTATAATACGCAGCGCCAGACCATCCAGAAATACAAAATTGCAGTTGTGTCGTAAAACATGTTTAATATAATGCGCACCGATCAGGACTATGTTTATAAAAAGAGCTGTCAATAAAATACGCACCTTATTGCGCGACAGAAAGGTTGTTCAATATAATACGCACCGCGACGCTCTTATCTCAAAAAATAGCATGATACATAGGAATAAATAAAATAATCTAAAAAATCAATAATTTAATTACGGTACATGCGATCGATCTGAAATTTTAATACATTGTTTTTATCATCGGTACGAAACTGCCTGCAAAATTTCAGCTCGCTATCTTGCGAGCAAGTGGGTTAAAAATCGATCAAAAGTTTTGGCGACAAGCAAGCAAGCAAGGTCGGTCGGCCGCAGACACCACGAGTTAATATAAAGGATTTAAATAAGAAAAACCCGTAAAAAACCAAGTTTTTGACTATAAATCCTTTATGTACGAGAAGTAACTAAAAGAATGTTCATTATAATACGCAGCGCCAGACCATCCAGAAATACAAAATTGAAGTTGTGTCGTAAAACATGTTTAATATAATACGCACCGATCAGGAATATGTTTATAAAAAGAGCTGTCAATAAAATACGCACCTTATTGCGCGACAGAAAGGTTGTTCAATATAATACGCACCGCGACGCTCTATCTCAAAAAATAGCATGATACATAGGAATAAAAAAAATAATCTAAAAAATCAATAATTTAATTACGGTACATGCGATCGATCTGAAATTTTGATACATTGTTTTTATCATCGGTACGAAACTGCCTGCAAAATTTCAGCTCGCTATCTTGCGAGCAAGTGGGTTAAAAATCGATCAAAAGTTTTGGCGACAAGCAAGCAAGCAAGCAAGCAAGCAAGGTCCGCCGCAGACACCACGAGTTAATATAAAGGATTTAATAAGAAAAACCCGTAAATAAAGGATTTAAAAACCAAGTTTTTGACTATAAATCCTTTATGTACGAGAAGTAACTAAAAGAATGTTCATTATAATACGCAGCGCCAGACCATCCAGAAATACAAAATTGAAGTTGTGTCGTAAAACATGTTTAATATAATACGCACCGATCAGGAATATGTTTATAAAAAGAGCTGTCAATAAAATACGCACCTTATTGCGCGACAGAAAGGTTGTTCAATATAATACGCACCGCGACGCTCTATCTCAAAAAATAGCATGATACATAGGATTAAAAAAAATAATCTAAAAAATCAATAATTTAATTACGGTACATGCGATCGATCTGAAATTTTGATACATTGTTTTTATCATCGGTACGAAACTGCCTGCAAAATTTCAGCTCGCTATCTTGCGAGCAAGTGGGTTAAAAATCGATCAAAAGTTTTGGCGACAAGCAAGCAAGCAAGCAAGCAAGCAAGGTCGGTCGGTCGGCCGCAGACACCACGAGTTAATATAAAGGATTTAAAAACCAAGTTTTTGACTATAAATCCTTTATGTACGAGAAGTAATTAAAAGAATGTTCATTATAATACGCAGCGCCAGACCATCCAGAAATACAAAATTGAAGTTGTGTCGTAAAACATGTTTAATATAATACGCACCGATCAGGAATATGTTTATAAAAAGAGCTGTCAATAAAATACGCACCTTATTGCGCGACAGAAAGGTTGTTCAATATAATACGCACCGCGACGCTCTATCTCAAAAAATAGCATGATACATAGGAATAAAAAAAATAATCTAAAAAATCAATAATTTAATTACGGTACATGCGATCGATCTGAAATTTTGATACATTGTTTTTATCATCGGTACGAAACTGCTTGCAAAATTTGAGCTCGCTATCTTGCGAGCAAGTGGGTTAAAAATCGATCAAAAGTTTTGGCGACAAGCAAGCAAGCAAGCAAGGTCCGCCGCAGACACCACGAGTTAATATAAAGGATTTAAAAAGAGGTGGCTGTGGCAAGAATTTAAATCCTTTACAATAGCAGCATAATTGAGCATAACTATAATTTGTAATTGGAATAGCAGCATCCAAGTAAATTAAGTTTTCCATCAACTAGATAAGCGTAGGACACAATAATCTTGGTATAGAAGGAGCGTCTGTAACAGATAAGATAACTATAATGAAATTTTACATAATTTATCTGAAAAGTTCTTATCAATAGTCAATAGATTCTTATCACGTACAACTCTTCTGTATAGAAGGAGCGTCTGTAATAGATGATAGATATGATAAGATGGGATCAGTTATTTAGTTAGCTAAATAATAAATAATTTGTTTGGATCAATTTCAAAAGGGTGGATAAAAAAAAGCAGTGGCGTCACTAGGGGATGCATTGGGAGTGCGGGCCGCGCCGGGTGACACCATCGGGGGGGGGGAGGGGTGTGGTGACACCTAAACCTAAAATTTCAGTGTACGATTTTATGTCAAAAAAAAAGAGAGAGAGAGAACAATTTTTTTCCACCTAGAAAAAAATTACGAAATACAATGAAATACGTTAACGCTAAACACGAAACTAAAACAGTCCCAACAAACTACAATAAAAACAAATTAAGAAGGAACATTGTGACTTAAATAAAAGCGTGTAAAAAAGGACAGCCGTAAGGGAGAGCAAATTAAAAAGGCTGATGATGAAAGAGGCGGTATCTTTTGTTTTACCTGGGAAAAAAAACAACTGGGCTTTGACATACCGACACCATGGACGAACCCCACCTCACTACTCTCTCCACCGCAGCGGGATTTGGGGGGGGGGTGGAATAAAAATTTTCTCAACAACAAAAAAATCAAAAGATGAGTTTTCTTTGTTGTTGTATTTTGTTTTTTTTAAAGAGGTAAATTATGTATAAAACTAGTGTATCACCCGTCAAAAAATGACGGAAGTTTTCAAAATAAATACACATCAGATTAAAAAATAACGTAATACAGAACTTTCATTTATTTTATTTATTTTTATTTGATTCATTTATTATCATATTGAACAATTTTATGCAGAACGTTCAAAAAGTGTTATTTTTGGTGCAGTAATTTGGTGCGCTGCTTTCTAAAATTAGTAGCACTATAAAACAAAATCGATCGCAGCGCCACCTAACAGCAAAACATCCATACAGACAACGGGAATTATGTATATTGATGTCCGTGAGTTAGTATTTTTGTTTTGTTTAAAGTTATTAAAAGCTTTCAAACATGCATATTAAAATATAAAAAAAATGTTCTTAAAGTATGACAGATAAGACTTAAACTTTAAAAAAATGTCATTCAATAAATTAATAACTCTTTTTTTTTAGTTCAAGGCTTGTCTGACAGATGTTTGGGAAAATGTTCCTTCTTTAAATTGTTTTCACATGTCATTAAAGAGCTCACGATGAAAGAACGACGAAAAATGGGCACAAACATAAGAGTGCTATACCCAGTTGATAGTCCATCACATTAGCATTAGAACAATCGCCTCCAATATTCATCTGCGCTCTTTTATTTTGTGCTATTTTATGGGTCTCCGTCAGGAATTTAATTAATAAGTTACACTAAGACAAACATTTAAAGAAGACAAGTTACAAAAGGTGCCGCGTTTACAATGGTGTCATCAGGTGTGCGAGGGGTGCGGAGAGCACCGGGTGACACCATCACAAGGGGGGACACCAAAATTCTAAAATTCTGTACGTCCCCGTTATTTGGCACTAGAAGACTCGGAGGACTTCTATGGGTTAAGTTAAGTCATGAGGGGGTGACATCATGAGCCACCACCCCGGGTGACACCAATCCTAGTGACGCCTCTGCAAAAAAGATTAATAAGCTGGCACAACATAGTAATAATAATGTTAATAGGATTAGTAGGAGGATTAATTATAATAATTATATTTCACAAACGATAGACACTTACACATGGTGGCACTTAGGTGTGTCTAGCAAGCAACCTAAAAAGGGGGGGGGAAGCGGGCAAGTGAGAAAACGGTAAGGGTTTGGGAAGGGAGGGATGAGTACAATCAGAATTAGCATATTACAAGATTAGAAACTAAGAATTTTAAGGAAAATAAATATTTATTAACGTATGTAACCGTTTGAAGACTTTATAGCAAGCAGAGGCGTCACTAGGGTTGGTGTCACCCAGTTGGCAGCTCATGGTGTCACCCCCTCACGACTTACCCCATAGAACTCCTCCGAGTCTTCCAGTGCCAAATAACGGGGACATAGAATTTTACATTTTGGTGTCACCCCTTGTGATGGTGTCACCCGGAGCGGCCCGCCCCCCCCCACTGTACCCCCTAGTGACGCCACTGATAGCAAGGACTCGTTGAAATATCGAATGAAACTTTAAATGTCATAAAATGTATGATGCAATAAATATTATTTGAAACAGATTTCTATAAACTCATTGCGGTATATAGTGCTTGGACCCTTTCGGGTGCCAACGTGCGATGTCAGTGCAGTGGCATATTGGGGGCGGGGGGACGGATGGTAGGGGGGCAAATGCCTCGATGGCACTTAGTTAAGTGTGTGAAAATCGTGATCGCTAATTTAACTAATTATTGCCTCACTATGAACATATTTTTTTTTAAATTTGATCTTTGTATCGAATTAAAAGTAAACCCAAGGGAAACTTAATTACTTTTTTTTTAACTGAAAAAAAATATTTAAAAAAATAAATATTCAGTTCCATATTGGATGTAAATCCCTCTGATACTAATGCTACTGATTTGAAAAAAAGTAAGAGGCTTATGTTTAAGTGAAAAATACTGTACCCGATCAAATATCAACCACAAACAATCAAATTTAACAAGTACTTAAACGATGTAAGTAAATTATCTCAACCTCTTAGCGATTACTATAAGAGTAGCGAGTCTGGAAAAGTGTCCGACATGCGAGTATTAACTTCAATAAACCAAACACTAACGCATGAATGATATTTAATCGTCGAAAAAGTCAATGGAAAAATTGTAAATTACTTAGATGGCGTATTCTCCTTCTAAAGTAAAGTACCATCGTTTTGCTTTTAACGTGGTTTGTATTGTAACAGACACTTTGGGTTTGAGGTCAATTTTGAAAAATGCGCCTGTTCGTTATCGCTTTCCATTGATGTTTGTTCCGGTATCGATACGAGGTCGCTAAAGTTCGTCTGACGCAAGAAGACATGAATCATGCTCTAGGCGTTGAGTCTCAACTTTGGAATCCGCCAGTTTTGTGAGAATTTGGTTTCGGCTGAGTAATGCCGTACGCTTATCAAAACATATACAGAATTTAACTTACACAGTCAGACATCCTCCTATATAATAAAAGGTAATGTTCTGTCCGGTCATCGATAGCGATTGGTCCCTCAAACTCCTACACACTCCTAAGGCCAATCAATAGCGGAGAAAAATTAAATCTCATTTACATATTGAACGACAAAGTTCACCATCTTAGTTTACTTAAAAAACTTAACTACTTTGGAATCTCAGGTTCCTTACATCACTGGATCCAAGACTTCCTTTTGGGCAGGGAGCAAACTGTAATAATTAATGGATCTAAATCTGCACCAATAAAGGTTAACTCAGGAGTTCCACAAGGAACTGTGCTAGGTCCCTTACTCTTTTTAATTTATATAAATGATTTACCCAACAACATCTCAACAGGTACAAAAGTTAGGCTATTTGCTGATGATTGTATAATCTATAGAACAATAAAATCAGAACAAGATAGCAAAATTTTACAAAAAGACTTAGATGAATTGATAAAATGGGAAACTAACTGGAGTATGTCTTTCCATCCAGAAAAGTGTCAACTGTTAAGAGTAACAAAGAAAAAGAAACAAATAAATTCAAAATATTACATTCATGGAAAAGAACTGACCCAAACTAAAGATGCAAAATACTTAGGAGTCTTAATAAATGAGAAACTATCATGGAATCCCCATGTCAATGAAGTTATTAAAAAATCAAACAAAACCTTAGGCTTTATAAAAAGGAACTTTAACAAATGTAATCTAATATATAAAGATGAAAGTTTGTGTGTTTGTTTGTTTGTGTGTTTGTTTGTTACCAATGGAAATCTACACCGTTGGACCCAGGATGCTGAAATTTTGCATGGGGCTCTCATTCGACCCTAGACAGGTCGTAGGCTATGTTTCAACCCCAGGTGACCACCCCTAGGGTAAGGGGGCCCATAATCAGAAAATGTAGAGCCAAATAAAGACAAAATAAATTCTCATTTCGATATTGAACAGCTTCATGCGGGCATTCAAAACGAGTTCATTTTGGTGCGTTATTTTTTACAATACTTTATTTTTAGCTGTGCGCTTTCAAAAATCTTTTATTGTCAAATTACGGTGCGCACCTTTTCGTGTACGCATCTAAAAGTGAGCAGTGTAATTTTATTATAATAACATTCATATTTGTTTTGGCCTTGCGGTACAAAACAGTGGCCTTTTATACAAATACTTTCTTGATATTATAGATCTGTTAACACTATTTCATTACATTTGTCACACGATGTATGGTATTTATTTTTAAATTAAGAGTTTTATTATGTTGTTTCTAATGACTCAAATTTTAATTTAAACAAATAAAAGAAATTGCCCAAGTCAAAAAAGCTTAATCGTAATTTAGAGGAACTATACGTTTGTTTTTCTTAAAATTTGATGCGTGTTCTATATTAATTTTTCTTGCTTATTTTACTTGCTCAATCCCTTAAATTTAATTATTAACGTAAATCATCAAGGAATATTACATGCATATAAAAGCCTACGACCAATGCTGTGTTTTTTTTTATTACATACGCTCTATAAATTTACAATTTAAACCTTTCTACCGGACTTATAAACATAAGCATATTAAACTCAATACAAGTGAACCTATAAGCAATTAATTAAGTTGGGCGGCGAATTGAATATGCCATGGTCATTACGCTGTTGCGGAATAACAAAAGCCATTTTAAAAATAGATGTTTAGTCAAACATAGCATCTTTTTTTCCTATTTCGTAAATAATTTATTTATTTTGCAGAAACTAAATCTGTTGTTTGAAATATAATTTACAAACTATGATGTCCCATCGGGAAACATGGTCCAAAACATACTTGAATTCTTTTTTAAAATTATACCTATTACATAAAAGCCGTAAATTTAAATCGTATAACATAGAGACAAATATAAAAAAAAGCATTATATATCATTTCCATATTAAAACACTAATAAATAAAGACTATCAAAAAGTATACAATTTATTTTTGGAGCAGTACTGCATTATAAGACTTCATTTTAAGCGCCCGCCTTTAAATTAACTTTAATTGACTAAAAATTGACTATAATTTGTTCACTTTTGTCCCTTTCTACAAAACGGTCCATTTAGCGATGGATTCCAAAATCTTATATGTTGCTGTTTCACCAAGGGATACAATTCTTTTTTGATTCCCGTTTTGAGATAAGACATTATATTTTGTAAAAAAAAATTCCTGTTTTTGTTTCTGGAAATTAGATAAAGGGCGATTTTTACTAATTACTTTTAGTTCAGAGTTGAGTCGTGCTTAATTGTTTTTAGTATGATTCGTAAATTTTACAGACTTTTAGTCAAATGGGAAGTTGGACCATTAGTGAGAGGGGGCTTAGGCTTTTATTAGTATAGAAAAGGGGAGGGCACTAAATGAAGTTAATCAAGAGAAATACAAAAAAATAAGAAGAAAGTAAATCGTTGCATACACATACATACTTAACAAATAACTATTTGAATATTTTCAACAACATAATAAAACTTGCTCATTACTATAAACTTACTTATTAAAAATAAGAATCAATGATCTTGACATGCATATAAAGGCCTAGGACCTATGTTGTCATTTCATGTTTACATAATTTTATGTTTACATAAGCTAAACAAATTAACTATTTAAACTTTAGCTAACGAACTTATTAAGAAAGTCATTAAACTTAACACAAGTGAACCTAAAGATCACTAATTCCGTGTAGTTAGAAGCATAAAACTCTGGGTGGTTGTTAAGTACACTTCCGTGGTGGTAACGAGCAAAAAAAATATTTAAATATCAATTTTCATATAGCCCATATAATGAAAAAAACGTCTTTGTGCCCCCGGCCCCCATGACTGAATTGCAACTTTTTTACGCAAATGATCGTCGTGAGAGGCTACTCAACAACTTCCCAAAGTTTCATGCTTCTACCTACACGCGAAGTTGGAGAATTCAATTAGTGATGAGTCAGTTTTTTATATAAGAAAAAAACTACATAGCCTATGACCTGTCCCGGGTCAAATGAGGGTCCCATGCAAAATTTCAGCACCTAGGTCCAACGGTGTGGCATTCTATGAGTAACAAAACAAACAAAAGAAACAAACAAACAAACTTTCATCTTTATATATTAGATGGGGTTTTCCCGCTTTGGGAATGTCAATGTTTGACTGTTGCACAGTGCGCACTATTTTGACACATGCTTGGTGTGACGTAGTTTGGTGTGGGATGACGTCAATAGAGAGATATGCTAGAGGGACGATTTTGTAGCGGAGAGCACGCACAGTGTTGTTATTATTTTGCCTTGAAGGATTTCTTTGTTCAATTAAAATATTGATTCTTCTGATGGTGTTTTTACTTATTGAGTTGAAGCCTTGTGAGTCATAAAAATCATTAGAACTTGACATTCTTAAGAAGAACAAATGAAATTAATCTCTTTAGAATGTGTTTTTTAAGATTTTACTATAACTAACCCTACCTAACCAAACTTGAAGTAGTAAACAAGTTTATATATTAGCTTATCTAATACCTTTCAGCCATTTAGTGGTGCTAATAGAATAAATTAAATTCATCTGTTCATTGATGTTAAGAAGGATGAATTAAATACATATATTTATTGATCTTGTGAAGGTTAAATTAAATAAATCTCTTCTGAATATTTTTTTTTGGATCTTATAATCAATACAAAATATCACTAAACAAATTATATATCCAAAACTTAAATTAACACTTCACCTGTTTTACAAATGTCTAAACACAATTGATGTGTCCGAATTAAACAAATAGTCATGGGGTAGCAAAATTTAAACTAATTTAATAATTTACTTATAAGTTACTTATTTATCTAAGTTACTTATAAGTTTATTGATGCTAAAAGGGGGGGGGGAAACCTTCAGTATGGTATTTAAGAAGAAAGTTTTAACAAAGGGAAATACTTAAAAGCAGTTGTACACTAAAACAATATATAAGCTATTATGTTCCAATCTTTCTTCAGAGAAATCATGCCCCCAAAAAGAAAAACTCAATTAGGTCGTGTTTCTAAAACGGCAAAGAAGCAAGCCTTACATAGAGAAAATGAAACGAATGAACAAACACAGGCAAGACTTGCTGTTGAGAGAGAAAGAGTTTCAATCAGAAGAGCTAATGAAACCAGTGAACAAACACAGGCAAGACTTGATGATGAGAGAGAAAGAGGTTCCATAAGAAGAGCTAATGAAACCAGTGAACAAACACAGACAAGACTTGATGATAAGAGAGAAAGAGTTTCAATCAGAAGAGCTAATGAAACCAGTGAACAAACACAGGCAAGACTTGATGATGAGAGAGAAGGAGTTTCAATCAGAAGAGCTAATGAAACCAGTGAACAAACACAGGCAAGACTTGATGATGAGAGAGAAAGAGTTTCAATCAGAAGAGCTAATGAAACCAGTGAACAAACACAGGCAAGACTTGATGATGAGAGAGAAAGAGTTTCAATCAGAAGAGCTAATGAAACCAATAAACAAACACAGGCAAGACTTGATGAAAAAAGAGTCAGATCTTCAATGAGAAGAGCAAATGAAACAAAAAAACAAACCCAAATAAGACTTGCAGACCAGAGAAATGGAAATTTAAACAGAAGAAGAAATGAAATGCAGCAAGACCTAAAAGGTGCTGCTCATCAATATGACCCAGATATTCCATACCATCAACATGAAAAGGTCAACATTGGTGAGATGAACTTGATCTGCAAGCATTGCAGTGCATTTAAATGGAAAGATGAGCACCCTGGAATGTGCTGTTCAAATGGCAAAGTTAAACTAGAGACTCTGCAACATCCACCTGAGCCACTTGATCATTTGCTTCAAGGTGTATCTCAAACGTCTAAACGCTTCCTAGCCAACATCAGAAAATACAACTCATGCTTTCAAATGACATCTTTTGGTGCCAGCAAAGAAATTCGTGAACAAGGATTCATGCCAACATTTAAAGTTCAAGGCCAAATTTATCACAGGGCTGGATCTCTGCTGCCAGCTGAAGGCGAACCACAGTTTCTGCAGATCTATTTCATGGGAGACCAAGCTAGAGAAGTCCAACAAAGATGTGCAAACTTTCCAGACTTGCAACAAAATGTTGTTTTGGAGTTGCAAGAACTCCTACATGCAAACAATGCCTACCTTCAAATTTTCAAGACAGCTCTAGAAAGAATGCCAACTGATGAATACAAAGTTGTGATACGAGCTGACAAAGCACCAAGACATGAACACCAAAGGCGGTTCAATGTACCAACATTTGATGAAGTGGCCATTGTCATGGTAGGAAATGAATTTGACAGACGTGACATTGTCCTTCAAAAGCGAAACAACCTTCTCCAAAGAGTTGCAGAAACTCATCGCTCTTATGATGCTCTGCAATATCCCCCTAATGTTTTGGCAAGGTGAAGATGGGTACTCCTTTGGCATTCCTCAGACAAACCCAGACACGGGAAACAATGTTTTGGGTAAAAAGGTTACAGCAATGGACTTTTATGCATATCGAATCATGATTCGCAGTGGTGAAGATAACCATCTCTTGAAATTTAGACAGCTGTTCCATCAATTCATCGTAGATATGTACGCGAAAATTGAAAGTGAACGCTTGCTCTACATCCGTCTAAATCAAAAGAAGCTGAGAGTTGAAGACTACATTCACCTCAGAGATGCCATTGCAAATGATGCCAATCCAAATGATCTGGGGAAAATGGTTATCTTGCCAGCAACATTTACAGGAAGTCCAAGACACATGCATGAGTACACTCAAGATGCTATGACTTATGTCAGAAATTATGGAAGGCCAGATTTGTTTATCACCTTTACATGCAATCCACTATGGCAAGAAATTCAGGCTCATCTTTTACCTGGCCAATCAGCAGTGGATCGACATGATTTGGTTGCTAGAGTCTTCAAACGAAAACTATCAAAATTAATGGGAGTCATTACAAAAAGTCATGTCTATGGTGAAACGAGATGCTGGATGTACTCAATTGAATGGCAGAAGAGAGGCTTACCCCATGCACACATCCTAATCTGGCTGATGAAAAAATTACGACCTAATCAAATTGACAATGTAATCTCAGCAGAAATACCAAACTCTACACAAGATAATTTTTTGTTTGAAATTGTTGTGAAAAATATGCTGCATGGACCCTGTGGAAACTTGAACAGAAACTCTGCTTGCATGGTTGATGGGAAATGCTCAAAAAAATATCCAAGGAATTTGATACAAGAAACTAAAACTGGTGAAGATGGCTATCCTGTGTACAGACGCCGTAAACCAGGAGATGGTGGTTTTACTGCAAAAATCAAAATGAAGGTTGGTTCAACATATCAAGAAATAGAAATGGACAACAGATGGGTGGTTCCCTACACTCCAATTTTGACAAAAATGTTTCAAGCTCACATAAATGTCGAATCTTGCCAATCTGTCAAGGCCATCAAATACATCTGCAAGTACGTCAATAAAGGAAGTGACCAGGCCGTTTTTGGTCTTGAAGGAAACCAAGAGAATCCAGATGAGGTGCAAAAATTTCTAATGGGTCGTTACATCAGCAGTAATGAAGCAGTCTGGAGAATTTTGAATTTCCAAATTCATGAACGGTATCCAACAGTTGTTCACTTGAGTGTTCATCTTGAAAATGGGCAAAGAGTATACTTCAACCAAGAAAATATATATCATCAAATTCTGGAGCCACCAAGAACAACTTTGACAGCTTTTTTTCAACTGTGCCAACAAGACGACTTTGCAAAAACCATTCTCTATTGTGTTGTTCCAAGGTACTATACTTGGAATGCTTCTCAAAAATTATTTAAACGCCGAAAACAAGGAGCAGATGTTGAATATCATCCAGGGATAAAATCTTCAGATGCATTGGGACGTGTGTACACCGTTCACCCATCTAATGCAGAATGCTTCTTTTTGAGGATGCTACTTCATGTTGTTAGAGGACCAACATCCTACACTGACTTAAAAACTGTTGATGGTCATGTGTGTGCTACATTTAGGGAAGCTTGCCAAATGCAAGGGCTACTAGAAAACGATCACCATTGGGTCTTGACCATGGAGGAGGCGTGTACATCTCAATCACCTACCCGTTTGAGACATCTGTTTTCAATTTTGCTGACAACATGCTCTGTTTCTAATCCACTTGCTCTCTGGGATACATTTAAAACATATTTGAGTGAGGACATTATGTTGCAAACCAAGAGAGAGAATCAAACACTGCTAATTGAGTTCTCTAATGAGATTTACAAAAGGTGTCTTATGTTGTTGGAGGATTTGTGTGTATCAATGTCAGGAAGGAACCTTGACCAGTTTGGGTTACCAACGCCTCAAAGAAATGAAAACAATCTTCAGAATAGTGAAATTCTACGAGAACAAAATTATAACACAAATGAATTGATGGCCTATGTCTCAGAAAATCAACCACGTTTAGTTGAGGATCAAAGAGCTGCCTACATTCACATCTTAGAACTGGTTACCTCAAAAAAAGGTGGAATCATATTCCTTGATGCTCCAGGAGGTACAGGTAAAACATTTGTGATCAATTTGCTCTTGGCTACAATCAGACGAGACAAAGGTATTGCTCTAGCCGTTGCTTCTTCTGGCATAGCATCAACATTGCTTGCCGGGGGTAGAACAGCTCATTCTGCCTTCAAGTTACCTTTGAACATGAACCATTCTGAGAATGTAACCTGCAACATATCAAAAGGATCAGGAAAGGCCAAGGTACTAGAACAGTGTTCTCTCATTGTCTGGGATGAGTGTACAATGTCACACAAGCGAGCTCTTGAAGCCTTGAACAACACTCTTCAGGATTTAAAAGGAAACACAAAACTAATGGGAGGAACAGTTGTGGTATTAGCTGGAGATTTTAGACAAACTTTGCCTGTCATTCCAAGGTCAACACCAAGCGATGAGTTGAATGCCTTCCTCAAAGCTTCAACTCTGTGGAAACAGGTCAAGAAAATGACTCTGACCACCAACATGAGAGTCCATTTACATGGAGATAATGCAGCAGGCTACTTCTCACATCAATTGCTTCAACTTGGCGATGGAAAGTGGCAGGTAGACCCAGCATCAGGAACAGTTTCTTTCCCATCAAATTTTTGCACTGTAGCAAAGTCACTTGAAGAGTTGAAACTTGCCGTTTTTCCAAACATCCAAGACCAGTTTAAAAATCCTGAGTGGTTGTGCGAAAGGGCCATTCTTGCTCCAAAGAATTCAAGTGTCAACAGCATCAATTCTCAAATTCAAAATTTTCTACCAGGCATTTCAAACAACTACAAATCTATTGATACGGTTACAGATCCGGCCCAAGCTGTTTACTATCCAACAGAATTTTTGAATTCATTAGATCCTCCTGGCATGCCATCACATAACTTGGAACTTAAAATCGGAGCTCCTATCATACTTCTGAGAAATTTGGATCCCCCTAAACTATGCAATGGAACACGATTGAGCATCAAGCATCTCTTACCTCATGTAATAGAAGCCACAATTTTGACAGGCTGCGCCAAAGGAGAAGATGTCTTCATCCCAAGAATTCCACTCATACCAACAGATATGCCTTTTGATTTCAAGCGCCTCCAGTTTCCAATCAGGCTTGCATTTGCCATGTCTATCAACAAGGCACAGGGACAGTCTTTAAAAGTGGCAGGCATTGTACTTGAGGAAGCATGCTTTGCCCACGGACAGCTATATGTGGCATGTTCTAGAGTTGGGTCACCAACAAATCTTTTCATTTTTGCACCAGACGGAAAAACCAAAAATATAGTCTATCGACAAGCCTTAATATAAGCAATATATAAATTACATGTACTTATTTTTAATTACATTTCAATTTATTTTTTTAAATTGTTTTTCAATGAATGAATTGAAATATTTTTTTTAAAAATCTGTTGACTATTATTTTAATCGTGCGACGCCGGGTAACCCGGCTAGTAGAGATATAAAACTAAAATGCTACCTCACTTTGGTGAGACCTGCACTAGAATATGCATCTTCTGTATGGGACCCATCCACCAAAGAAAACATTGATAAACTAGAACAAATTCAAAAAAGAGCTGCCAGATTCATTACTGGAGAATATTCGAAACTGACAAGAGTAACACCATTAGTTAAATCATTAAACCTTGAAACACTAGAGGATAGAAGAACCAAGAGCAAAGTAGTAATCATACATAAAGCAATTAATTCTAATTTAGAAATACAACACAAAGATAACTTAATACAACCCTCAGATAGACATAAGGATAAAAACACCTTTCTTATTCCGTATGCAAGAACAAACACATACAAGTTTTCCTTCTTCCCGTCCGGAATTCGGGCGTGGAATGGGTTGCCTGAAGAATCCAGGAAAACCAACACTTTATCAACATTTAAATCTCTAATAAAAATGCAGGACTAAACACAAACCATAGATAAGCGTAGGACGCAATAATCTTCTGTATAGAAGGAGCGTCTGTAAACAGATAAGATAAGATAAGACCTTCAAAATTAGTTATTTTTGGTGCAGTTTTTTACCAAGGATTTATTTTGAGCGATGCGCATTGGGTTTGTAGTCAAAAACTTTTTTTTTAAACGGGTTATTTATTATAAACTATAATGTATAGTATTTTTGACGTGATACACATGTATGGCCGGTCGAGACGGCGGGTCTCTAGACAAACCGCGGTGGAGGGGAGGTAGGGTCTCTCGATAGACCGTGGTGTGGGGGGTGGGGTAGGGTCTCTGGAAAGACCGCGGTGTTGGGGGAGGTAGGGTATCTGGACAGACCGCGGTGTTTGGGGAGGTCGGGTCTCTGGACAGACGGGGGTGGGTAATGTTGTTATAACTATCATGTATAACATTTTTGACGTGATACACGAGTATGGTCGATCGAGACGGTGGGTCTCTCGACAAACTGCAGTGGAGGGGATGTAGGGTCTCGCGACAGACCGCGGTGTTGGGGGAAGGTAGGGTCTCTGGACAGACCACGGTGTGGGGGTAGGGTCTCTGGACAGACCGCGGTGTGGGGGGAGGTAGGGTCTCTGGACAGACCGCGGTGTGGGGGGGGAGGAGGTAGGGTCTCTGGACAGACGGGGATGGATAATGTTGTGATGTTCTACCATGAACTTCACAGGTGACCCTACACTTATTCCCGTCCTTTTTGGACGGGCTTTGTTGCTAGTATAAAATAACGTTTAATGATAGTGTTTATTAACGACCATTCCCTTTAAGCTAGGCAATACCATAAAGCAAAAGATCATTTTAGAAAGAAAGAAAAATGGAAAAGAGAAATACAAAGTACTCAAGGAGGAAAGCGTGTCAATAGTCCACGCAAACAAAGGTCGATATTTTATGTCATTCATTGATTCTGACTATTGACAATCTATCACAATCGACCTCCCAATGTCACAGAAATACAAAGATAAACCTATTATCGCACCGTACGACTCAAGTAAGATCGGAGGGGGGGGGGTAAAAGTGGGTGGTGTGTTTCAGTGCAATCATTAAAACCACCCAGAAATATCCAATATACGCCTCTTGGCGTATTCTAGAAAATCATTTATATATACATTTTTTTAAAAACATGATAATCGTCATAGTTATAATATGGAATAATGCGGAAATTTGGGTTGGAAATTCGAAACTTTAAAACAGATTCTTAAACAGTCGTCCATGAACCGCATTGGCTCCTAGCTGGTGAAAGTGTGTGTGTGTGTGGGGGGGGGGAGGGGAGGTCGCGGGGCTATTCAGTGAGCTGTATTTCCATTACAATATTGTAATAAAATTTTAAATCATATATTAGGCATTAAGAAAAATATGTTGTTTTAATGGATCAGCGAAGGCATATTAATGTCACTAGTATTGCAGGACTCTTTAATAACGTTTGAATGTCATTTAAAAAAATATTTTTAAATGCACTGTTTGTTTAGATGAAATGTTCATACTATAAGATTTTGTTGAGAAAAAACCCTCAATAGTCAAAAAAAACAACAACTTCATAATCACTGAAAGCTTGTGTTTTCTCTGAACAATTTACCCTTTTTACCACGTTTTTACCACGTTTTTATTAACTTGCTTTCGTGTCTGTCTGTCCGCAATTTTGCCAACGTAAAATTAAACCACTTCTGATGATCCTAGAGAGCTCAAATTTTTACCACATATAGATCTTGGATAACAATATATTAAATTAATGCATTTTTTAGTTTATCTCTAAATAAGCATCTGTATCCGACTGCCGTTGTTAGATTTCACGTGCCGAGTTCACCCCGTGACCTAATTGCCGTGGTATTAATGTTGGGTGGGTGCTGATGAGGTGTTTGGTAAAATAAATAGAGGTAAAAAAAAATATTTTAAAAAACCACGTTTTTATTAGTGGGCGTGGACTAAAAAGATATAAAATAAATAATGGTAAAAAAGGATTTTTAAAAACCACATTTTTATAAGTGGATAAAAAAGAAGAAAATAAGTTAAACCTTTAATATGTCTTCAATACTGTGATTTAATATGGCTAAAAATGTGGGGCAGGCGCTTATGACCTTTTACATATTCAGTCACTCATTCTCTCACTTATAGATCACTCTTTTGCCTTCTACATTATAAATCTTTGATTTTTATGCCAAACACACGCCCAACGTTTTAGTCATATGAAATCACTGTACTTGAACGTATACGTTTTACATTATTTTCTTATTTTTAGTACACTTATAAAAACGTGTTTTTTTTAAATACTTTTTTTACCATTATTTATTATTAACTTGCTTTCGTGTCTGTCTGTCTGTCCGCAAATTTTCAAATTTGCCAATGTAAAATTTAACCCCTTCTGATGGTCCTAGAGAGCTCAAATTTTTACCTCAGATAGATCTTAGATGACAATACATTGTATCAAAATTTCAGATCGATCGAATGTACCGCAATTAATAAAATAATGCATTTTTTATTTTATCTCTATATAAGCATCTGTATCCGATTGCCGTTGTTAGATTTCATGTGCCGAGTTCACCCCGTGACCTAATTGCCGTGGTATTAACGTTGGGCGGGTGCTGATGAGGTGTTTGTTAAAATAAATAGAGGTAAAAAAAGATTTTTACAAAACCACGTTTTTATTAGTTGACTAAATAGATTAAAATAAATAAAGGTAAAAAAGGATTTTGAAAAACTATGTTTTTATAAGTGTACTAAAAAGAAGAAAATAAGTTAAAACTTATACGTTCAAATATTGTTATTTATTATGACTAAAAACGTGGGGCGGGCGCTTATGAGGTTTTACATATGCGGTTCACTCATTCTCTCACTTATAGATCTCTCTTTTGCCTTCTAAATTATAAATCTTTAATTTTTATACCAAACACCCGCCCAACGTTTTTAGTCATATTAAATCAAAGTACTTGAAAGTATAAGTTTTAACTTATTTTCTTCTTTTTAGTCCACTTATAAAAATGTGGTTTTTAAAAATCCTTTTTTACCTTTATTTCATTTAATATTTACTTTGTTGGCTTCTTTGTGTGTGTGTGTTGTGTGTGTGTGTGTGTGTGTGTGGTGAATATTGTGTCAGATTCACCCTTTAAATAAAAAACTAAGGGAAAAAAAACAATAACATAAAATAAGAACACAAACTTCTACAGAGTGCAACAGGCAATATGTAGGCAGTGAATTATTTCTGGATTATTTCAAATTTAGAATAAATTGATGTGGCATGCGAAATCCAGCTGGCTCACAGGATGATTTTAAACCCCATTACTTCTGTGCCCACCCAATCGTAGGCCAATAATGTGTCTAGCTGGTGAGGAATAAAGAAACACACAGGTTTATGAAAAAAATAGCAAGATTGATGCGCAAATTTTAAAAAAATCAAGACACAATAAGTGAAATAAATCTAGTACACTTCTATCCCCAAATAATTTGTTTTTAAAAAAAATTAGGATGAGGGGAGGTTCAAAAAATTAATTTGAAGTTTAATTTATTTTTAAATCGTTAATTAAATGCCATTTTTATATGTTTATAACTACAGAGGATAAAAATTGAAGAAGAATATCATTAAAAGCAATGGAGTAATAAATCAACAGGCTCTTAAAATTAAAGGAATATAGGAGAGATGCTGGGTTAAAGAATGAACACTATAACTCTGCGATTTCGTTTTCGGTCTTTAGCCCAAATTATTGTAAATTTACGACGAAGGAACAGAAAAAAGCTTATATGAAACTTTTTAGATTACAATATTTTCAAAATATGGACCTTAAAAAACCATACAAATTTCTGAAACACATTGGAAGCTTCTACAAAAACCAATTACTTATGTTATAAAATAGATGGACCTATACTTTGCTAGTGGTTAAACCAAAATAATTGATGAAATTTAAAAATAATTTATTTAAAATAATAAAATTTTAAAAAAAATGTAACTAAAACTAGCCTTTTCCATTTATTAGATTTTAAGATATGATTCACATCCCAAATGTCTGATATGAAACAAATACATTATTCAGAAAAAAAGTACAATTCTTTGTTATGCTTTTTGTATCTTTCATATACGTGAATAAAAAATACTTTTCCCCCAAACAAAATTTTTGCTCACTGTTTCTTCGGTTAATTTTTAATAGTTGATGGGTTTTATCTTTTAATACTGTTCTATTTTTTGTTTTAAAAAGTAAAATTGAACCCAAATAATTATAAACTTTAGGAAACTGAAAATGTAAACTGAATTGCCACAACACTTCTTTCAATGACAGTTGAAGCCGGGTATGTCTTTTTGCTCGACATATTAGGGTTTGGTGACATAAAAGACTCGACATAACCGATGAGAAAATGCCAAATCGAAGAGATCTTTTGATGGTTTCCTTCAAAAAGAGCGACTTTATACGTTTGGCAAAATAAACGAGGTCAAGATAAATGGTTTTCACTTCATAACAAATTCATAAATTTCATAAATACGTGCGTAGCTCTCAATATTAAAACACGTTATTCCAAGCTAGCATGGGCGTAGGGAAGGGGGGGCAAGGGGGGGCATTTGCCCCCTCCTACATTTGAGGAAATTTTTTTTATTTATTAAATGCATTAATAAATGTTGTATTTTAACTATTACAGCACTAATTTGTAAGTCTTATTAATTTCTAAGGCTTTTTTCAACCCTTATTTTATACTGAACTTGAATTTAATTGAAAATTGTACCTGTATGGCATTGCCAGTTAAAATTTAAAAAAAGTGGGATTTTTTTGCCCCCCCCCCTGGAAAAATTCCTAGCGACGCCCATGCAAGCTAGCTATTGTAATTAGTTAACAACTGAACTTGTTTTAACGCCAAAGATTCTGTTAGATAAACTTTTTACATTGAATTTTGAGATATTATCAAATTTCTGACAATGTATATATATATATCCTTCTAATTATTTGACAACTTGTCATTTTAAAAAATTAAGATTCATATTATTAATAGATAAGGCTTATATACGTTTAAAAGGTCCTTCATTTATAAGCCATTTCTCTAAATCTTTAAAAGAGTTTAGGCCTTAACAGCTATAATTAGCACGTAAGAAAAAAATAGAGCTGGTACCATCCGGGTCATGTGACGACAAAGTTTGCCTTGTGTCTTGAATTGAATTATTTTTTATTCTTATGATTTGTTTTTTTTAGCTATTCCCCAAGGACAAATATAAACAATAATAAATTATTGCCAGGGCGGCGATGAATCTCAAAGATGCCGAGAATATTGGAAGCCTTCTTGATATCTGATATTCACTTTAACAAATATGCAAACTATTAACTTACACTTGCCTACTCCCATATATCTGGTTCACTGAAAATGGGGTAAATTAAACTAGGTTCAAAAGCCTTTTGACCTTTTTGGGGGGTAAGTTAGACTTGAAAAAATTAATTAGAAAAAAAACCTTTTGCTGTGATTCAACGATTGTTCAAAGAACTCAACAGTTGTCCGATAAACACATTTATTTCCCCGCCAAAAGCCCACCATAAACTCACCACTCCCTGACATAAAGAGTAAACAACTACAGCTAAGATCTATTGGTCAGTACCGGGCGGTGCCTCTGATCAACACGTATTTAACTCGGCGCGGACTCGACGAGTGGCTCGAGTTTTAACTTGTGCGAGCAACAAATCAAATTAAGTCCCCACGAAATCGTCATGGCCACGGGCCCCTTCCCATTTTTCTTTTTTTGGTTTTATAGGACGGGATCGATACCCGTTCGATTTCGGGGCACGTGTCGTTTTGCAGAGATGTATATCTAGATTAACGTTCCTTGTACTCGCCTGCATACCTCCGGACACTCTGGCAGGATGTAAAGGGCGCGCAGACTCTGCAAAGTTTTCATTCTTTCTCCCCCCCCCTCCCTTCCGATGTCATGTTTAAACACTGGGGCTTTCCTGAGGGTTTGGGGGTTGTGAGGAGGATGGGGGGAAGTCCTTCCATTTATCGATTCCATTGTGACGAATTTCATTACAGAAAAGGCACTTAAAAGGGCCAGTGTGTGGCTAGGTTCTTTTGGTGGTTTAAGGGGAGGAGGGAGCACGTGAAGAAGTGGGTGATATCGAATATAAATATTTGCCCACTCCAAATCTGTCCGAGCGAATAAACTTCCGGACCAAAGGGGGCGTCTATAAAGAAAAAAAACCTTAAGGGCGATAAGGAAGGAAGTACTAACTGAACAATTTTAATTGGTTTCAATCAGCGATTCTCTATCAGGAATATTTTTTTTTAAAACAATCAAAACAATTTAAAAAAACTATTTTTTGAGTTAACAGGAAAATTACGCTGTTTTGTTTTCTATATTTGATGCCTTTTAATTTTTGTTCGACTTTCATAAGGTGATCTTCGTATAACGTTCAGAGCACAATATTGTGATTCTTTTAGGACACGTACATTAGTTTGAAAGTTGATTTGTATACCTTCAAAGCTTTTTATTGTTATTATTTTTTGTTAAAATGTAATGAAGTCAGACCTTTGCAATCATTTAGATGCAGTAGTAAATTAAAATTAAAAAAAGAAAACATTTAACTTAAATGTGTGGTATTCTAAATTTAAGTTTTTCGATTTTTTAAAGAAAACACTCATTCTTTTAGCACATATTGCCATATTTTTTATTTTATTTTTCAGTGTTGCCAGATTGGAACAACATTTATGATATCCCCAAGTAACATCAAAAGACCTGGGTGGGGGGGGGAGAGGGGCAAGTGTAGTTCGGGCAAACTGGTATCGAGCAATAAATTTACCGTCAACTACATTTTTGTTTTCACCACCCCCCGGGTGGTAAAAGAAAGTGAAGGACTCTACCGGCGGAAGGATATCTGCAGACGACCGGGGGGGGGAGTAGAGCCCCCCATAATCCCGAGAAACAACCACGAAAAAAGAAGGCACTTGACACTCCATTATCGCAAAGGCCTCGTATTATGAGATCATCAGCGCGCTTCGATTTGCCAAATAAAGGAAATGAGAAGTAGCAGCGTCCACGAAAAGGCGTCCACAGAACTGCTGGCCTCGACCTCCCAACCCCCACCCCCACTTCCTTTCAACTTTTGTTGGTGCTGTCCCATGGGGGTGATTAGTATCGTGAAGAGGGCACACATCCGCAGCCGGCGGTAATGCAGACTTCGTGATCATCCGCGACTCCAAGGGTTGACGCCGGGGTCGGAGTACTAAAGAAATTGATGAACCGCTGATACAAGAGCTGCGGGGATATCAGTGTATCTGAGTTCAGAAGAGTAATATGATAAGGGAGGTGGTGTTAGCATCTTCTGAAGGCAAAATAGATTAATTACATAAATATTTGCTTATATGTGTGTGTGTATATAAATATATATATATGCTTATATGTATATATATATATATATATATATATATATATATATATATATATATATATATATATATATATATATATATATATATATCATTTATATTGATATGTTGATGGATACATAAAATGAATGATAGATGGATAAACATTAAACTCAGTATAAATTAAAAAATCATCCTTACTTTTTCAATGCAAAGAATCTGTCTTATTACAAATTCAAATTTATGAGGAAAAATAATTAAACTATAGGGGAGGGTGGGAAGTGGTGATGGGAGGTTGGAAGAAATCGGTTAATTGAACCCCCAAAAAAAGTTCTTTAAAACCCAAACCGGTTCAATGACCGGGCAAATTTTTCGCATGGTTGTGTTGACCAAAAGTCTATTCGAGGACTGAGTGGTCACGGAGACGTAATAATAAACGCCCCCACCCACCCCTACCGAAAACCTTTCGCCTTCGTTACGAGTATTCACATGATTATTGACAAAATAAAGCATACGTAAATTTGATTATGTTTCATTTTTTTAATACAGGAGACAACATTTTTTCCAAATAGTAATTGCTACAATATCCCTTATTTAAAAAAAATAAAATTTCAGAATTAGCACACATAAAGTGACACATAAAGGAAATCATATTCTACTAAATCACATGATTTTAAAAGGGTGTGGGTGTGATAAAACATTAGATGGTAATATGATGTTGTTAAGCATTGATGATAACTAACAAGAGCACAACTCAGACTTCAATGATGCATTTTTCTTTGTCATATTCTGCAAAAAGAACATCGATGACACGTTTGACTCCTTTTGTTTGTGTTTTTATTTTGTTTGTTCATTGGGCTTTGTTTGTTTGTTTGTTATTGTTTTTCGTTAGACCGATTGTTCTTATTTATTGCGTTTACTTCGCAAATTTAAATAGAGAACTTTGAAATGATGAAAAATTTCTTTGATTTACTTATAAATCCTGAACTAAAATTTCTATACCGCAAATTGCAATTCACAATTTATTTTATACATGTATAAATGAGGCTATGTATCATTTAAGTTTTCCTTTCACAAATATATTCACAATAGTTATAGTTTAATGAATTTGAGGCACTGTACTATTCAGGCTTTTCTTGAACGAAAGACATCTTTTCACTTGATCTAATAAGTGGATTTGAGAAGTATGTAAAATTAATGCTAGTCATCGAGAAAAGAGAAATTCATAATAGTTTCCCCGGATCTCTCTAAATTACCCGATCAAGAGAGGCAACTCCTGTAAGAAACTTCATCCAAGATTCTGCCCCCACCTCGACCCCCTCCCGCACTTCTCTGTGACGCGAGCCATGCCAAGGGACATGAAGGTGCCAGAACCGCGATGAACGGGTTAACACCAAGCGCTGGCGAGGTCGTTTAAGGAACAAGACAAGACACGACTCGCTCGCTGTTTGCCATCACTCATTCCGCCTGGAGTTTTGAGGCAAGGGAACCCGAAATTGATGACAGCAGCCCTTGAGCAAGTAAGTCTGCGTTGATAGATTGTAGAAATCGTCGTTGCAATTTTTATATATAATTTTCTTTCTCTTTGTAAACTTTTTTTAAAAAACGAAAAAAAAACAACTGAACTATTGGGGCGAGATTTCTATAAGACGTCGGTCTGACACGTTATATGAGATTTCTCCTCGATTATTTAAGTTTGTGTGTGTGATTTCGCACGTGAAGATCAGGTGGTTTGTGAGATGCCAGGTAACAAATTTCTAAAGCGTAGGCTATCTATCCCTCTTTTTTTGAAGCGCATATTGCGTTCGAAGTTGTGTATGTTAAAAGCAGAGCAATTAAAAATGTGGATTAAATAGTTTTGGTCTGGTTACCCTAAATTACGCAAGTCACAACCAAAGAAAACGAAGAAAACTTATTCTTCATTTAATGAATAATGTGTTTTACAATCTATTGGTGCATTTATACAGTTTTATATCTGTACAAAACTTTGAACATTTGTTGGTTAAATATGATATATAATCATTATAATGGGTGAGACTGAGTCTGGCATACACGTGGAGATTAGTTGCAGTAGTAAGACCAGATCCACACTTTAAGCCAGATGGAAATTTAAGCCCAAGTGTAGACTTTTAATAAGATATATATAATTAAATCAGGTGCAGACTTTATATCGGGTACAGACTTTATACCGGGTACAGACTTTATACCGGGTACAGACTTCAGACCTGGTACAAACTTTAAACCAGCTAAGCTCTTAGACCAAGGTACATGCTTTGAACACACGCTGGCGTGCAACAGACCACTTTATTCTTCAAAACACGTTAGGTTAACACGGCATTACTTTTGATGAATTCTTTACTGCCATATATATCAAGGATTACTTTTTAAAAAAAATTGAAGAAATTTGTAATATAATAACCACATATCATCACCAGGCCCGACTTAACGCATAGGCCAGTTGGGCATTTGCCCGGGGGCCCACGAGCGTAGGGACCCCATGGGAATATGTTTATTTATATATATTTAGTTTTTTTTTAAATTTCTGGGGGGGGGGCGCACTCTTTCTTTGCCCAGGGACCCAACACTATATCTTTGCCTAGGGGCCCAAAATGGTGTAAAGACGGCTCTGCCTCACACTAATTGTCATTAGTCACACACAAAAGGTATCAACACAAGCTCACAGACTCCAACACTTTTTGGTGCCACCAACAGGCCATGGGCTCAAATTGTTTACAGGACTCAATTAGCAAAAATAAACACCCTGCGCGTGCTTTCTCTCAAATTTTGTCAAATTAAAGGTTAATGAGGACCATAATAATTTAATGAGTTCAACGAGGTTTTAAAATTAAAAATACTTGAATATATTTTGAATTTTTTAAAAATGGAAATAAAAACACGCGAAAGACCGTTCGATACAAAGACTGTTTGAACTAGTTTCAAGACTTTTGATCACATCTTAAAGATTTTCGATGGTCGTTTGTTTGAAAAACTTAAAATTTCCAGACACACAAGATTTTTTCTGGCCTCGACTTATAAACATTTTTCCCTTTTCAGATTAAAAACATCATTCTTAATGGCAGCGCCAAGACAAAAAAGTATGTCAGTGAACCTGTATGTGTGTGTGTGTGTGTGTGTGAGAGAGTTTTGTGTGGGGGTAGGGGGAGTGAAAGATGGGAGGGTGGGTCGTAGGGTGTCTCTGCGGAATGAATTGAATCGTGAAGAGATTAGAGAATGATATTTCAATATTTCATGTGATATTTTTGTGATCCAATGAGTCGGGCTGATGGGTGGCTAATGACATTTATAATCGACGACTGCATTATTTAAACCAAGGGGATTTTTATTATTTTCTTTGTCCCACGATTTCTTAAAGCAAATAATTACTGTCACAGGGAAATGCCAGATGACATTTTCGGTTTATTCCGTTTTCACAGAGAATGAGAGGAAAAAAACAAGATTACATGGCGCCCAATGTTTTAACATAGAAATCAACGTTCCCTCTAAGCTGCGCCGACCCCGCGCAGCAGTTTAGAATTACCGCGCAGTAAAATTTGTAAAATTTTGCAGAAAAAATGGATGCTGCGCAACTTTGCACATGAGTTTTTTTTACTTTGCACACGGACCAACGAACCTTAGAGTGAACATTAATAACAACCCACCATCACAATGTTTCCACTATGTCTCAACATAATGACGCAGCATCACATGGCGCCATATGTCTTAACGTCACTTGGTGAAAATCACCTGAGTTTATGCTCTAAGTGAGGGGTCGGCAACCTATTGCACGCGTGCCATACTTGGCACGCCAAGGAATTTCAAATGCTACGCAGACTCTTCACGTTTCCTGTATATTAATTGCTGTATAAAGTTGACTATGAATCGTATAAAAGGATATGTGATGTTCGCTCTCTGAGTAATTTGAAACCTTAATCTGGCACACAGTTAGTTAATGGATGCCGACCCCTGCTCTAAGTCGTACACAAAATTAATTTTTCTCTTTAACAATTAGCTGTTCTGAAAATTTAGTGTAAGACAGTATTACTGCCAAAGATCAGTTTTGATGTGAAAAACAGTTATAATCGGAGGGCTTCAACAGTATTTTCATTCGCCTTTGAGACATTAGTAAGCCTATAATTTACTGACATAATGTTAAGCTTGCCATAAAATCAAGGTAACTTATTAAACAGTTAATGATTTCTATCTATCTCGGTAATGTTGTAATAAAGATATCCATTTCTTTTGCTTTATATCTTTCAGCAGCGCCATATTTGACTCAGATATTTTTTTTTGGTGTTTTTTAATGTTTTTTAAAAAATTGCTTAAAAAAATTTTTTTTTGATCACTATAACAATAACTAAAGTAATTGAATCATGAGGGAATTTAAAATGGAATCTTTAGAGAACTTTCCATTGAATATTGGGGGATGGATTATTTATGCACTTTATCGATGAACTTTGAAGTATAATTTCTTTAAATACATTACCGCTTCCGGTGTCACTAAACAAGGTATTACACAAAATAAAGTCTAACTAACAGGAGAGTTTATCTTAAAATAAATTCCTTGGGGGAGCAAGAGCGAATTAATTAGGAAGGACAGTTTTTTTCCCTTCAATTTTATGCATTATAACTTATTTTGTTTATGTTATTGAGATTCCAACAATCCTCAGGGGATTTTATTTTTTAAAAGTAGATACAGTATGGGGTGGGATTTATTTCCCTACATAGTCTCATCAGCTTTCTTGTCCTCTCGCGTCAATGCTTAGGGGCCGTTCATAAATGACGTCACACACCTATGGGGGAAAAGGGGGGGGGGTCCACAGTCCACACATTTGTGACGATGTGTGGCGAGGGGGAGGCGTGTTTGAGAAATGTGACTTCACATAAAAAATTTGATTTTTTACCATTTATTATTTTATGACGTTTTACATGGCTTCACTCGTGTTACTATATTAGAATGCAGTCTTACACTAAATACATACTTAAGTGACAACAAAGTTATTGGAAACATGCTCTTTTTCAAATAGAAAATAAGCTGTTATAGGGGGGGGGGTGGCAAAGCTTTGTGACGTCATATTGAAAAAAAAAGGGGGGGGGTCTAAGTTTTTGTGATGACGCGTGACGAGGGGGGAGGGGGAGAGGGTGAAAAAAAATCGTCCAAAATCGCGTGACGTCATTTATGGACGGCCCTTATTCCGTCATAATTTCGTTTCTAACAAGCTACAAAGCTTCTAAGAACGTGTTGAAAGTTTTATTCCAAATTTTTGACGTTATATTTCATGTGTTTGAGTTTGAGAGACCATAACCTTAGGAAATAACATTGTCTAATTGTAATCTTCTCACAGCTTCTTCCATATGGCTAAATGCTAATCCAATGTGTTTAATTGCGCACCTGTAGTAATTTTTTATATTTTAACATTAATATTTTAATTTAAAAAAGTAAAAAAAATTATTTAAAAAAACAGCAACAACCCGGTTTCCGTTCAAACATACGCAACAAATAAAGGTAAAAAAATAAAGTAATTAAAATTCAATGTGAAGCCAATGATCTTCCCAAGTTTGAATGTATGATTCGTCTCAGTACATTGTTTGTTCTTTTTAAATCCTTTATATTAACTCGTGGTGTCTGGTTGCTTGCTTGCTTGTTTGCTTGATTGCTTGTCCGTCGCCAAAACTTTGGATCGATTTTTAACCCACTTCCTCGTAAGCTAGCGAGCTGAATTTTTGCAGGCAGTTTCGTACCGATGATAAAAAATATGTTTCAAAATTTCAGATCAATCGCATGTACCGTAATTAAATTATTGATTTTTTAGATTATTTTATTTATTCCTATGTATCGTGTTATTTTTTGAGATAGAGTGTAAGGGTGCGCATTATATTGAACAACCTTTCTGTCGTGCAATAAGGTGCGTATTTTATTGACAGCACTTTTTATAAACATATTCCTGATCGGTGCGCATTATATTAAACATGCTTTACGACACAGCTGCAATTGTGTATTTTTGTATGGTCTTGCGCTGCGTATTATAATGAACATTCTTTTAGTTACTTCTCGTACATAAAGGATTTATATTAAAAAACTTGTTTTTTACGGGTTTTTTTTATTATAAAGAGTAGAGTGCCCGAAAAAACCTGTTGATTGACATGGGCCAGTGATTAAACAGCTTTGTATTAGATTATGTCAGTTGACATAATCATAATAGTACCGAAGTACTGTTTATAAATATTCTTGATATCTAAAACTACATTAACACTGTACTGGTTTAAAAAGTCAACACGTTTTGATAAAGATTAAATATAATGGTTACAATGAATACTTATTAAAAATTAAATGATTAATTGTAACCCTGATACTTGCTTAAAATTTATAACAGTTTTTTTAATTAAAAAAAATAGTGACATATTGTAAATTACTATCATTGCGTCTATATAAAAGGAGTCACTAATAAAACGGGATGACACATGCATCTCGTTAGTTGGAAGATAGAACGGGTTTCAACGGCGCTCTAGAAACCAGTGTGACTCTAAAAATAACCTACGTCAACCTATCTGCAGTTTAATATTGTTGACATGACAGCGAATAAAAATTTTATTAAAAAAATTAAATTCCTGTCACTTTTTCCTTCTTTTCTCGTACTGTCAATGCTCGCTCATCAACACGATTGTTTAATACAGCGAATATAATAATTAGTGGCCTATAATATATATATATTTGGGGGGGGGGTAAGAGTGAATTACTTGTCTCTTGGAGAGATTTATTATTATTAACCCGGCCATTAGCAGCAACTGTCACTGACGAGAGGCTTTGTGAAAACCAACACGTCCCTTGAAACCGACCCGGCGTATCCTAACTAACACCACGTGTGAGGCAAGCTGATCGCAGGAGAAAATATAAAAAAAAAGGTTAAGTCCAGTCGAAATGACCAGGGTCGTGTGGGTCCATCACCCCTCACGTTCGGACCTAATGATAATTGAATTACTGTCCCTAATTATAGCCGTTCGGCTGTACCGTGATGTTGGCCTGCTAAGCCACGCGGAGCGAGCTGTTTTTTTTTCTATTTTCAGGCCCCGAGAGATTAAGTGGTGTCCAGTCTGACCAGCGAGGGAAGTGTCAGCAATGGTGTATGCATCATGGTCACTTTGCTAATGGCGACTGTAATTTGTAATGAAAGTGTTAACAATGACATTTGTTGTTGTTTAAAAAAATATATATCTTTACTTCTTTTATAAAGATCATCGTTTTAAATGTCAATGAAAGATATGTAAAGTTATAAATCTTGTCGTCATTTATTCAATTTTTTTTTAAAATGTAAGAAATGCGTCATTTCTTAAAACATCATATAGCCAAACCGGGATACGCCAGCGCAGGCTTTATCACACCCATGAACTATTAACCTCTAAATGCCCCACTCTTTTTGCTCCACCGATTTTTTTTACAGTAGTTACACTATATTCCCGTAAAACAAAACATTCATGACAAAAAAACTTTTTTGAGCTATTCAATATTTATTAAATTAATGCCCACAATAATCCGCACGAAACTCGCTTGGGTTATTTGAAGTGCGCTTTAATGAGTCAGTCAGTCATTAAGTGATGAGGGTCAGAGCTGGGTGTCAGGTGGGGACAAGGGGTGATGAGTTACCCCAAACGAGTACAACTGATCCCTCAACCGAGGTGTTAACCCTACCATTCGCACCCCCAACCGCCATAATATGATACCATTTTATGTCATATATATAATATACCATGCTGACAAAGATGTCTAGATACATGGCATATTTTAAGAATGGTTGCGAAGCCCTACGTTTCCTTTATTACCCTTCCTGCTCAAAGCACATCAAATCAGTGTTAAGTATGAACTTTAAACTTTGACCTTCGACGCGCCCTGCTAATGAATGGGTTGGTGCGACAAGCGGTAAGCTTTGACTTGAGTCGCCCGCACGTCATCTGTATGACGGTCGTATCATGACGAGTGGCTCCTACAAATGCCTCAATCTATAAATCACAACCTGGCGATGCGTTGTCATGGTGACGGAGTCCAAATAGCTGCAGTGATTACTGAACCTTACCAAGCTTGCTTACGTTGGGGGTGAGGAGCGGGGGACTGTTATAGCTTATGAGATATGACGTCAGAATCACGACGTGGACGTTACGGCAACGGATGACATCTGGTTGCGTTGAACATTTCGCTGCTTTTTTTTTAGCGTCGTCTGCCAATTAACAAAAGCCAAATGATGATTAAAAACGTTGTTTTGGCGTAAGCTCTCTGATGAATTTTGAACTTTTTGGTAAAGTGTAACCTGCCAAATGAAGATAATTTTAACAAATTAAATTTGTGTAACCTGCCAGCTTAAAACTGAACAAGTTTGCCTGGTGTTACCTACCAGATGAAGTTTTAACACGTGACTTTGGTATCCTTGACTTGGACGCAGGGTCGACTTTACTTGGAGTCCTTGAAGATTTTAAAAGTGTTTCATTGAAATTCTCCTGTGTGGTAAGGTATGTTTAGTCTCATCTTCACGACACAATTTCTTGGCTTTGACCTCCCCCCCCCCAACCCCCAAGCACTCGACATATGATTTTTGGTAAATCTCGAGAACTAATTTAAGGGATGTTTCGATGTAAATGGACTATAATTGCTGAAATCTTACTTGCTTTTTTAATTTTCTTTTTTTAATTATGTTTTTTTTTACAGTTCAAATGTTATTAAGAAGAAAAAAAAATCCCAATAAGGCGCGATGGATTGCGGTGTCACTTTTTCAGTTTTGGATTAAAAAAAAATAATAGGAGTCAAACAAAATCTTCTTTTTTTTTCGAAAGTGGGTCTGAAAAATCCTCGTCTCAGTGGAAACTAGCCCTAGCCACCCACATATTCCTTTTTTAAAACAGTAAAACAGTTGTATTCAAGAAAATAAGAGACACAATAAAATATTACGTTGAATTTATAATTATAAAAAATTAAAGGTTAAAAAAAATGAAGACACAAAATAACATAAACTTTTT
>CALYLW010000988.1:170000-221915 GCA_944989445.1 Ampullaceana balthica
TAACCTCTTGCCTAAGAAAAAGTTTACTTTCTACACTTATCAAAATAACTTTTAATTACATTAAAAAAATATATTTTAAAGTAACAAAAATGCACTCTAAAATACATTTTGATTTTTAAAGCATCAAGTAAACGAATGAATATTTCATCATGACCAAAGCGTTAATATTATTTTATTATTTTCTGAGTAAGCCTCTTTGTGGAAGCATAGAAAAAAATCAAGCTGGAATTTTTTTTATTTGGGACTTTGGTATGTATTTACTTTCTCTGATACGAAACAAGAGCCGATAATTATGGTTTGAGCAGTGAGACTTAGTGGGGGCTTCATGACTAAACTCCCTTTAAATCTTCAAGAGTCCAGTGAAGAGGGGCGGGGGCGCTGTTAATTTAAGGCACGATAGCCCGGAACTAACAGAATAGTTATCCATATTTCTATATTTATCAGTTGTTAGCAACGATGGCAACAACAACAAATAAAAATATATGTACACGTGAAATAATTAGTTATTTAATTTTGTACATGTGTGTGTTACTGAAATCTATTTTAAAACTGTTATGAAAAAATATACTTCACGGTTAAAATAATACAGTATATTCTCCAATGTTTTTTTAAAATGATGGGAATAAAATTGTCTAAAAGACTTGTAACTTTCATGATATGCCCGCCTGAATGTAGACGATGATTAAAGGTTAAGATTGTTATAGCTTAAACTGTTCTTTATAGGGCTTGTCATTTCTATGACCGGAAAATGTCATTACTTCTTTGCTTTATGTTCTATTTTTAGGAAAAATTTTAGTGGAACAATATTTTTTCGCATAAATAAAGAAGAATCAATGTTCGCAAAATTGTTAGCATAGGAAAATTACGAAACTGTTTTTTCTTGTTCAAATCCAATAGGCGGTCTTAAATTAACCAAGAATTAACAAATTGCTGATAAGATACGCCCTTCTCAATATATATATATACATTTACATATTAATTCGTATCTTAAATTATTTTTTTCCGCCAAAAAAAAAGACCCAGATGTTTTTATTTATAGATTTCCACTATTATATGACAAGGCATATATGAAGAGAAATTAAGAATTTCGGTAATGAACATTTTATTACATAAAATATCAGGCTAAATAAAAAATGCATTATTTTCCACAAGAGTAAAAACCTGGATAAAATTTGTTCGTAAATATTTGACGTTGTTAAGATACTATCTTTAAATAAATTCCCTACCAAAAAAAATATATATATTAAAAAAAAAGATATGTGGATCAGAACGGGCAGAAACTTCCAGCACTATTGAATATTTGTGGGTTATGATTGAGATATTCAATATTTCAAACACTAACAACACAAATCAAGCTAATAAAAAGCGATTTTTTTCTCTTCCAAAGACTGTTACATATGGCGTGGTGTGTATATCTTCATAAAATCTTACATTTCGCTGTTTTACCTCAAACGTTTGTATATTTATTCACAATCGGTTTTTGTACCATTTCCTGCCAATTAAACAGAGGCCAATCTGTTAGAAAATTGACTATAGGTGATAATCTGTGATGAGAGAATAAACCATATTTTGCCCCGAGACACAATGGGCTCCCCACCAGTAACTTGTCCTTCAGTTTGTTTCATTTAACACCGAAAATCGATTTTTAAACTATAAAATAAAATAAAGAAGATCCCGCATCTCAAAACTCGCACCAATAAACACGCTAACTATTTTTTTAAATCCCTTATATTAACTTCGCGGCCGTCTCTCTCTGTCTTGGGCTCGGCGGGCGAAAAACAGAAGTCAAAAATGACCCACTTCCCATGATCCGATCGAACTGAAATTTGGCACACGGACCCGTCTAACCTAACAATGCATCGTATCAAAATTTCAGATCGATCGAACGTACCGTAATTAAATTAATGCATTTTTAGTTTATCCTTATATGAGGTATGTAATTTAAATTCACTGTTTGTTATTGTTTTTTTCCCACGTGAAATTTTGAGCTGACGCATTGAGGCGACCCAACGAAGCGACGGGCGCTTTTGTTTACATTTTACGTGTCACTCTGAGCTCGGTCAAGCGAATCGGTGACCAGACTTTTCCCCTCTCACCAACCCCTCCCCCCACTAGGGTTATGATGCAAAGTTGAGTTAAGACAGATTCAGTCTGTAAATGTTTGAAAATAATCAATACTGTTAGTTATGTCTCATATATAAGGGATTTATAGTCAAAAACTTTGTTTTTACGGGTTTGTTTTATTTTAAAATCCACTCTTAAACCTTTTTAATGTTTTTGGGTAATGTTTGAGTTTCAGCAGCTGTATGATTCGGTTTAATGCGCACATTTTTGTCACCTCCAATGAGAGGCCACTAAATCTGCAAAATATTATTTCTGTCCGAATTCTGCCCAAAAAATGTAATGAGCCTTATAGAAATAACCGCCTTACCAATGTCCATTCAGTGTAACGTCATGGTAATCAAGCTACTATGAAAATCTAAGTCAGAATTCGTAGCGGCACTAAAACGATACGGCTTTCAATAGCTGTGAATTCAACTGCTCGTGAACCGGTTGTTTTAATGCTCTTAATATAACTCATGTCTAGAAGGTTGATCAGTCATACACTGGGACCCTATACGTCATCTATTCTAAATTGATTATCTTCCAATCAAATTATATTTGTCAAGAAAACAAAAATTAAGAGAAACAGTGTTTATTTATTATTTTTAAACTTTTAAACTTTCTAACTGAAATTTCCCGCTTCCCATATTTCGTTACAATTGCAATTGTTTTCAGCCGTCTTGTTTATTTTAAAAACAACAGCAACAATTTCACCTTTATAACAACTAAAACCGCAACATAATGAAGCGCTGCTCAAGCAACGTCATTCAGACGTGTTTGCAGCCAACACCACTGTGTGCGTGTTGTCATGTTTTTCACCACCGTATCCCCCCCTCCACCACCCATTCATTTCACGGGTAGTGCAAGGTAAGCCTATTAGTGAACCCAACTGATAACAAATTGTGGGAACAATTCAATCTCACGGCCTTTATGTTCACTAATGCGGACCTCTGTCGCATTCAGCGTGCGCACGTTACTTCTTGTGGGGATTAGAGGGGGTGTGAAACAAGGTAGCTTATTGCATTATTATTTCATCTTCCTTTCTTTTATTTTGCAGTATTGGAACTTTTTTTTGCCATTAGCTTTAAAACACACACACCACACGCACAAAGTGAAATTTTTTGTTTTGCTTGTTTTGTTTTTTACTAACACTATCTGAAATTAATAATTAATATCGCAACCGATCCTTTCACGAAATCATACTAAGTCAGGGATTTATAGTTTTCAACTTTATGTCATTAATAGATTCAGACATCATAGTGATAGCTAAAAATTGTACCATGTATAAAATCGCAAGAGATAAAATGTTGATTAATGTTTCCAAATCCTTAACTGTAATACTATTTAATTTCCTAAAAGGATAGCCTTCAATCTTGTCAAATGGGATTATAAGGACTTAAGGCCAATTTCATCTGTACTACTAAATTTAAAATTCAATTCAATATGGCTGCATTAAGATTTTAGTTCTTTAATTTATCATATTACTCTTACATTTCCTATTCGAGATCATTGATATTGCATAAATATACAAAGATTGTCCACCAATTTATCTGAAACCAATGGAAAAAAGGTAATACAAACTCGAATGAGTACTTAGTGATAATTTGCCACGCAGCATTTTAGATTTTTTTATTCAAGGGAAATCATTCTAGATTACATGAAAAGTCATTTCAAATCAGTAATTCCGTAAGTAACAAAAAATGACGTCATATCCCCTCACCCTACATCACACCAATAATGTGTCAATATAATGCACACCGTGCACCAATCTAACATTAGCATTCACAAAGCGGGAGAACCCTATTAACTATCATTCTAGATTACATTAAAAGTCATTTCAAATCAATAATTATGAAAGTAAACAAAATAATTGCTATCTACAAATTGCTGCTAAAATTACGGGAGTCGAACGAAAACACATTTTTCAACAATTACTTCTCCAACATTGTTCTAAATAATTATTAGCTATCGTTTGGCGTTTGTTTCAACCCGATGGCTGTTAATTGTTATGGTTGGCGAGAAATTGACATAATACTGATATTTTTTCGTTTTTTTTATTTTCCAGGAAATCCAGTAAACCTTTTCGGTATTTTTTGGCCCTTGCACATACTTGAGACCTCCTTAACATATTTGCAAAGACCCAAACCCTCTATCTTGTATGGTTCAGGAGGAGTTGTAGGATCAAGCGTTACAGACATTTCGAATATATAAGCGATTTTTCCCATGTGAAATTTCGCTAAAAAAGTTGAGTTACACCCCAAATATATTTACGAACTCAGCAATATCTAGGTCAAACCTAGTGATACCTAAGCAATTACATGATTCAGTTCAACGTCTAGCCCAACCCAAAAGACCATATTAAAATTTCAATAGTTAAGTACTGACATCTGTCCACAGTCTATAGGACAGTGATGGCGAACATTTTGTAAGTCCGCGTGCCCAAAATTCAATTAAAACCAAATTATATATAGCAAAGTACCAACGCGAAGTGCCAGCAAAGTGGTTTGATAAAGGAAATGTTAATTTAGTTGCGTGCCGCCTGATGAGGCTCTGCGTGCTGTCTGTGGCACGCCTGGCACATGTTCGCCATCGCTGGTGTAGGAGCTCATCCAAATCCCTTGTATCATTCCCCGTCTCGTCACTCTATCCACAGTCTAGGTGTTCACCCAAACCACTTCTCTTGCTTCCCGACTCCTCACATCCATCCTCAGTCTAAGGACTCATCCAATCCCCTTGTCTTGCTCACAGAATCTCCACGTCTATTCACAATCCTGCTCGCATTTTTTGACATTCCAACAGAGCAAAATTCTCGGAAAGTCTGCAATATTAAACCAACAACAACACAACTTCAGGTAATCAACTGCTGTACATAGGGCTTCGCACGACCAAATATTATAACGGAGTTAATGAAAGTCATCAGCTTTTTGTGTCGTCTAAATATTTTAATATACTTTTACATGCTTTTAAAACATAACAGTTCTATCCGAAGTCTTTTCTGGCGGTAACTCGTTTAATTAGCTAATTGAGACGCTTGAGTCAATGTTGGATCGCTGAACGGACATGATTCATATTTTTGGTCATGCAAAGGATATCAATGACAACGAACAAAAACAAGTTCCCCCCATCTCCTTGCTCTCTCTCTCTCTCTCTCTCTCTCTCTCTCTCTCTCTCTCTCTCTCTCTCTCTCTCTCTCTCTCTCACGCCCCCCCCTTTCTCTCTCCCACTCTCTAACACACACACACTCTCTCTCCTCTCTCTCATCTTTTCTCACTCTTTCTCCCCCTCTCTCTACTCTCTCTCTCGACTCTCTCTCTCTCTCTACTCTCTCTCTCCTCTCATCTCCTCGTCTCTCCTCTCTCTCTCTCTCTACTCTCTCACATCGCTCCCCCCTCTCTCGACTCTCCCACTCTCTACTCACTCTCTCTCTCTCTCCTCTCACTCTCTTCTCTCTCTCTCTCTCTCTCTCTCTTACTCTTTCCCCAACGCATGAATTTATTTTAAAAAGAATCATCAATCACTTACGTTATCAATAAATCAACAATACTTCTCCTTAACCTGACGTGTGATTTTACCAAGCACTCTTGACGACGAATCTGGCATCATGTTCGAAAACATCTGTCTAGACCAGTGCTTCTCAAACTTTTTAGTATTGCGGACCGGCAGGAATTTTTCCATTGCACCAGGGACCGGTGAACTATTTTCCCTACACTGACATGGTAGCGAAATGTCCTGTTTTGGTAACTTCTGAGTACCGGCATCGGATGGTCCAATGATCGGCACCGATCCGCGGGCCACCATGAGAAGCACTGGTCTAGACCATAGTGACAACTCCTCAAATGTCGCTGTTCCATCTCTCCCTCCGCTTACCTCCCACTCTAACTGCTTTGTTACTCAATAGAGGAAAAAATCTTCAACAGGTAACATCTTTAGAAAACACAAAGGAGGGAATAAGAAAAGGGAACTGAAGCTCTTATTCTAATTAAAAAAATATATAATTGACAACCCTCCCTCAAAATCAATACGCTTATCTTTCGATCTGAAAGAGCACCAAAAGGAAAAAAAATCCAGGATTGCCATTCTGGTGGGCGCTAGTCTTATTTTATTAGAATAACCCTTCAGGAGAGTTTTGTTGTTTTATTATCATTATTATTTTAATTTCTTGATCGACGCCGCTATAACGATGACAATGACGGGGACAGCCTTTCTTGAAAATGGAAAAGTAAGAAATTAGATAATGGATTCGAATGAATAAAAATGAGCATTTAGATTGTTCATCGAATTTTTAAACCTGTTCATTCCATCTTCAGAGGGTTTCTTTATTAATTATGTGATGTCTTATTTTGTGGGGTATGCAGTCATGCTCTTACAACCCGACTGAAGTTTTTCTTGGCCAGCCTCATCATTTTTTTGTTTTCTTTTTTTTTGGTCCCATAACCTCGTGGACCTATGGGGTTCTAATGTTTCCATTAGAACTTTCTCGGGACTTGGTAGACTTGGTGGCGCCCATCTCCTCATCATAGAGGCACAGCAAAACAGAAAAAATAGCCACATACTCTGGCTGCGACCTTTCAAGATCACCCAAATGTTTCCCTAAATATGTGTGCCTTATCCCTCTATGACTGTGTTTAAAACATGAAACTAATACCGTTTAATACCATTTAGTTATTTCCATTTTCAAAAATGTATTTTTCAGTCTTTGTGTGTACCTATTATTGACACAGTTTATTTCTTTATAATATTTATTTATACGAATTTTTTGTTTCTTAGTAAAATGTTTGACTTCATTTATTTCTCCCCTAAGCATTGTTGATATATACGCATGTTCATAAAAGTTCCTAGATTAGCTGAAGTAAAGAGCAAATATGTTCTCTCAATACATTTGTTTTTTTGTTTTGTTAGGGTTTGTCCACATTTTTTTAAAATCTAGTTTTGTCTCGTTTAAAAAAAATTACCTTTTGATTACATGTTTGCGTTCTTTTGTTTGACACGTAACATTTTTTTTGGTTTAGTTTATTTGATTTGTTTTGATTTTATCCAATCTCCAACAATAATTGTTCTCAGTTGTCTCTCTTCTTAGCTAGCATTTGTATCTTAAAATATCTTTGAAGCAGAGTGTTATGTTTTAAAAAAAAAGGGAAATGAGTGCAATTATTTTCTATAAGGCATTCCGATTGTCTACATCATTTTGAATTATACTTGGTTGACAGGTAAAGCGCTTAAGTAACAATAACTTTGGAGTAATATTCCTTTAAATTTCTCAAGTATTCGTCCTGGGACGTCGAATCTCCGAGCATTAATAGAAAAGCATATCACATGTGTACAGTACAAGGTCTTCACGACATAGGGATCTACAACACTACAGAAATACACACTTTTTGAATTGGTTTAGGCGTTTTGCCATCTACCTTTTATTTTTACCCGCTCACTTTTATTTATGATTTACTTAAAAATAAAATTTGGGTTTCTTAAAAATCTATTTCCATAAGCCAAAAAAAAATCAAAATAAATATTAAGTAGTATACGCTTCCATGGAGTCGATTTGCTCTTTTACATCATTTAGTATCTTAGCTAGGGTTAAATTTTTACAACATACTTTGGCGTAGCTAGATTTTGTGTTTTACAGCATGCAAAGGCATAGCTAGGGTTAGTGTTTTACAGCATGCAAATGCATAGCTAGGGTTAATGTTTTACAGTTTACAGCATGCAGAGGCATAGCTAGGGTTAGTGTTTTACAGCATGCAAAGGCATTAGGGTTGCCAGATGTCCAGTTTTGTACCGGACTGTCCGGTATTATGGTTATTTGTCCAGTGGAAAAATGGAAGCAATACCGGACATTTTACATTAAATATTGTGCCATCGACAAAATTCGACACTAGTGTCCGGTATTTTTGAGACAACCACATGGCAACCCTAAAAGGCATAGCTAGGGTAAGTGTTTTACAGCATGCAGAGGCATAGCTAGGGTTAGTGTTTTACAGTTTATAGCATGCAGAGGCATAGCTAGGGTTAGTGTTTTACAGTATACATTGGCTTAGCTAGGGCTAGTGTTTTACAGTGTACATAATGTAGATAGGGTTGGTGCTGCACAATGAAGCCGGATAAAGTTGCGGAAGAATTCCACGAAAAAAATAGAAACTTCAATTGCAAGTAATTTCAACCCCTTTTTAAAAAACAAAACAAAAAAAAACCTGTCCTGAGCACCCCCTTTTTTTTTCCACACCTCCTTAACCCAAGCCGCTGACTCCCTTAAACCCATATTTTTTTAATGAAACTTAGAGACTTACTGGAAGTGGTGGAGCTTAAAATGATATATTTTGATAACTTGAAAAGTTGTGAGGTAGAAGTTTTCCGTATATATCCATCCTGCCATAGTCTGTAAAACAAAGTCAAATAGTCCATACCCCCACCCCAATAAAAAATATAAACATACAAAGGAATGATAAAGAAGAAGTAAATCCACAAACTTTAATTGTTATCTATAACCAAATGATTTGAAAAAAAAAGTTTTAATCACACAGTAATGTCATAGAATATTTCCCCTTCACCTGCAGCAGGAACGTGTGTTCCTTTTTTTTTCTTGTCTCTTTTTGTGTGTGTGTGTGTGTGTGTGTGAGTGACTGAAGTCAATCAATGTAAATAACCGGTATGGGGGTGGGGGAGGTCTGGAGAAAGTGGCGGAGAGTATGTAATTAATTACTAGATGACGCTCACTACCAAGAACCAGGCTGGAAGTTGTGACCAGACTTTCTGTGGTGACGTGTTGAGTGCTCCAGATGCACACTGCAATTACATTACAGCGAAGATGGAGTTGATAAAGTCAGGAAGGAGGTGGAGCGAAGTCACCACGAGAAAGAATTCACCGTGTTTCTTGTTCCATTCAGTAGCATATATCTTAAAGGACTGAATATTTTTTTTACAAATACACATTTAATAACTCGAAGCGCGCCCTAATTTGCCATAACGGATCGCTGTAAATTTGAAGTATTTGGTTTATGAGATTTTTGCAAGTTAAAATAAGTGTATCCTAAGCTGAAATGGTTCAGCATCCTACATAATAAAAGGCTATGTTCCGTGCGGTCATCGAAAGCGATTGGTCACTCAAACACATATGACTCCTATAGCCAATCATATTGAACACGTTTACTCTGACGTTCAAAACGAGTTATTTTTGGTGCAGTATTTCTTCCAAGACTTTATTTTGAGTTATGCGCGTTGGGATTTATAGTCAAAAGATCTGTTTTTACGAGTTATTTATTTTAACTATAATGAATAGTATTTTTGACGTGATACACATGTATGCCGGTCGAGACGGCTGTTGGAGGGCAGTTACAACATGCCACCGAACGGTGGTGGAACGTCCTTGGAGGGCTTTGTTGCTCGTATATTATAATTAATAATTAATAAATTGATAATACAATACACAAGAGCTTCCACCCCCCCCCCAACAAAAAAAGTAACAAAATAGTTGTTGTTATTGAAACAATTTTTCGTCTCATGGTTCTAAACAAATAGTCAACGGAATTCTATGTAGCATGACAACAAATCTAACATCATGGGACGGGTGTTTTGTCCCACATCAGTTCCGTAATTAAACATGAAACTGTAGCCCAACTAACCATCTACAACCCCTTCCCCCATCCCCGCCTCCACAACGACTGTTCTTTCGGTAACCACAAACAACTCCTCGCCCACCCCTCTCCACCGTCCCCTGTCCTTGTATAGATTTCCTCATCAAAGCGTCCTTTACTTCATGTTGATATTGCTAAGGGAATTGATCACGCCGAGTTGACTCTTCTGTGTCAACGTCCATCCGATGTCCATTTCGACTCTCGCACTCCATTGACCAAGGCTGATAAAATCCCAGGCATGGACTACTTCAGGACGGCGGTGCGTCAGTGGGGGAAAGTGGGACGGGAGGAGGGTAGGAGGACAATGCCTAACGTCGATCCATGTCAGTCGTTATTTCCCCCGGTCTCTTAGGGTCAGTGCGGGTCTTAGAATTTTGAGGCCACATGCGAGAATATCACGACTCGCTTCCTTATCTGATTCATCAAACTTTGATTCGCCATTAAAAAAAAGTTTCGTGTGTTTTAAGAAACGGAATAATTAAAAATTGTATTATAATTTATTATAATAAATTCAATACGCTAATTTTACATAATCTCAAAGTTCTCAAACACGCAGTATTAAATTAAATAGCCTTAATATGCGTTATGAGTTTTTTCCTCCCACTTAAGTGCTGCTTGATTTCAAGATAAACAATGCGAGCTTGATTTTGCCGATTACCTTAAAACGAGTAATGTCAAGTAGAAGCTTTATTTACTTCTTAAGACTTAAACATATTAGGACATGCTAAATGTAAAAAAAAAGGTCTGATCCAATCGCTTTGATAAACATTTCAATTTACGACTAACCAAGGTAAGTCCTCCCTCACACCACTAAATACAAAAGGACCATGGATCAACTGAGAGAGAATAAAAAATGCATCGGTAGGCTGATATTAGATATGAATTTTAGTAACCATTTATCAGAAAAGAAACAAACTTGTATTTTTTAAAGTAAATGTAGCTTAAGCATATTTATCATTGAACTTAATTTTTAGTTACTATTTAAATACCTGAAAGTGCTGCCACAAAATTCATTTCTCCCTAATCACCTGTGACTCTGGAAAAGAGTCATTTCTGTAGACAACCCTGCTGAACAAATAAATCGTGTGTATGACATTTACAAGACATATGTTATGTGTTAAGTCATTGGATTACAAAAAAAAAGTTTGTGGATTTACCTGAAGGGAAACCAACCGACTCAATAGTTTTTTGTTGTTGTTTTTTCCCCCTCTTTTATTATTATTTTTTGTTTGTCTTTAAATAATCTTTTTTAAACACAAATACAACGAAAAATATTAGAGTACTTAGATAAACACGTCAAATCCAATTATTCGGTCTTCTGATCACTTTATACACCGTTTGTTTCGTTGCTCACCTTGTTTTCTATTATCCTTAGGGTACACATTGTTGAGTTATTTGTTTATCACGTCATGGAATGTAGAGTTTTGACAAGGAATTTTTGGATGGTTGGAAAGTTTTAAACTAAGCAAGTACACAACTAAAACAGACCAGCCAGACGTGCTGTAATGTTGTCAAATGTTTTTAATCTCTTTGCACTCGGATGAAAGAGTAATAACACAAAAAGTATGTTTTCTACCAAGAGCGTTTTTTACTGAAAGTAAGTTTGGAAAGCAACTTTAAAGACTATTCGTAGAACTTAATTTTTAAGTTTCTATTTTACAAGAAGAGTGAAAGTATTTAAAAATGTCTGTAAAATTTTGTACTGAGTGTAGAATGACACAAATTGCAGGAACACACAACATTTCGAGGATCTTGTCGCGGTGAATAAATTCTGGGTAATATTTAACTTTAAAAAACTTATATTTTTAATGTTTAAAAAATTATTTCATGTTTTAATTAAATATCAATAATTTTTCGTTGTCGATAAAAAATTATAAGAATACATTTTAGAGAAGGAAATTTAAAGTAAAAAAAACGGATATAAAATAATTTTTTAAACATTAAGATTTAGAACACAAGTTTTATGTTTAATGAATGTACGCATCGTGTTAAAGTGATCACCTTATTGTGTTACTGTGCTTAGGGCTTAGAAGGACCCAGCTTAGCATATTTTACATGCTATCAATCAGGTGTCAACAAACTTTTTAGAGTAAGACCCTAATTTACAAAATTCTGTCTCTGGAAAAACATATTTGGACCCAGTTTCAAGTAGGTGGGTATAAATAACAATATAATTTTTAAAGGGAAACCAACGAATGATCTCTTTATTCCAAAAGTAACACATTTCTTCTAAACCGCAACGGGTCAACTGCTGACCCTAACCACAAAGAACTCACTGCGGTATGTAATCATGAATTTGGAAATGTTATTCCCTCTGCAACCGTGCTCGTGCAAGGCTTACAGTATGCTCTACGACCTTTAAATGAAAGATAATGATAATAAGAAAAAGTACCCGCGAGGATAAAGTTCAAAAGAAGAAGTCAAGCATGAAGAAACCTGGTCGAACAGAGATGATGGATTGGGTGGTGGTGGTGGGTCATAAAAAGCAGGGCGGGGAGGGTCTGGTATTGGATTTAAGTTCCTGTCATAGTCGTATATAATGCACGCGGCTCTGCGGGTTCATTGGGCGAGGTAAATCCACTGCTCATACGATTTCACAATGGGGGGGGTGGGGGGGGAATGAAATAACTTGTATTATATATAGAAAGTAAGAAAAGTTCAGTTCTGTACTTTTAAAGACAACTGCGTGTTGTTTGTGCTGTTTTTTTATTGCTGTAAAATACTTTTAAAAAATTATTTACCTAGAATAGTTTATAATGGGATGTATTAGAAACATTAAAAAAATATATTTAAGGTTAAATAAAGTATTCTACTGTTTCAATTGATTTCCTTTAGACTTGACGCAATGGTGGGCAGGACACCTTTCACCATGGAAGGTAAGAAAAAACCACTTCAACAATCGCCACAAGACAACGAGCTTCAGGTCGGATCCAACGACAACGATGACCCTAACGCTGCATTGCCCGCCGATGACCAACCGGCCGACACATTCGAAACAACAAAGTCCGACCATGGAGCCTGGCCTCCGCAAACCTCATTGACAAACAACCACCACCCAAAGCAGCAGCAGCAGCAGCAGCACCACCACCACCACAACACACCGCCGACCACGCTACAGGCCCACATCAGGGCGCTGTACGCCGTTGTACTCTGCCTTACCCTGGTGCTCGTCTCGTCCCTCGTCTTCGGCTACACAGAGATCACAGCGCTCAGGGCGGCATTGTCCGAACGTGTGACCATCGACGACGTGCTGGAGCTCTCCTTCGGGGACGCCAGAGAATCGGCAAGCGATGACCGCCTCGAGATGCCTTACTCCTCATCGGAGGACGAGCTTAACCTGGGAGGGTTTTACTCGACTGAGACGGCGCCGCCGGGGGACCGGAGGAAAAGGTACGCGAGCCACCAGGAGGGTTCGGGGGCCGCAGATGATTGGCTGTGGATGAGCTCTTTTGCGAGAGTTCAGGTGAGTGGACATTAAATATTTGAAATATTGTTAATTACGAGGGTCAGGCAAAATGGAGTTCTAGGTACACAATAGAGTTTTGGGATGTTTGTGAGGGGATATTACCAAACAACATTATGCCTGTAATTCTAAATATTTTTTTCCCTCTAATTCTGATCCTTTTATTTAAAAAAAAGAGCTTTTCACTCTATAGAAAAGTATTTTATCAGACTATTTCTTTCTAATTAAAAATGTTAAGCCACGTTACGTTCAACATGTCATTCTAGTTAAATTATTTAGTTACAGAGAATACAAGACACGACACGAGCGTGTAAATAATAGTATATTCGCTGACAATACTTGTGACATAGCTAGCTGTTACCCTTTTAAAATAGTGGGCTCTAATATTTATGTAAATGTTTTTTTAAAATTTAATTTCCATTATTGATTACGTTTTCTAGCAAACAAACAAAGACATATCACGAATAGCTTTATTATTTATTGCCATAATAAAAGACTGTTGTTTCACGACTTAAGCTTTCAATGTATTTATATTGTCCCCTCCATGAAGAGACAAACATGTCCTATCATCGACACAGCACATTGATCATGCCCCTGCACTCAACTAAAGCAATGTAAAGATGTTCATGACCAAAGACAGTTTTCAGGAAAAATCTTCCCTGAACGATTGCCTCAGGGAAAAAATTGATCTTAATTACAAATTTCAAGATTGATGCTAAATGTCCGCTTTCGTTTCTGAAAGGTAGCTTCCTCCCATATTTACTCCCATACATATCTCTCTCTCTCGAGTTTACGATAATTATCTTCTTAAGTCATCTATGAAAACTTCCGCTTTCATGACATTTCAACGTACACTCTTGACTCTTCAATAAATTTCAATAAAAAAAAACATTGCCAGTCCCCCTTTTGTTGTATCGCTGTTGTATCTAGGGTTACATTTTTCCCATTAGTCAACACAGAAACACAGAAAACATAGTTCTGCTTTTCACATGTAATATTTGTATTTAAAAGCATTTCTAATCAATTCAGAATTTTTTTGGTATTGAAAGATCGATACGCTGAATGCATTTAATAGAAATATATTTAAAATAAAACAATGAAAATGATTGAAATAAATAAACCTTACCCAATAGTTATACAAGTTGTTTTTAAATAATATATTTTAAAAAATCTCATGAAACAGTCCATTAAATCGGAAAATCTTCTGTTGTCTTTACAAAGTGAACTCTAATGTCACCAATATAGAATTTTTGGCGACATTTGGCTTAAATTATGTCGATTAATGTTTATTAAGGAGAATACCTCATCACATTATTGCCCAATAGATCATTGTTCATTTGTTCATGTTCAACATTTTTACAAAGCAACATTGATTACACTAGAGACGCTCATAATAACTTCATTGATTTTTGGGGTATTTTTGGATTAATTATTATACGCAATGACAATTTTTTTTTAAAGAAAGTTTTAAATGTTTTATTTTTGTCTCGGCTGTCCTGGATTCGGGTAACATATTGACTAATTCCTTTACCCATATTTCTCAGAAAATGATATTCCACCGCTTCATACTATTATTGTTCGTTTGCTAAAATATTGGTTTGGTGAATGCTTCTCATTTTCAAATATATGATTAAAAAATTATGGTTGTGCTTCTTTTTATTTCGAGCTCACGATAAATGGCGACCCAGGGACACCTTTCGCCAGGATTTTAAAAAAAAGTTTTAAGGAAATATGACACTAAATGCAAATCCATTTTTTTACAATAAATGTATGATTTCTCGGTTTAAATTGTGAAAATTGTAGCCATATTATTTTCTATACCCTTTGGTACTTACCTAATATTTGAAAGGGCTATTTATTTTTTTTGCGATATGGGGTGTGTGATGGATTAGCTCATCATTTATTCTTAATGTTTATATCAGGGAGTAACTTAAGCCCATGGTGGATTTGGCCTCCTTAAGAAGTTAACGGTTGGCCAACAGTGAGGCTTCTAATTTTTTTTTAATACTTGCATATTAAATCTCCAATTCTAGGGTTTGTCCCGCGGCTGTCTAAACGACCCCCCTACACACACACAGATACAGTTCACCATTGCCATTTACGTTCTTTTAAACTGAACACGCCTTTCACTTCACAATTAACCATTCTCACCAACAGCACTCAGTTGAAGGATTTCATCTTACTTACAAAGGAAACACTAAACACCCCGAAAACCTTTGTTACTCTCATCCCGCCTAAGACAACCAAAGAGTGCGTTGACAACCAATCCGGGGGTTGACACAGCATCGTCAACATCCAAGTGTCAAACCACCCACCATCAGCCCCCCAACACCCACACCCATTTTCTTTTTTATATGATCGCCGGGGGCCGTGTTTTCCCGTTCCCGTCGAGAAATTGCCTCTAATAGTGGGGTCGACAACAAAAGGGGGGCGCATTGATTTGTCAGTGCGTCTATAGATGAAAAGCTCTGCATCGTCGCCCCAACGCCAGACTTATTGTTTGGCACCGTGGTGACAACGACAACAATGGAGACGCTGGCGTCGAAGACTGCGCACCGTGTATGACATCTGGATGGATTCCTAAGAAGCCCGTGTCTATATAATGATCATTTTATGGGGACGGGGGGGGGAGGGGGGAGTAAAATGTTAAAGAGTGACCCATTGTTTTATTTTAGTCGAAACACAATTTTAAATAGCTACATTATTGGAATTTCTGAACGCGACAAAGGAAAAATAAAAATGAAAGAAATTGTCTCCCTTATTGTTTAGATGTATAGAAAATTGTATGTCCTATACGACTTGAAGGAAAGGCGTACAGACTTCAATGTCTCGAAATACTTACTATGGCTATGAAGACAAAGAAAACATCGATTGATTCCCTTATCATCAAAGGTCAACACAATTTGAACTAGACATAATTAAGTAATCTTTCCAAAGTTTAAAAAAAAATAATTGTAGACTTTTGCAAGAAGAAGACATAATAGAAGAAATATCACTATTTGGTTAACATCTTCAAAGAGTTAGGGTATAACTCAAACAGTAGGCAACTCTGAGATAGTGAACTGTCATGCCCCCCCCCCTCACACACAAACAGTAATTTGTGGGGTGCTTTACAATTATTTCCGCTAATAACCCAGTTCTTGTGTCCTTAAAGTTTTTCAGGCACAATGCGGACTCCCAAGTTACCAGAGAACTTATTGTCGTACAGGACTTTGGCCATGCTTTAAATGCAAACAAAAACAACAACAACAACAAAAAAAAACCAACAAAAAACAAACAAACAACAACATAAACTGATATACAATTATATTCATCTTGATGGATGATACCAAACACTATTACATTAAAATCTACACTAAAAAAAACGTATGTATTTTAAAAAAATGCAAGGAACATTTTTGACAACTGTTCCCTTTTTAAGACATCGCGTGGAGCACTTTTGCATTGTTGAGTTTAGATTCAGCCTGACTGTTGATATGGTGCACTGCTCTTTTCTTTCGGGACGCGTATTGTTTAAACCATCGAAATATCGATACAGCGAAATGAATGGGCTATGAAATGTCAATAACAATCCATTGAGTATCTTATTGTCAACTACTTTTTTCTCCGCTACTTCCATCTGAAAGCCCAGATAGCGTATAAAAAAATTTATTCCAAATTTTAAAAGTTTAATTTTTTACTAAGGTTTATATATATATATATATATATATATATATATATATATATATATATATATATATATATATATATATATATATATATATATATATATATATATATATATATATATATATATATATATATATATTAGGGCTGTTAACGATTAATTTTAATTTAATCGCTAACTGTTGAAAAATTAACGATTAATTACTCGTTAATTTCAATTAAAACAAAAAATTATAATTTATGGTGTCATAAGTAGGGCTGTCAATATTGTTGAAAAATGCTGTCTGGGTACCCGTCCAAATTTCAAACGGGTACCCGGGTTACCCGATCGAAACATGGCATAATTTTCCCCGTCATGACAATGCTCCCTGGCCACCTTCCATGTACCTCATTTCACACAGTAGCTACACGGCCGACGTCTTAGGGGCTGTACATAAATGACATCGAGTGATTTTGGCCGATTTTTTACCCCCCCTCACAGGTTGTCACAAATACTTAGTGCCCCTCCAATATGACGTCACAAAGCTTCTCCCCCCCCCCATTAAAGCCGTAAAGCCGTACTTCCTTTTTGAAAATGAGCATGTGTCAAATAACTTTATTGTCATTTAATTTTGTATTTAATGTTAAGTTGAACTGTAAAAATCGCTACACGCTTAAATTTATATAAAACGTCATTAAATAAATTGTAAGCAATCAAATATTTCACTGGAACTTTTATTTAAAGGTGCGCGTTTTGATGTGACATCACATTTATTCTTAAACACATCACTCCTCCTCGTCACAAATGTGTGACCCCCTCCTCCCCTAGGTGCGTAACGTCATTTATGGACGGGACCTTATCCATCTTAAACTGTTAGTAACTAATTTATTGTCTTTAAAAACTTACAAATTTTGGTGTATTATTAAACTCAGTTTTTTGGGCAAGGCACACGCTGTAATGAACACACGAAACAATCAAATGGAGGGAGGAGGGAGGTATAGGTAAACAACATCGACAATCGTAAACCCAATGTCGCATATTTCAAAGCAATGTTAGTGTCAAAGCAGGCGTGTTTTTATTAACAACAACAAACACGGCCTCTTTAATCTCTATACAGTCCATCCTTATTTTTGGCAGAGGAGTTTTGTTTTTTTGATATGATTCATTCAAAGAACCAAAATCTTCTTGTGTTTGCGATATGTTTCATTTTTAGAACAAAAAGAAGTATCAAAATACATTGTGGTTTGTTGAGACCGTAATGTATTTCCCGTTGACAGATAGTTCTCCTAAGATGTATTTCACAGCATTTATTTGAAAAAAAAATCATTTGATAAATTGTTTCGCGAGCAGTAAAATAAACACACTTAAAGCCACATGAGAGCCGAAGTTTGTTTAATATAGACTTTGAAGCCACATTTTGACGGGTACCCGGGCGGAAATTTTACTACCCGGGTAATCTCAAGGCAACGAGTACCCGGGTCCCGGATACCCGTTGACAGACCTAGTCATAAGTAACATTTATTAAAGTACTTGTCGAAAATCGAAATAACACTGGAATGTCTTCTTTATTTTACATCTTTTAACCAGCAGCGCAAACAGACAAGTTTATTGACATTATTTAGTTCAAGTGATGAGCAGGTCTTATTGACAGTATAACCAGCCGAGCTGAACAATCATTCACATGGAACTGAGGTAACTGGTATGCACTAAACGGTCTTGGCAAGGAATGACAGTCAGTCATTCAATAGTTTAAAACAAAAATGTTCGTGTAATCGTCAGAAAATTTGTAATCGTCAGAAAATTTGTTATTATTTATCAGCAGCTATTTTTAAAATTATTTTAATTTTTTACTTTTTGACTTTGTAAGTGATGGGTCGATTAATCGTTAAAAATAATTTAATCGTTATAATGTTTAACGATTAATCGAGAAATTAATCGTTAATTTCCGCAGCCTAATATATATTATATTAAGAACTTTCGGTTGTAGAGAGTTTAATGATATAACAAACCCTTAAAGAGCCAAGGTGCTGCATTACAATGTTAGAGTTATAGACAAAGACTTTTTAGCTCACAATTTTTAAAATAAAATATCGAACCATGTGACTTATGTAAGGAAAAAAAAACGAGATCAATGATGTGAGTGGAATTATTTTACGCTTTAAAAAGTTAAACCTCATTTCCAACGGTGGGATTCTTAGGATTGTAGTCAAGCATGATACCATGATCTTATACTTGCCGGTTTGATATTGTCTTACTTCCTCATGCGCAATACAATGCGAGTCTCTGCATTTGGACTTGAGGCAACTTTAGCAGTAATTCAGTCTCGATTTTATTAAAGAGACTGCTGCGGCATTTCCTGCTTTCTTATTCAGTTGAGGAAGCGGCTGACCCAGTGTACGTAGATGTCAGAAAGAAGACCTGAAAAACCAAACTAACACTGTGAGTTCACTGTCGTCGTAGAAGCCGAGATCTCTAACGGTGTTTGGCAAGAGGATATCAGAAAAGCCAATTTTTAATTAATCATATGCTGCACTTTTAATAAAACGCAGCATTTTCTCTACGCGTTGAATACAGAGACAAGCAACACAACTGAGGGACAAGCAACGTGATTACGAAAGACAAGAAACGCCATTAAAAATCAAATGCATCCCAACTCAGACAGACAAAAACAATTAGAAGAGGCAAGCAACTCAACAACGAACGACAAAAACTACAAACTAAAACGACCAGCAAAACAATCAAGCAAGACCAAAAAAAATCTCACCCCTAAGCCAGCCAAGCTTAAGCAGTCACATTAAGCAGACACACAAAACAAGCTAAGACAGAAAAGAAACACAAATAAAGGCGCCAAGCAACACCCAATAGCACGACACAGGTTTTTAACGCAATTTCCTTAGGAAAAATTGCGTTTATTTATTTGAAATGTCTGGTCAGTCTGTTCGAGCTTTGAACAGCAACTCCTCCTGAACCATACCAGACAGAGGGTTCGGGCCTGTTGCAAATATGTTAAGGAGGTCCCAAGTATGTGCAGGGGCCAATAAAAATACCGAAAAGGTTTACTGGATTTCCTGGGGAAAAAAAAACAAAAAAAAACGAAAAAATATCAGTATTTTCTCAGTTTCACGGCAACCATAACATCTATCGGGTTGAAACAAACGCCAAACGTTATTGAATAATAACTAGAACAATGTTGGAGAAGGAATTTTTGAAAAATCTCTTTCCGTTCGACTCCCGTAATTTTAGCAGCAGTTTGTAGATAGCCATAGTTTTGTTTACTTTCAGAATTATTGATTTGAAATGACTTTTAATGTAATCTAGAATGCTTTGCCTTGAATAAAAAAAAGTCGAAAATTCTTTGTTGGAAATTGCGTTTAAATACTCATTCGAATTTTGATTACTTGTTTTTAAATAGGAAAATAAACAACAATTTGAAGATTATACACCAAGAAATATCCACACCTCTTACACCCCTTCCCTAGAGAATTCGTCTGATTGTAGTTGCACTATTCACTACATTGGGATGGCTTTAATTTTTTGTAATAAAAATAATTCTATATTAATCAGTCATTAACCCCATGATCATCCATGCGGGACCACCTTTAGCCACGCTTGAAACCCTAAGGTTTAAAAGCATTTATAATCAATCCAGAAATATTTTGCCCATGAAAGTCGCAGCGAATCTCATTGCATGTCATGTTGTGATTGAGAGAACAAGAAGCTATAATAAATGCAATAAACAAAGGGCAATTCGAGAGAAAAAAAGATGACAAGTCGGCATGTGTTGTGTTGTCATGCAGTTAAAAGGGGCACTGATTTATCGATAAAGAAATTCTAATTAACGACGAATATAATTCATGAAATAGAAGTAGCGGAAGGACGAGAAAAATAACGCTTTTATGTTTCTTAACAGATCTAAATAATTTATTTTTCCTATAATCAACCCTAAAAAAGTAAATTATTATTCGTAAAACAAAATTGTAATAATATTTTAATTTTATATATTTGTGACTAGTCTTTGATTTAAACCAATTATGTGTAAGTAAAACATACACTAAAAACAAACAAAAATTATAGAATATTGTTAAGACACTTAATAACTTTTAATTATTTCAAGCCAGAAATCAAATTTATAATATTTTACGAATTCGATATTAGAATATCCGACAATAAATCATTAACACCTGTATCTACTAGTTTGAGAATCTTTAGAAGGAGAGGAAAAAAAAATAACGGTGTCAATCCTATTGGGCCATCGTTTGAGCAATGAATCCTTGAAGCTGTAACATAATAGATTGTCGTTCCTTTGACCCGCCCTCCCCCTTTCTCACTGTCCTTCCCTCTCCTCTTCCTTCCTTGTGCTGTTGTTTATGCTTTTGGGAATTGGAGTAGGTTTTATCATCGTGTCATTATTTCAAGCCCAGTGGGTCGAAGGGAATATGATCTATTTTTATCTGCTGTTCTAGTTGTGCGTCTTGTCGTTACTGTCATGTTCTGTCACTTTGGCATTTTGTCATTGTTTTGGTGTTTGCTTTTTAATTATAAAAAATGGATTTTTTTGTAATCAAATCAGAAAAAAAACATAGATATGTAGTACATAGAATCGCATAGAGCGCTGAAAAAGTCTTGAAGAGCCTCATGAAAGTTAACAGCCAAAGATTCTTCGAGGCAAAACCACAATAAAAACAGAAGAACGATTTGAGACTCCTCTACAAGTCCAACCTGTTGTTTAGATTACTCGACAGGGCGGCATTTTGAAAAGGAGTTCAGCACGATTCTTATGTGCAAAAATACATAGATGATGCTGTGAGTTAACAAAGTTGATGCCCAATAAAATGTGTGTCCAAAAGTTGTTGTAATTTCGAGAGGGGAAAAGTAACTGATTGTTTCGTTTTGTTGATTACAATTTTGATGAATTTATGAGAAAAAATATTTCTAACAATCTGAAAAACACAAAAACTTATACATTAAAAAAAAAGAAAAAAAGAAACACAACTCAAGGAAAAAAACAAAACAAAAACTGACAAAGAGAAAATATATTTTTAAAAATTTTAAATTTATATGAAAAATAAATACAACTTAACAAAAACTTCATTCTAAAAATTCAACTAAAATCTTATAAAATTTATTAGGATTATGTATTTTGCATGCCACGTGCTTTCAATGATTGACATTTAAAAAAACAACAACATTGACGTCATTGCACCCCACAGTCCAACCCACGACCTCAGTGCGCCCCACAGTCCATCTCGCAGCCGTAGTAAGTTCATTCCTTGCCGCTCAACACCTTTAAGTCCAGGCGCGTTAACTTCGATCGTCCGACCGTCTTTACAGCGCACACTGCAGCTGAAAAGACTTTTAACGCTGAGTGCGAGTCTCTCTTTTAATTCGTTTCCAGTTAACAAGGAATCGATAAGTCTCATCACCTTGGTCCTTTTACTTCTATTACGTCTGGGCCTTTTTTTACGTTGAATTCTCTTTTTTATTTTATTTTTTCAATTCGGTAAGAAGACATAATAGTCAACAAAGTAACCGCGAAATAGTTCCCCAAATTACGCTGTTTGAATAAAAACGAAGCAAAATATTTTTCCGCTTTTAAAAGTTTATTTTTTATTTTTATGAAAGGACTTTGAAAAAAATAATTGTTTTGCTGGTTTTATGGTATTTGCAATTTTTCAAGCGTGGATTATTGAGTGGCATAGTGGTCCCCGCACCAAATTCACCATATCTGGGTATAACGTTTGTTTGGTATTGCAAAATTATTTTTTCCCTCTACCTTCAAATTTAGAAGTGCACACTAATTCCCACTTTTTAAAAATTGGCTTTTTTAAAAAGAACAATTGATGGATATAAACATTTGAATGTATACTTTTCAAATTTTGGGTTCAAGGTTGCAAGGTTCAACCCATAATATTGATACCAATATGCGAAATTGAATCTGAAATGTAATACGTTTCATTGACGCTACTATTTTCTTTTAGTGAACTGAAGCTACTCGGTCAGATGACAACGACTCCAGATCACAGCTAATCCTACAATAATCTTTAGTCATTAAATATAGATGTGTTGATGGCCGGGCGGTGTCCCGACATTCATTTATCCACTGGTAGATGTTCTTTCACGTATATATCTGACAATACAAGTCTCTGTGAAGTCAACCTTGTCCACATCGTTTATCTTCAAATAAGAAAACTCTAGATACATTCAAGCACTTTGAATATACAAATACGTAAAATTAAATCTTGGGTATAAGTGGATCTCATAGTGTTACCCATACTCCAGTTTTGCGTGTATGTTTTAGCATACGGTGAGACATGTCATTTTTTGAACTCATTGAATTTAGGATCTGAAAACTCGTGGAAGTCTTTATGCTCTAATATATCTGATCTGAAATTATCTCCAATAATTATTAGTCGATAAAATGTTTATCCTCCCTCCACATCCTTCTTTCTTTATTCACCCTCCCTCAGCTATATCTATTCTTACAAACATATAAAGGCACGCTCACACTCATTTAAAGACGTGGATTCACGCATGTATAGGAACGCATACATGCATGTATAGATAATCATGCACGAATGTTTGGACACGCATACCCACAAATAGGCACGCATGTATAGATACGCATACACACACTCAAAAGCACGCATGGGTAGACACGCATACACACATGTATAGAAACGCATGCATACACACATAGACACGGATGCATTGACAAGCTTGCACGCATGCTTGTATAGTAAACACAATACAATACACAATCCATTTCTATAAATTCTCTAGTTTCACTCATATAAAAAAATAACGACTGCTGTTATAATTTTTGCCGCGAGTTCATAGTTGGCGTTCGAGATCAAACATATTCCATTGATCTTGGATTGGGTACAATATACCTTTGATTTCGGATCAAATTTAATTTTCAAAAAAATCTTTTTACTTTGAATTATCTCTGAGAACTCTACCCCCCCCCCACACCCAACCATGGGAATTGTCTCAGAATTGTTGTTACCTTCTTGTAACTTTCGTTCATGCACCTGAGTCACTGCCTGATACAGACGCAGTGATACACATATATAGAGAAACTATTTTTTTTCTCTATTTTTTGAGCAGACGAGGCTCCATCTCCCCGGATCTCAGCCTGACCAACTCAAATTCGTCCATTGAGTAAGAGAGACGGGCTTTAGATACTCAGACGGACAGAAGCTCGGGGCCTCGCCCCCCAAGCCTCGCGTTTTAACAAACGGAACGAGACGTCTTGCCTCTAATTCAATTCTGCGGCCCTACAGGGCCGGTGTCGTTGCCAGTGGGGATGTCACCGGGGGAAGGGAATAATTCTTCTAGAATAAATCTTTCAAACAAATCCATTTCAACTTGAAGGATGGCTGCGAAAATCTACTGGGGTAAAAAAAAACCCAGATAAATTGACAAGGGCGGCGAAAAATTGTAATAGTCAAATAGGACCAGTCATGTAGAGTTTGGAATAGTTTGTGTGCGTGTGTTGAAAATTGTGTCCACAAATTTCTGTAGTCACACCGAGTTCTGAAAAAAAAAGAGATTGAAGTTGGGGAAAGGGGGTGGGTCGCGGATCGAATCCACTCCACGTCGCGTCGCGTTCATTTCAGAAATTGAGCTGTAAGCGGCTCTTAAATAACGTTAGTTTTAAAGTGATCGAAGTGAAGAAATAGCGGAATTGGCCCGTAAGCTCCGTGTCTTTTTAAAAGTGTAAACTTTGTGTTTATCGGTGTGCTTCCCTCACCAGTGAAAATATAAACATAAAATATTAATTGATTAAAAAAATATATAAGCAACAACACAAAAACATAATGGAATCTAAGTTGTTGTACTGTTTACTTTTAGGTAAATGGTTGCGACAAAGAATTACACAATCAAAGTATTGTTCTTATTTTTAATTAGTTTTTTTTGGTCGGGAATGTGTGACGTAAGTGGAGATAACAAGAGGCTAGTGTTGCGTGTCACTTTGCTCTGATTGGACATAAGAAGGGGAGATGTTGCAATAGGACAAGTGTCTTTAAGATAATCAAATAGTTCTTCATTCATTTAAGAAATTCACTGAATATTTTGAATGTTTAATACCAAAAATAAAAATAAAAATAGATGCTAAAAGCTATGCCTGCATTTGAAAAAAGATTAAAAATTTTAATTGCAGGATAATGTTTATTAAATTGTAAAATTTTATAATTATTGTTTCCTTTCATTGACTGCTAAGCTCTTTCTCTGGTTCTACAGGAAAAAACAAACACATAAAAATCTTCATTCATCCCACCTGGCGTTCGAACGCAGAATGGATTCCCAGAACAAAGTAGGAAAACCAACACACTATCGAAATTCAAAATTTTAATAAAAATGCAAGACTAGAATCAAACTATGGATAAGCGTTAGACGAAATAATCTCCTGTAATGAAGAATCCTCCATAATATTTTAAAAGATATAATAAAGGCTTAAGTATTATGTTAACAAAGAATTTTCGAATTTTTGAAATAGTAGCAGGAATGATATAAGGACAATTTTTTTTTCTTATTTAATTTTTTGTTCTCATGAATTGTAAAACAAACTTTTAGAACTTATTTTAAGTTACTTTTTTTTTAGACAATATGGAAGAAAAAAGTCCAAAACAAATTTCAAAACGAAACTTCCTTCAAAATTATCTATATTTAGCTTTCAAACCTATATGTTTAACACTAATAATTGTAGGAATGAGCGTCGGAGTCAGGCAAGAAGTATTTTAAAATAAAAACATCCCTGGCGTAGAAAGGGAAGAATGTTAAAAAGCACCGGGTTAAGGCTTCAGGTCTGATGCGAACATTCTCGGGATATCTACGAATCTTTTGTTATTTACATGAAGTGTTATGATCTCCGGTCAAGACTTGATGCACGTTACAAGGACTCCTGTTCTTGCCTGTGATAGATAGCCTAGTGATAAGGGAAACGATAAATGATAGTTGGAACGTGTTACTGGTTTAGGGGTCCAGTTCTTGAAAGATATCGAATTGTTGGGATGTAAAGATCTGACACAAAATGTTTTTTTAAAAAAAATATTAAAAATTTGGTTGGGGGAATAAGGGATTAAGTACTAGATGAAAATGTAAAATAGATCAATACGGAGGCGGTATAAGTTACTTTTTTATAGATAAATACTTAATATAGTGTAAATACGTCGTTATGAGTCCTTAGTAAAGTGTAAATATTAGCTTTCAGTCCCTTGGTAAAGTGTAAATACTTCACTTTGAGTGACTAAGTAAAGTAAATGCTTCAATATCTTTGACTTAGTAGAGTGTAAATAATTCGGTATAAGTCACTTTGTATAGTGGAAATACTTAATACTTAAAATGAAATACTTAGATGACTACTGATTAGACTACTGGGTAAAATTTAAACTGGCACACTTTGTGACGTACAAACAACACCGCACTTTGTATGGAAAAGTGGGTCTCTAATTTTTTTTACGTCAATCAAATTAATTGGCAGTTTTTAAATACGTTTTAAAAAAATAACCTGAACAAAATGTCATTCAGACTTTTTAAAACCCAATTACCTTACTGAAAGAATTTTTAAAAATTATAATCTATAAAATTTTATTGCTAAAACATTGAAGGGATGATCCAGCTGGCATTGATTAAATGCACACAAACACAACCCAACAACAGCGAGTTGGCCTCAAATCTGTTTCAAACAATGAAGCCTGAGCACACGTGGGGGAAAAAAAGCTGCCAGTTGTTTATTTATTGTGAAAGAACAACGCGCTGTGGTGAGCAGCAGAGTCAGAAGGGAGAGATGAGCGCATAGCTTGAGTTACTGTTCCCTAAGATGAGTATTACAGTAGGAGACACCGTTTCCTTGATACCCTAGAAAAAAGTGTGTTTTTTTTTCGAGAATTTCTGTCCTCTCTCGTGAAAATGACTAAAAGAACAACTCATTATGGGATCTGAAAACGTTTTAAGTTTTGATTTTGTTCATTCAACGAATAATGACTTATAAATTTAAAATGAAGGAAATTAACTTCACCTGGTTATGAAATTTCCGTCATTTTTTAAAATTGTTGCAAAAGCATCTCCAATTTCCCGTCGTTAATTTATCATGAGTTTTTTTTGTTTGTTTGTTGATTCTCGGAACAAGCTTCATTAACATGATAAAAAAAATGGGCGCATCAATTTGACGAAAAGTAAATAATTTTGTAGGGGGAAAAGCTACCCAGGTGTTACTTGTATAATGCGAGAGGGCGGTGGAAAGATTGCAAAACCCTAGCGTCCTCTTTGTTTAACATGTGGAGTTCCTCCTTTACGGGATTGTACCAGCCTTTCGGGTTTGTCTTACCTTTTCGGGAATGTTTTACCTTTTCGGGACTATTTGACCCATTCAGACTGTACTTTCAGTGCGGGGCGTTTTTTAAGTTTTGGTATTCTTCTGCCGTTTCGGAAAATAATTGTACTTGTATAGATTTTTTAAACAGCAATCCTTATGTGATGTTAAATATAAGTTTATGACGCAAAAATACGCAAACACCTATTTAATATGGACGTAACACTTACTTTACACAAGGGCATGCAACCCAACCCAAAGGTCATGCGCCATCGTCTTGCGAGACGGAAAGATGCCGACATTGCACTTAATTAGCACCTTTTAATCAGTTATATTTGGTTACATAATCTACCCATTTAGTCCTTTTAATACTTTGAAATTACAGATCTAAATTAATTAATACTGATATTAATTTTTAAAAAGGAAAGTTACACATTTCTAATGAGATTTAAATACGAATCTATATAATATATTTATTTTAAAAAATTGGCATGAGTCATTTCCTGTATTCTTTTTATTATGAAAGGTAATCTTGCTGAAGTATAGACATTCAACTCAAATAAAAGATACACAGTTGATCACGCCTAATTAATTCAGAATGAAAAAGTTTGTACAAAGTTCATATAAATAATACTAACCCTAATCCATTAATCGTTGTCTAGGAATAATCCAAATGGTTTAACCAGTGGCGTAGCTAGACCTTTTGCCGCCCGGGGCGGTCTCCAATTTGCCGCCCTTTCTAAGCTACTAATACCGTGGTTTTTATAAATTAATAAACATAAATAAATGATTGTAATTGAAACAAAGTAAAGGTGGCGAACATTTTTACCATTGGATGCCATATTTAAGTAAGCAGCAATAAAGGAGGCCAAATAAGATGTTATACATATTTTATAAAAATACAAGATACTTTTTTTTAAAGGTTACTGAGGTTGCAGGTGTCCCCGTCGAGACAAACGTATCCAAAATTTACACCAAAAAAATTATGAATTAATTATTTTTTTATAAACAAATAGTGTACATTAGTATGTAAACATATTATTTATAAATTTATTTTCCTAACTTCATAGTAGAAAAATCGTGTATTATGCTATAAAAATTTGAATAATTTTTTATAATTTATTCTATTGACAATATTGCAAGATTTTTTAGTCTTAATTTATACACTCATTGTGGAACGAAGATAATTTTTTTTATCAACTTCAGTTTGGAGAAGCTCCTTTCACAACTAGCGACACTGATAACAATAATTTTTATAAAATTCTTAGCAAGATTACAATGTTGGGTACAGAAGTTTCCAATCTATACTATTGAATAAATTTTAATAAATTAAGGGGGCCTTTTCCTCCATTTTCCAATGCAATGCGTCTTTTTGTAGTGTAGGTGCAGCCATAAAACCTGGATCATTTTTCTTTCAATATGGAAGTGTTCTTTATCAATGTCAATAAAATCATTTATTTGACATTCAATTTCTTCATTTAGTAGGTTATATGGGATTATACACGAATATTTTCTTACAAGATCATGCAACTGATCAAAGCGTTCTTTCAATTCCTTTATAATTCGATCCATGGATTAAAACATTTCTCGGTGTACTTCATGTTCTAAAGATAGGACAACTGATTGTGAATTTTCCTCACTCATATGTTTTTCCCTTCTAACTCGGCGTTCAGGTCGATGTCTCCATCTCTTTACAAATTCTTTTGGCTGCTATATCAGCTTTTTGTATTATCACATCTCTTTGTTCCATGAAATGGGTTTGCAAAGAATTTAGTTTTATATGGCATTGGTGGATATTTAAGCCTTTTATTTGAAGGTATTTTTTAGCATCCCATTGATGCGTGGAAGAATTTTAAAAATGAAAACAACTTTTCGATAGTTCCAAAAAATGTTAAGAAATCAATAGCAGTACAAGCTGCATGTAAAAATGCCAGGTTTAAAGAATGATTTGTGCATGCTACAAACTCTGACGGAAGCATTGTCGTAAGCCTTTCCTCTGCAATTTTTTTGTATCTAAACATTTTCTAATTTCTTTAAAATCATATTTGTGATTTCCTCAGCAGTTTTCCTTTATTTTCTACAAAGTAAATAAACGATTCTACAACTTTAACTGCGCTGACATCAATAACTACGTGTCTTTTAATTTGACTAGTTTAATTTTTGTGGAAAATATCGGGAGTTTTGTCAAATATCCTACAAAAGTTTTTAGCTTGCTTTATTTGGTCCATTGTTGTTTTTCTCACTGCGCCTCTCAAAAGGTCTATGAATTCGTTTTGAATTATTTTCGACAAATAGGAGACACTATATTTACTACCCATCTTAATTTTTACTAAATGTTCACATAACACTGGGTCGTACTTAGTGAAAAAGTCAAAAAGCTCTAGAAAATTTCCTCTATTTTCAATTGAATTGATGTCTTCCTCATGATTACTGTCACGATGACCCCTCAACGCCAAATTTTGTTTTGCTAAGAATCTAATTATATCAAGTACTGTGAGAATTTTCTATCATTTTTTTCTTATTTCTTTATCAATATTCTGTTTTTATCGTTTATCAAAAGTTGCGCCTTGTCCAATTCTTATGTCTAATTCCTGCCATTGGGAAAATGATCGAATGTGCAGTAGACTGAACTCGTGTTGACTTATTTTGAGATTAAATTTCCTCTATTTGTTAAAACCATTTTCCGTGTTAAAATTTGATAGGAAAAGATCATCAAACAGTAAACAGCAAAAAAATATATACTTTTCTTCAATGGTGAATACACCATCCACGATCTTAACAAACTTTCACCATTATGCAAAATTTGGAGAAAAAAAAACAACAATCGCGATTAATCTTTCTTGTCAAAAATCGTAATAATTTTCAGTAAAAATAGACTAATTCAAACTATCTAATCATTTCTTTAATAGGATAGGTGTAACATTTTTGAGTGAATAAACGTATTTTAATGAAACACACAAATTTTGTTTGTGCTACTTAAATGAAAATAAAATAATACAACAAAAAAAAATTAAATTTTAATAAATTACCTTAGAATAATTTTCTGAAAACTTAAACAGTAATATAAAATACTACTTGCAAGTTAAACACAATATTTGAACCACCATGTCATGTAGGTACTAGTTCGCGTATCATTCTGTGCATGTCAAAAATCCACGCATATAACTGTCGCGGCGATATTAATAGTATATTCGGTCCAGCGTGATGTGTTCTTTGTGTTGTTTTCTTATAAAAGTGTCATCTGTGATGTATACCGCTTAATTTAAAAAAAAATCGATACAATTTTTATGCGATTTTAAATTTCTTAACGGTTATGGGTTATTTATAGCAAACCGTATGTATTAAAAAAAATGTTGTGAGAATCCGTTAATTACGACTTGAAAGTACGAATATTTTATTTTCACCCGGGTGTTCCTCTTTCAAAAGAAAAAAGGTGGTTGTCAGAAAGGGCTATACTTTTCAAAGGCCCCCAAATGCCGCCCCCAAAATGTGTGCCGCCCGGGGCGGACCGCCCCCACCGCCCCCCCTAGCTACGCCACTGGGTTTAACTCATACCTGCATTTTTCCATACAGCATTACAAGATGAAACAAAAAGAAGAAGAAATACACAAATTATCAAATTAATCCTAGGATTTGAATCCCAGCTTAGTTTTGGGGTAAAAAAAACAACAAAAGCAACAACAACAATAACAGCAACACATCAAGTTAAGTCTCATTTCAGCCAACCCATCGATCTGTACTTTTATTTTGCCTAAGATCTATTGAATTGCCGTTTACACAAGTCAGCTACTAACAAAACATTAAGTTTAAAAGCTAGACCTCCATGTTATAGCTAGCTTGTTAAGCGCTCAAATTCCTTTCTTTTAACAAGGTTGGTTAACAGCGTACGTTTAAAAGTTTTCTTTAAGTATATGTTTTTGTTTTGTTTTTTCCCCCAATTGTTTAGGTTAAGTAAACATTAATTTACTGCATTAGCAAGAGGTACACAAAGTGAGCTCGCGTTCAAGTTGGGATCAAGAGAAATGGAGAAAAAGAGAGTGTGTATGGAAGAGATTGGATATAAAGAGAGAGAGAGAGAGAGAGAGAGATAGATAGATAGATAGAGAGAGAGAGAGAGAGAAAGAGTGAAATATAGAAAGACAATTCGTTGAGAGTAAGAGGAATTGAGAGAAGAGAGAAGGGTTGAGGCAAAGGAGAGAAAGAATGAGAGATAGAAAGACAATTCGTTGAGAGGAGTAAGAGGCAAATTGAGAGAAGACAGAAGGTTTGAGGCAAAGGAGAGAGAGAGAGAGAGAGAGAGAGAGAGAGAGAGAGAGAGAGAATTCATTGAGAGGAAGAGGATGTGAGAAAAGAGAGAAGGTTTGAGGCAAAGAAGAGAAATAATGTGGGAGATAGCAAAGGAGGGTTTCTTATTGGCACAGTGAGATTAAGACATGGTGGAGAGAGTTAGGTAACAGAGACGGCAGATAATTAGAAATTACTATAGATAAAGAATAGAGAGAATGAACAAGAGAGGGAGAGCAGAGTGATCGACAGGAAAGGGCGTGAAAGAAATTATACATGTAAGGCTAGAGAAATGTCAGAGAGTGAATGAAGAAGGTGAGATATAGTTACTGGGATATAGTAGACTCGATTGGTTTATAGGAGAGAGAGAGAGAGAGAGAGAGAGAGAGAGAGAGAGAGAGAGAGAGAGAGAGAGAGAGAGAGAGAGAGAGAGAGAGAGATGCTGGGTGAATGACTGTGGAGTGAGTTAGCTTGGAAAGAGATTGGGTGAGTAAATAAAGAATTAATACTAAAAATAATAGGAGAGAGTGGGTGACTCATAGGAGAGAGGGAGTGATTGAGGCCTAAGTGGGAGAGATATCTGGAAGACGGGCTTTTTCCACCTGGTGGATTCAATGGTGTCGATTAGCTTAAATTAGTTTTAAATAGCACAGCAATTACATCATATTTAACGATAAATATTTGCCGATCGTTTGTGAGTGTCAAATGGCGAGTTTGATTGAGGCGCCTCTGTAGCGTCGGTGTGGAATGTTGGCAGGGATGTATTTATTTTCTTATCGTTGATGACTTACTGGGCAATGCTTGCAGGGGCGTATAGGTTGTAGTTGATGAGGTTGATGACTTATTGGGAATAAGTCTCGTCAGCCACACTAAGAGCAGCAATCCAAAAAAAAAGAAAGATATTTTCATAGATGGAAAGATGCCTTACCCATACCACATTATTGGTGAACGCTTTCAGGGGTGTATTTACTCATAGTTGATAACTTACTAGGGAATGCTTTCAGGGGCGTATAGACTTTTCTTTGATGACTTACGGGGGAATGCTTGCAGGGGCGCATAGACTTATAGTTGATTACATATTGGGCAATGTTTTCAGAGGCGTATAGACTTTATGTTGATCAATTTCTTGTGAATGCTTTCAGAGGTGATTGTCTTTTCTTAAATACCTTACAGGGTAATGCAGACAGGTGTGTAGTGTATTCTATGTGAAGACTTAATTTGGTGTTGGCAAGGTGTGACTAGGAGTAGCAGACATTATTAAACATTGTGAGCGTATTTACTTAAATACTCCGGTTGAAGATATACATATAATACCCTTACCTTTAACAGTATAATGATGATGTGCTAAGTACGAACTTGCATTAACCAAATACAATCGCAAATATTCAGAGAGAGAAAGAGAGAGAAAGACAAAGAAAAAAAAGAGAGTGAGAGAGCGAGAAATAGTGCGAAGGACAAGTCGGTGAGAGTAAGAGAATGTGAGAGAAGAGAGAGAGCGAGAGAGACAGACACAGAGAGAGAGAGAGAGAGAGAGAGAGAGATAGAGAGAGAGAGAGAGATAGATAGATAGAGTTTGGGGCCTAAAGAAATAGACATAAAATGGAAACAGTGACGACACATACATTTGGAGAAAGAAAGAGAAAATGACAAAGCGCGAGACAGTGAGTAAAAGAGAGACGGAGAGAATAAGATGATTCTGGTAAAAAAAAAGAATATTATTTTATGTTCACAAAACGATATCTCGTGAACCTCTCAGTGAATTAACCGCGGTCTAGTGTGCCAAAGACTTTGGCTGTATTTTAAACACTTGATCTAAACTGTACGTGAGGAGGAGACTGATCAGATCTGTCCTCCAGACCAAGTTGTGTGGATTGCTACCCCCATTTAGTTTTAATTAGTGTTATTATAATTTGTGGTTGTTGAACTCACAGGCTACAAAGACAGTGTAACTGCATGCATACCCTTTAAAAGACTTATACCTTTTTGCTGAACGAGGTGCGGCTGTCGCTATGAAAAAATAATGCGGAGCTAAAATATTTACATGTATCCATCCACTTGATACATAGCTTTGGCCTGCCGATCATGGTGTGTGTGTGTATGTGTGTGTGTGTGTGTGTGTGTGTGTTTGTCAACATGTATCCATCCACTTGATACATCGGTTTGGCCTGCCGATCATGGTGTGTGTGTAATAGTGTGTATGTGTGTGTGTGTGTGTGTTTGTCAACATGTATCCATCCACTTGATACATAGCTTTGGCCTGCCGATCATGGTGTATGTGTGTATGTGTGTGTGTGTGTTTGTAAACATGTATCCATCCACTTGATACATAGCTTTGGCCTGCCGATCATGGTGTGTGTGTGTGTGTGTGTGTGTGTGTTTGTAAACGCGAGCATAAGCGTGCGTGCGCGTGTTTTTACTCGCATGCCATTATGTTTTTGCCCGCGTACGATCGGTTCGATAGTGTCCCCTTCTAAAACATAAGATTAGTGGTATAAATTATGTATTACTACGAGATGACAAAACCCGTTCTTTGCTAGAATGGAAAGCATTTTATTGGCACTTATTTAGAAAGTTAAACCTGACTCAGAGGATTAATAAAAAAAAACGTTAAAAAACAAGTTTTTCACTATAAATCCTTTATGTACTAGACGTAACTAAAAGAATGTTCATTATAATACGCAGCGCAAGACCATCCAAAAATACAAAATTGCAGTTGTGTCGTAAAACATGTTTAACATAATGCGCACCGATCAGGAATATGTTTATAAAAATTGTTGTCAATAAAATACGCACCTTATTGCGCGACAGAAAGTTTGTTCAATATAATACGCACCGCGACACTCTATCTCAAAAAATAACATGATACATAGGAATAAATAAAATAATATAAAAATTCAATAATTTAATTACAGTACATGCGATCGATCTGAAATTTTGATACATAGTTTTTATCATCGCCACGAAACTGCCTGCTAAATTTCAGCTCGCTAGCTTACGAGAAAGTGGGTTAAAAATCGATCCAAAGTTTTGGCGACCGACAATCAAGCAAGCAATCAAGGGTTCAAACAAACAAACACCAAGAGTTAATATAAAGGATTTAAAAATCATGTAAAATTTCGTTTGTAGTTTTTTTTAGTGTAAACATGTAATTTAAAAATTAAAATAAAAAAAAAGTTTCATTGTAAGATGATATCTAATAATTTCCATCAGACTTCCTCGATATAAGTTGGGGTCGGGAGACACATTCTCTAATTCATCGTGAAAGCATGCGTGCCTTATAACATAAACACACACTCATAATCATACACTAAGAATAACGATTTTATTTGTTTAGAAATTGCGATTCCTATATTTTGAAGAAAAAAAAATCCTACTTCCGCTCTCCGGGTGTAAAAAAATAAAAATAAAGTATGTCTTGCTCAAATTCTAACTTATGACGTAAACCCGTTGCAAGGTATAATCTGTGTGCACAAAATTGGAAATGTTATTTATTTATTTATTTATTTTGTACACTTATATAGCGCAGTACACCATCCCTACCGCTGGGCTCACTGCGTTTTACCAACATTTCCAACAACTTTACAGAAGACATTTCACTCTTACTCTTCATGAACATTCACAACATGATATACACATGTGGACGTATATCCTTCATAGACTGGTAGTCAGAGCGAAATCACCGCATTTCATCGCCAGTCGGCCGAAACAGGTCTCCTGGTCAAACATAATGTCTTCAGCATAGTCCCAGTGTTATGCAACCATCTGTGTTTTCCAACATCTGAGGTGCCTTTAGAATCTTAGAATACCTTCATTGAATTGAGATGAGACTGGGTATATATTTTTATGATCATTATGCTGCAATGTTCACCGAATCTTTAAGGAGCTCATATTCCATACTCCCTACAGCATAGCAGCGTTTAATTGTCAGTTTTTTGTGAGCAATTGTCTAAATTTAACTTGCCCCATTGCTAATTTACTTTCCAAATCTTGAAGAACACAAACTGTCTCGACTTCACAATATTTCATTGGAACATTAATTTTAAATAAATGCTTAATATCTCTTGTCCCGTCACTTTTGTGGTAGACGTTGATTGAATGTGTTATTTCCTTTGAAAAAAATAAAAGGTTCTCTAACACACAGACACGAGCACAAACTAACAAATACATCCGAATGATGTTGTGGCTTCGGGTTGACCAAAGGAATATATGACCTATCGGTTGTAAGCCGGCGTATGTGTGACGTATAGCTCCCAGGGGGTTGACCATTCTGACAACACTGCTTTGTTTGGTGGTACTCGAGTATCGACACCTGGCGGAATTGCTTCCTCGTAGATCTCCTCGATATTATCGAGTACCTATCGGAGAGCGATCGCGGATGATAACGTGTTTCCATGACAAACGATACCACAGAGGGCCCGGGATGGCGCCGTGGGAAATTTCGCGTGGCTGAAGACACGCTAAGAGGCAACGAGGTGTTATTCTGTGCTTGGGGGGGGGATTACATATATTTATATATATATATATATATATATATGAGAGAGAGATTGAGAGAGAGAGAGAGAGAGAGAGAGAGAGAGAAGGAGAAGGAAAGAGGGTGAGAAAAGGGAGAGGCTGCATGTAGTTTTCATAAAAGTTGAACAGGAATTATTTGTAGTCAGTTTAAAATATTTTTAAAAAGTAATAATTAAGTAAAGTTTATTTTACAGACAAAGTTAATTTAACTATGGAACTTTGCCAAGTGTATCTTGACATGATCGGTTTCAGTCACATTATTTTGCTCTTAATGTTTCAGATGAAGGAATGTATCGGAGGATTTTCATCAATGACATTTTTAACACTATTCATTAATAATGGAAACGGACTGGTTTTTTTTTAATTTAAAAAAAGATTAATTCGGAGTTGACGTACCCTCGTTATCTGGTGGCCATCTTTGTTGCTATTCCTGTTGACACGTGGCACAGCAACACAGATGGCTTCCGATTTTTAAAAAAGTAGTCCAACACGTGGGGCTAACTAAAAAAATGGGAGAAGGGGGGGGGGACATTAAAAATAATTAATTTGTTTGGTTGGTACATTTAATTAAACAGCGAAAATTGATAAGGGGGACTAACTATAAACGTATCAATGGGCAGGTCGTCAAATCGTATATGTCAATTGCGTCGCTCCCAAGGTGTCGCAGTAGGATAAACGTGAGTAATTGAAAGTTATATATTATGCAATAACAAGGATGTAAATAAAATACCACGGCTAATAGAGGATTATTAAACGGGGATCAGCCACAATTTACCCACATTTTAAGATAACCAAGAAAAAAAAGTGATATATTTACTGCGATCTTAGGGCCTGTTTAAAAAGAAAATAACTATCAGTCACATTATTTTGATATTTACTGTAAAAAAATATATTTCAATTCCGCTTATTTAATGCGCATGATTTAATAAAAAAAACAATTTACAACATCAAAGGGAGCAAACACTTTTTTAAAAAAAATAAGGGAAGAGAACGCATAATTAATTGCTATATATTCCTTTTGGGTACGTCAAGTCTGAATCGTCCAAAAATATTTCTAAATTAATAAAACACTTTCATCTAATCGCAAGCCATGGGCGTTTCCCCTAAAATTTGTCGTTGAGTGTTGCATTGCTCTCGAATTTTGTACATTCTATCGCTTGGTCTTGTGAAGTATTCTCTCTGTGTTCATCGTCCCGCCGCATCCAAGTTTTGTCGACTTGGCATCGACGCAGCTCATTGATGCAAGGGTATAAGGGGTAAGGTGCTCAGATAATGAATGTAGCATGTTAGGGAATTATACAAATAAAAATAGACTAGCGTATCACCCGTCAAAAATGACGGAAACTTTCACAATAAATACAAATCAGATTAAAAAATAACGTAATACAGAACTTTCATTTATTTTATTTATTTTTTATTTGATTCATTTATTATCATATTGGAAATTTTATGCGGAACGTTCGAAAAGTGTTATTTTTGGTGTAGCACTATAAAACAAAATCGTTCGCAGCGCAACCTAGTTACATCCATTGATACAGACAACGGGAATTATGTATATTGATGATCACTCATTAATGAACACTATAGAAATGTATGGATAAAGACCGTAAATATATATTTTTTAATCTTAAAACATTTTTATGGTGCAATTTTTCTAAAAATATTTAAATAAATCCATACAAAGTTATGCTTATTACGGATTAATTTCGAACCCTTTGTCTAGACGGACTGCTCATAAACGTTTCAACACAAAGATAATCTAATACAACCCTCAGATAGACAAAAGAATAAAAACACTTTTATTATTCCGTATGCAAGAACAAACACATACCAATGATCTTTCTTCCCGTCTGGAATTCGAGCATGGATGGATTACCTGATAAAACCAGGAAAACCAACACATTATCAACATTTAAAACTAATAAAAATCCAAGACCTGACAAATACAACGGTTAAGCGTAGGACGCAATTATCTTCTGTAGTGAAGGAGTGTCTGTAATAGATAAGATAACTCCCACACTTTACTTCTTAGTACGTTTATACTCCTCTTTCATAGACACTAGAATGTATTTTGATTTTCAAAAAGAAAAAAACAATATTGTTTAGATTCGTTTATCTGAAACAAGACGAATGTTTGTTCCGTTTCAAGCTACAAATGCGTTTTGACAAATGTGATCACAATATACATATTATTTCTTTCATCTTCGCTTTTATGAAAAGTCAATATATGCTTATAGCATTTTGTTTTTAACTTCTTCTTTTGAGTGCAATAAATTTTATTTGTTAATCATAAAAAAATAGTTAATCATTTCTTAATTTTAATAAATTCTTATTACTTCATACTATTTTTTGACATTTTCAAATCGTTTGTAAAATCTAATCATTTTCTAACACGCCTGACTTTATCGTTTATGTTAATCGTGTGTCTTGTCAGGCGATGAATGGTGGGTAAATAACTGAGATGATTAACTCAGACAAGAGCTCAATCGTCTCGGAGAGGAATTGTGACGAGAGGACAAACAGCCGTGGATATGGTATTATGGCGTATTGAGTTGATGGATGAGTTAGACAGATGGAAATGCCAAAAGTTTTCCGGGCTGATTGTTTCAGATGGTCTTGTGACGACTATATGTATACCAATAATATGCAAATTATATAATTTAATACTAAAGGGAAGGAAATATACTATTTTAACGAATTTAAAAAAAAAGTTAAATAAATTTTAAAATAGTAAATTATTTAAATATATTTTAAAAAACCCTTTTGACGAATCATGATAAATAATTTAAATTTTTTTTTAAAATAATAAAAAATAAAATAAAATAAAACATTCTATGTCTACACCCATTGCATATTCTTCGGCTTGGCATAGTGCTTAGCTTACTTCTGCATTTAACAACTTAGAATTTTATGAAATTTTATTTTATAGGCCCTATTATATTTTTTATTTAATTTTTAATTAGTTTAAACTTAATTTTTTTTTAAATAGAAGGGCTTTTTGAATACATAATTTATGTATTGTAATATATTTTTTTAATTTCATTTTTTATCCAATTTAATCAAGCTGAAAATTATGAGTATCATGGCTTTTTTATTCATATATTTTTTACATTCCTTTTTCGATAGTCTCTTGTTACTTGCTATTTTCCTCATGACGGCGAAATGTTTGCTAAGCCCATCTTATTTTTTAATAAAAATTATAGTGTTGACTGCACAAGATTACAATATATAAAAATTAAACAGTCTGGTGGTTAAGCCTACCCCATAACCTCACACACACACACCCACCCACACCCACAAACACTCCCATAACCTCACACACATCCACCCACCCACACCCACAAACAACCCATTTCTTTTACTCGTCCCGCGTTATGGTTCAAGAGCTGTTCTTGATCATTAAACAAATGCATTTCCAGGCATCATCAAAGTTTTCAGCGATACCGAACGACTGAAATCTTTTTCGACATGTTCTATCAATTATTAAAAAAAATGTTAAGTAAGTGTGAATGCCCTTTATGTTATGGCTTAACATACAGAGCAATTTAAGCATCTAAAATTCAGCCGCTATGATATAAACAAAAGAAAATCTTGTGTCTTAAATTAAAATAAAATAATAGACACATTCTTTTTTAACTAGCTCCTTCATAAAAATTTGTCATGCCTGAAATATTATCAAGTAAGATATTTTTCGATATTGTTTCTTTTAAAAAAAATAAGTGACAACTAGTGACGATGTTAGGTGTGTTGCATCAAAATCCCTCTGCATAAACAAAATTTCTATAAGAAATTAATTAAACAAAACAGACGATGGCTCACTAATTACCAAGCTGTCAATGCCCAAAGTCAATAGAAATGAGGCTTCTTTCACGTGTTCTCAATAAATAAATTACTCACCTGGAAATTTTCTCTTTCCTGTGGAAAATCATAGAATACAAATACTTATTTATTTAATATGTTGTTACAATTAAAATTGAGACATCAATAAAATGTCAATAATTGTCGTTTTGTCCAAAATGCTTTGACTGTATTAAACTACTAAGACCAGTAACTCTAGTAAACAGTTTCTCAATCCATTTTTACTTCTCGAACGAGTTCATTTAGAAACAAAAGGACTCTCACCCAGAATCAATTATTGGAAAGGAAACTATTGGAGAGTAATCTACAAAAATGATTTGCGTACATATAAAATTATCTTATCTTATCTTATCTGTTTACAGACGCTCCTTCTATACAGAAGATTATTGCGTCCTACGCTTATCTATGGTTTGTGTTTAGTCCTGCATTTTTATTAGAGATTTAAATGTTGATAAAGTGTTGGTTTTCCTGGATTCTTCAGGCAACCCATTCCACGCCCGAATTCCGGACGGGAAGAAGGAAAACTTGTATGTGTTTGTTCTTGCATACGGAATAAGAAAGGTGTTTTTATCCTTATGTCTATCTGAGGGTTGTATTAAGTTATCTTTGTGTTGTATTTCTAAATTATAATTAATTGCTTTATGTATGATTACTACTTTGTTCTTGGTTCTTCTATCCTCTAGTGTTTCAAGGTTTAATGATTTAACTAATGGTGTTATTCTTGTCAGTTTCGAATATTCTCCAGTAATGAATCTGGCAGCTCTTTTTTGAATTTGTTCTAGTTTATCAATGTTTTCTTTGGTGGATGGGTCCCATACAGAAGATGCATATTCTAGTACAGGTCTCACCAAAGTGAGGTAGCATTTTAGTTTTATATCTCTATTACATTTGTTAAAGTTCCTTTTTATAAAGCCTAAGGTTTTGTTTGATTTTTTAATAACTTCATTGACATGGGGATTCCATGATAGTTTCTCATTTATTAAGACTCCTAAGTATTTTGCATCTTTAGTTTGGGTCAGTTCTTTTCCATGAATGTAATATTTTGAATTTATTTGTTTCTTTTTCTTTGTTACTCTTAACAGTTGACACTTTTCTGGGTGGAAAGACATACTCCAGTTAGTTTCCCATTTTATCAATTCATCTAAGTCTTTTTGTAAAATTTTGCTATCTTGTTCTGATTTAATTGTTCTATAGATTATACAATCATCAGCAAATAACCTAACTTTTGTACCTGTTGAGATGTTGTTGGGTAAATCATTTATATAAATTAAAAAGAGTAAGGGACCTAGCACAGTTCCTTGTGGAACTCCTGAGTTAACCTTCATTGGTGCAGATTTAGATCCATTAATTATTACAGTTTGCTCCCTGCCCAAAAGGAAGTCTTGGATCCAGTGATGTAAGGAACCTGAGATTCCAAAGTAGTTAAGTTTTTTAAGTAAACTAAGGTGGTGAACTTTGTCAAATGCTTTTGAGAAGTCTAGTAATATTGTATCTATTTGATCATTTTTGTCCAAGCCTTTTGATAGTTCATCTAAAATTACACAAATGAAGCTGTAATCCACACTATTAAATTACAAATAATTTGTAATAGTAATATAAGTAGAAAAAATATATAAAAAATAATTATTCTTTAAATAAAAGTGTGCTTTCTTAAAATAAAATGTAACAAGTTTAACAAAATTAAAATTAAATCTTCCTTCGACAATCTAGAGGTACAGGAGTTAAAACACTAAAAATCGATCACATTAGTTTTAATCGATTACATTTTTAACGATTAATTGATTAATTAATCGTTAATTTCCACTTCCCTACTATATACATTTCCAAATTTTCTTTAGACAGAATGAAATTTCTTTATAACACCTTTGGAGCACTAGTTTAGAGTACAGTGTTTCGTTTTTTCCCCCCCTTATCCCATGAAAACCAAAACCAGCAATCCTGGTAACACACGTTTCAAATAACTCGATAACCCCAATAAAAACCCCTTGCAGGAAAGCTTCCCGACATCAAATGGGTTCATCATTCTGAGCTTACATAAAAGCAGCTCAACATAAACCCCCGTCCCCCCTCCCCACAATGTTTACCGTTCCGTCCTCATTAAAGCAGATAGTGGCCGTTTGAGTGTTTTGTCATTATGACACAAGTAACCTTGGCTGGCGAGGGGGGGGGGCGGGCTACTCCAAGTATTAAGGCATGAGAAAAACTGAGTGAGCTAAACTTCGATCGTTTCCAGAAGTAGATTATATCGTGAGTATTCCTCGCCGTCCTCCACCCCACCAAGACCAAAATATCAGGCTAATGTCGGTGGTTCTAGTACTATATTGAATATTTCTTTTTTGATTTGACCCCTGGTATTGTACACAAATAAGGACATTTAATGTAAAGCTGATCATGTTAAAAGTGTTCTAAAATAAATTATCTTTTACGGCCAAAATTTTTATTTTTATTTATAGGAGAATTGTAGTCTGCAATGTTTTTTTTTGTTTTTTTTTCAATCTAAATGTTTCTTTGAAATGTATTGAGGTTTTGCACATATTTGAATTATGAGTCAAGTGGTCGAGTGGCAGCGCACTGGACTGTCGTACCGATGGTCACGGGTTCGAATCCGTGTGAAGGCAAGGGTTTGTTCCCGGGGCCTAGGGCGTCCCTGAGTCACCCCGCTAGTTAGGCGGCTGGGTAATGCGTGGAACCCACAAAGCCGTGGCCTGTGAATGCTGCATCACTTGCCAACAGATCATCTGTCATGGTCTGTGGACGCAACTATCTTCTGCATAGAAGGAGCGTCTGTATAGATAAGATAAGAATTATAACAATAAATATTGTTTTAAATTGTTATACCACTAGACAATACAGGATCTTAGCTCCCTAACCACTCACACCTTTTCTTAAAATGACTACAAATCGTCAACTTTCTTAAATGGCTATCGATGGCGTCATATTTCGTCAACGTCAGCGGTTCGAATCTTTACTTACGATGTTTCATGGTGATATGAGTAACGAAACAGTTACGAAGCCTTTTCAATTGAGCTTGACACCGAAGGCGTGAGACTGCAATCACACTATGTAGAGAGGAAGCTATTAAACATGTAAAGGTAAGTCTGAACAAACACACACACACACACACACACACACACACACACACACACACACCACACACACACACACACACACACACACACACACACGCGCGCGCGCCACACACACACACAAAAACACAAAAAAAAACCAACAACAACAGGAAAACGATGTAATAACAGGAAGTCTTCAATGCGAATCAAATATTAACAACAGGTTTTAAAAAAAATTGGAGAACTTAGACGCAAGCAGGCATCGACTAGAAAATAAGAGCACTAAAATTGAGACCGCTGTGTATAAAAGAAACACGCTACAATGGAGTGGAAAGAATGTTAACGTTGATTTGCTTTGACTTATTGGGTTAAGTCAGACGTCGACGGGTGAACAGAAAAATGATGTTCATGACATGTTATGGTCTTCTTAAAAACTGATTGTATTTATATTCACTGTTGACACTGACGAGTGAGATGATAATTGTGGCGGCGATATACATAACTTTCATGCCTTTATGGTGATTTTGAAGTTTCTAGAGAAGGACAATTGTTCGGAATTTGTTCTGAGACAAGCGTCTTCTCGTCAAAACCTATATAGCACATGGAATGACATGAGTGTGTAGAGAACGTTGTGGCCATTGCACAGAAAACAACCATTTTACCCGGAAAGTGCCCTTAGGGAAATCAATGTGACCCATCTCGTTGACGAAAGAGAAGTTTTGATACGCCTGCTTAGTCCTCGTATGAAGACATGCGACTGTGTACTAGGACATATCCGGTTACCAGGACATATCCGGAGATTCTTTTCTCTCCTGAACACGATAAGTGGCGGCTTAGCTAAGAAAATGTTGAGTATCAGAGACCGGGAGGAGAATAGCACGGTTTATGAGGAAACTATGTTTAACTCTCATTTTGTGGGCGTGGTAAGTAAGAATAAGTTTGACCTTCATGGTCACTGTTGTTACTAGAACGTGACGATTGATTTGGTTAAATTCTTTAAAAATAATTACAGATGTAAGTAAGATTTTCCCTTGTGACCTTGCCGGAAAAAAATCATATTTTCCTAAAAAAAGTAAACTTTATAAGGATATGTGTGAGAAACATTAGTCCATGAGTGCTTTTGTGTCTGTGTGGTGCTATTTTTTATTTATAAAAAATAAATGCAAAGGCTTAAATGACAAACTTTTCATCCAGTTTCTTTTGATAAATGGTAATATTAAAAAAAAATTATGACTTTTTTTTTAAAATCGGCACATACATTTTTTTATTTGACATAAAAGAATTCTTTTAAAAATTTTGACATGAGTATTATTTGGCTTAGGCACCGGGGGAAAAAAACCACGGGGTCCAAAAAAACTACGCAAGATACCTCTCCCAATATGGTCTTGACATCACCAAGTTTTAGATCAATTTATTGTTTTAAATAGCCAAAGAAATAAAATAATAGTTTTAAAGCCAGAATAGCTGTTCATTTTAGAATTTTTCAGAATTATAACCATCTTTTTTTTCTTCATATTTATATTTAATCATACTTTTAAAGTATTTACATTCTGATGATTATCTGTGCTTATTTCTATTTGAATTCATGGAATTGAAATTTCCCGACTATATCTGAAACTATTTCACAATCTATTTTTTAGCGAAAGTTGAAAAACAAAAAGAAATAGCATTAACAAATTAAGTACATTCCTAAAATAAGTTGCTTGAAGCCCTAAGCATCTTTATTTGACACATTTTGCTCCGTGCAGCACTATGTCTTAATCACAATCAGAAGATAACACCCAATGGACTCGAAGACGACAAGCATGTGCCACTCTTTCTTAGCGGTCCTTAGTTACCATTATCTTATCTGTTTACAGACGCTCCTTCTATACAGAAGATTATTGCGTCCTACGCTTATCTATGGTTTGTGTTTAGTCCTGCATTTTTATTAGAGATTTAAATGCTGATAAAGTGTTGGCTTTCCTGGTTTCTTCAGGCAACCCATTCCACGCCCGAATTCCGGACGGGAAGAAGGAAAACTTGTATGTGTTTGTTCTTGCATACGGAATAAGAAAGGTGTTTTTATCCTTATGTCTATCTGAGGGTTGTATTAAGTTGTCTTTGTGTTGTATTTCTAAATTAGAATTAATTGCTTTATGTAAGATTACTACTTTGCTTTTGGTTCTTCTATCCTCTAGTGTTTCAAGGTTTAATGATTTAACTAATGGTGTTATTCTTGTCAGTTTCGAATATTCTCCAGTAATGAATCTGGCAGCTCTTTTTTGAATTTGTTCTAGTTTATCAATGTTTTCTTTGGTGGATGGGTCCCATACAGAAGATGCATATTCTAGTACAGGTCTCACCAAAGTGAGGTAGCATTTTAGTTTTATATCTCTATTACATTTGTTAAAGTTTCTTTTTATAAGGCCTAAGGTTTTGTTTGATTTTTTAATAACTTCATTGACATGGGGATTCCATGATAGTTTCTCATTTATTAAGACTCCTAAGTATTTTGCATCTTTAGTTTGGGTCAGTTCTTTTCCATGAATGTAATATTTTGAATTTATTTGTTTCTTTTTCTTTGTTACTCTTAACAGTTGACACTTTTCTGGGTGGAAAGACATACTCCAGTTAGTTTCCCATTTTATCAATTCATCTAAGTCTTTTTGTAAAATTTTGCTGTCTTGTTCTGATTTAATTGTTCTATAGATTATACAATCATCAGCAAATAACCTAACTTTTGTACCTGTTGAGATGTTGTTGGGTAAATCATTTATATAAATTAAAAAGAGTAAGGGACCTAGCACAGTTCCTTGTGGAACTCCTGAGTTAACCTTTATTGGTGCAGATTTCTCTGGGGCAGCCCAACTCTGGTTGACACGGTTATTGTGGCACCCTAAAATGGTAGCTGCCGTCTCTGAGGGCTTATTGCTGGGGTGGCTCTCAGCTCTGATGTCATCAATCTCAAGTGGCACACTGATTTCGCGAGGTCTTTTTTTTAAATAGTAAAATACAATCTGATATAGTGACTATAGCGAATGCTTAAAAATTTTCAATTTTTATATTTCGGTGTCTTCCACCTTTAAGGGTGTCACCTGTTGGGATCTACCCCTGGTGACACGACTTTCTTTTAAAAAGAATTTAAAGTGGTTGACCCTCTAAAACAGTAGTTTGAAAGCAAGAAAGTTCAACAAGGTCACCTATTGTAGTACTCTCCAGCAAATGGTTAACACCGCACAGTGCACATTTGTTAACTCAGACCTAAAACGTTTCGTTAAGCTTATTAAATATTTGTTTAATTGCTCGTAAGTATTGTTTTTATATTTTATTGAACATGTGTCTGAATGTTAACTTCATTTTTCAAAAAAAAATAAACAAAAAAAAACACCTCTTTTCTCTTCCATTAGTGTCCGGCGCTATGTTTTTTTTCTTTTCCATTGTGTCTTGAATGTAAAAAGTTATAGTTAATTTTAGCAGTCGCGCATTCATTAGCAAATAATATTATTCATTACATTGTATAATGAACAAACACAAATTATTGAAGCCCATAAGGACATAAAATAAGGTAGACACTTATGTCATCAATATGTTTCTATCATGTGTTATGTTGCTTTCATTTTCTGAAAATTACGTCATTTACTCAATGAAGAACTATGATCTGTTGCTTGTAGATCATTACACACACACACACATTAACCAGATTATTTTAAATTACACCTCAAATGCTAAATAGCATTATCTTCAAACATTAAGATAAAATGCAATTGTGAAGTTGTTACTTTTAATTGGAGAAAATATAATGTAGTATAATAACACCATTACCTAAATAATACATCCTTTATGTGAGTACAGATACATATCAAATTTAAATAACAATGTCCATACATTTTTTATGAATAATATAATCAAATAGTAATGCTTATTGATTATTATTTTTTTGTTATCAAATATTTTACTTGATGGCAGGATGTGTTTAATTCTTCACTACGTTGATTTTTCTCGGGCTCTTAAAAAGTTGTAATATTACATGAGCTTTCCAAAATAGAAATATGAAATTACACACTGACCCATAAAAAAAATTAACAGCACCCCACCACTAATCCCTCAAAAACAACACATCCCATAGTTTTATAAATTTGTGTTGTTCATTTAAAAACAAAAAAGTGAAATATAGTCATATATAGTTAACATTAAAAGGATACCTTCGAATAATTTCCCGGTGCTCTAACGTGGAAGGACGAGCATGTCAAGCTATGAGAATCACTGGTCTTAAACGTACTGATATTGTTGTACATAATAGTGTAGCGTGGTAGTGAGCAACGGACTGTTGTGCGTCGCACGGACACGCACGAAGAGTGAAAGGCAGTAGAGAGACTGAGTGAAGATCTTAACGACTGCATTATTCTGCGTTCGGGTAAAATAAAATAGTTGGATATCCTTGGTATATGTGACTTGGACTTTATTAAATATCATTTGAACACGAAATTTAATTATCCAGAACCCAGAACGGAACAGAGCATTTATTGGGCTAACATATAGTTAATCATGGAGCGACGGGTACCGTGTCCCAGTGAATGTCTACTTTTTTGCCAATGACGTCCTCCAGTACCCCAGTCAGGTTAAAGACATAGCGGTCTTCATTGACTAAAGCGTCGATGTGCTGCTGGGCTTCTGGGTAGGCCTGCTCCATGTCTCTCCAAAGCCAGGGTCTATTGTTGGTGTCATTGTCTCGTTTTAGCGCAGTGTAGAAAGGTATTTCGCTGTCCCCGAAACGGTAGTTGAAAGTCGGACGGTCGCCGCTTCCACGGTATTGAAAATGATAATTGGTTTCTTTTCCTTGAGGACCTCCGCCCCATCTCAGAAATCCCTGGAGTTCAGTGGAAAACTTGATCAGAATGACAGCAGTGTAGGAGACGGTTGTCTTTGTCTTGGACACCACGAGATCCCACTTGACAGCCGTGTGGGGCTCGAGAGTCTTAGACGAGTTCACAGACAACGTGTTGGACTGTTGATTGTTGGTCTCGTCTGTTGTTGTTTGTGAAGATTCGTATTTAAACTTGTAGGAGCCAGAGCCTCCGACTCCGCCTGTTACAGATGGCGGTGTGTAACTGATCGTTACACCCAATTCATGGGTGTCTTTCCATTCACTTGTAATCTTGTTGGTAACGCTCTTCACGCAGGTTTCTGACCGTTCAAAGCTTTTGGTAACTTTAGTGTCGTCGTTGTTGTAAATCGTTCCGCTGTCGATAGACTCGGGATTCAATTCCTCGACGACAGGAGAAGCATATTTGATTTCCTTTATTGAAAAGCTCCAGTCGCCATATGCCATAGCGAGGCGCTGCTCTTTCTTGTATCCGTCGGGCATTCCATTTAGGTCAGCACGCATTGTGTCACCATCTCGTACGAAGCCTTCACCGATCAGACCACTTGGGCCTCCGCTGCACCACCCGTAACCAAGATACTGTGCGAGATAAGCCATTTCTCTCTGAGTGGAGTCCATAACATAAGATTTCACTTGAAACAGGTCCGCAAATGTCCTTGAATTTCCGTGCATGATTACAAACTCTGCGAACTTTAAAAAAGTCTATGATACCAAAATGCTCATCACTAGATAACGTCTCTTTTTATTTCATGAATAAATGTTATGATGTATTTTCCATTTTTTTATTTTCTATTTTAAAAAAATACAAACAAATGAACTATTTTAATACTCGATATTTGAAACACACTATTCCTGTTTTATTATTATCATGCAACTTTTCTGAACTAAAGGAAAAATCGATACGGTGTGTGAGCAGAGAATTGAAATATTTAGAATATCGCTTTAAATGGTATAAATAACTCTAACAAAACAAAAGTTAAAAAGATCCAAACTTCTCTTTTCAACTAGTAACACTTGATCGAAGTGGAGAAAAAAAAATTCACATCGTAAAGAAACGTACCTTTCAAAAATGTTGAACGAATTTAGTATGCTGCTTTTCAACTCACAAAAAAAAGCACTAAACATCCACCTTATATATAGTGCTAACAGGATGTGTGGTCAACCGCCGTAACGATGATCGTTGTGATTGTGATAAACTATTTAAACTTCTACTTTGAGATGGTGGATATGGCCCTCAACAGGGGATGTCAACCCATTTGAGTGTGTCGAGATTGGTCGATAAGCTTTAAGTTCAAATAGGGAAAGTTTTTGGGCTTATCAATTTAAGTTGCAATAAAAGCGGGTTTCATTTAAGAGGTTAATTATTAAATTGAAATGTTCAACTTTCATTTTCAAGGGAATGTAATTTTAGAAAAAATAATACATAATTAATTTTTTATGCCATTCTTCAGAATTTTATGAATTGGAATTCGGTGGATACTGCAAATGTCACAGAAATATTGCCCAGTACTTGGATAGAGCTTCAAAAGAAATCGTTAGCACATTGACAAAATTAAAGTTATCCAGAAGTAAGACTTATCAAAAATGTATGATCCAGTAATATATTTTTACCACGGCATATGTACAAATTTAATGGCTTTAATTTTAAGAATATTATTTTTAGATATTGTAACTGTTACTTTCCATGTTGTGCTGCTCTGGTTTTAAGTTTCTATAATATATCAACTAGTTTAATTTCTATATCCCTTAGTGACATTATTTTAATTAAGGCGGCTGTTCTTATGTCTAATTTATGATTACTATAAATATTATAAATCTGTTTACCACCGCGTAGAACAATTAAACATTTTTTTTTATTCCTCGTCATAACACCGCAGCTTTATAAAATGCTGTTTCATTTTATTAATTTTTGCCGCTTCGCTGACGAATGCTTTTTGCCGGCACGTTGTTTGTTTTGTGGCGTCCTATAAGGCCTAAGTTAGCCTATGTATACCCTTTACATCTGTCTAAGACCTTTGACGTTAACGTTTTCGCATTTTTAAAGTATTTAAATCAGTAAATAATATGAGAATCTCTGACTCTGAGTATTAAAATACTTTTTCTTATATCATTGTTTGCATTCCAATGCGATCAACATTTTAACGCTTCTAACAACTGACTACGTAGGAAAGTCATTCCTTTCTTAAAGATAGTAAAAGTCCTCCGGGCATTTCATTGCGCGGGTTAGAAAAATTGTATACACATTTCTTCGTGGCATTTACAAGATCAAACTTGATGACCCGTAATACGCTGTTAAAAACCTATTGCTATCCGGCCGCTAATGGTGTTAAGTTTTGTGATACGGGTCGGTTGTGATTAAATAAATGAAAGCTACGTGTTGCAAAAGTTATGCTTAAGCGATTAACAAAAAAAAACAAAAAAAAATAATTAAAAAATAAGTGGTTGTTGATTCTACACAATAATCTTGTGCAAAACTCAAATTCCATTGAAGAAAACTTCAGACGATTTGACCCCCCCCCCGCCTTTGTATTTATGCAAGGTAGAGAGCTCACATGTTATATTAATTTGTTTAATAGCCCCATTTCACAAATATTTAGTATTAGTTTTGCATAATTGACGTTAGAGTAGTTAGAGTTGCTTTGACACCAAAAGGATTATTTTCACTTGATCGTTTCCATTTATAATTACAGAATTATCAACAAAAAAATGTAGCTATTTTTATCAAAATAATTAATTAACTTACGTATTATTTCTGTGTATTATTTATTTTCAAAGTAGAAATTGTGTGCTTAATTTTGCCCTTAAAAAAGAAATTGGGGAATTCATGGAAGATAAAGGACAACCAATGCCATAATCATCTGTTACTGCTTAGATGGCAGATTTAACATTTTTAGTTGATATGACAAGACATATAAACGTACTTAACACAAATATTCAAGGGCAAAATGCAGTGGTAAGCCAATTATATTCAGCTATCAAGGCCTTTGGTAACAAGCTGCAACTTTTTCAAAGTCAACTTTCTCAAATGCAGCCTTATACCACACATTTCCCCTCACTACATGAAATCATGACAAGTTTCCCAGAAATAAGCTTCAATGAGCAAATGCAGAGGTATGTTGCAGATATCACATCCCTGGCTGATGAATTTTAAAGATACGTTCAGAACTTTGCAACTTTTGAAAAGGACATCATGTTATTTTCTTCACCTTTCTCTGCTGACTCTGATAATGCTCAAGGCAATCTGAAGATGGAACTCATTGAGTTACAAAGTGATAATTAGTGATAATGAAATTCGCAGCAGACAACAACAGCTTTCTATCAACGACTTTTACCTACAGCTGGATGAAGAGAGATATAAAGAGATTCGAACATTTGCTAAGAAAATGCTCAGCTTTTTAGCTCGACTTACTTGTGTGAGAAGACATTTTCAGTTATGAATTTTATCAAGAACCGTGTGAGGACGAGAATAAGTGACTCTCACCTACGTGATATCACACGTATCAAAATCAGTGGCATTGAACCGGACCTCAACTATTTACTGCATTCAAGATCTCTGATCTCAGTTTCACCCTTCACATTAAAATTTTGCGATAAAAACTTCTCAAACTATGTCATCATATATATATTTACGCTCAATTATCGCTGACTGCCTCACGCCTAATGCTAAGGGACATCACTCTGCTATTTTTATAAATTGAAAATATGGACTTAAAATCATAATCTTTTTGGTTATCAGATTAACATTAACCAAACAACGCACCAACCTTTGACGTCAGCATTTGTGTTGTTGACTGACTCAAAAAGTTTTTAATTTTCTAAAATTAGTTAAACAATCGTTTTGTGATTAGCACTGTAAAATTTTTTTATATAAATACTTTGTGTACATTTCAGAAATATTTCGGATATATCATACAAGGATAGGTTACTTGGGCTTTTGACCCAAACCCCTATTATAAAATACTTTGTATACATTTAAGGAAGCTTAATATTACGTATTTATCATACAAGGACAAGTTAGTTGGGCTTTTGAAAAAGGTGGCGCCATAGGCGCCCTAAAAAAAGTGGGCGCCGCAGGCGCCACGGCATAACCTAGTTTTTATATAATTTTAATCCGGCTCGCGAGGGTCTTTATTTCAAGGAATTTGGCCCGCCATTCAAAAAGTTTGGACACCCC
>CALYLW010000989.1:0-221797 GCA_944989445.1 Ampullaceana balthica
TCCCTTATATTAACTTCGCGGCCGTCTCTCTCTCTCTGTCTCTCTCTCTGTCTGTCTCTCTCTCATCATCTCATGGGCTCGGCGGGCGGAAAAACAGAAGTCAAAAATGACCCACTTCCAATGATCCGATCGAACTGAAATTTGGCACACGGACCCGTCTTACCTAACAATGCATCGTATCAAAATTTCAGATCGATCGAACGTACCGTAATTAAATTAATGCATTTTTAGTTTATCCTTATATGAGGTATGTAATTTTAATTCACGATTTGTTATTGTTTTTTTGCCACGTGAAAGTTTGAGCATTGAGGCGACCCAACGAAACGACGGTGCGCTTTTGTTTACATTTTACGTGTCACTCTGAGCTCGGTCAAGCGAATCGGTGACCAGACTTTTCCCCTCTCCCCCCACCCACCCCTCCCCCCCCACTAGGGTTATGATGCAAAGTTGAGTTAAGACAGATTCAGTCTGTAAATGTTTGAATATAATCAATACTTTTAGTTATGTCTCATCTATAAGGGATTTATAGTCAAAAACTTTGTTTTTACGGGGTTGTTTAATTAAATCCCTTATATTAACTTCACCGCCGTCTCTCTCTGTCTGTCTGTCTCTCTCTCTGTCTCTCTCTCATCATCTCATGGGCTCGGCGGGCGGAAAAACAAAAGTCGAAAATGACCCACTTCCAATGATCCGATCGAACTGAAATTTGGCACACGGACCCGTCTTACCTAACAATGCATCGTATCAAAATTTCAGATCGATCGAACGTACAGAAATTAAATTAATGCATTTTTAGTTTATCCTTATATGAGGTATGTAATTTTAATTCACGATTTGTTATTGTTTTTTTGCCACGTGAAAGTTTGAGCATTGAGGCGACCCAACGAAACGACGGTGCGCTTTTGTTTACATTTTACGTGTCACTCTGAGCTCGGTCAAGCGAATCGGTGACCAGACTTTTCCCCTCTCCCCCCCACCCACCCCTCCCCCCCCCCACTAGGGTTATGATGCAAAGTTGAGTTAAGACAGATTCAGTCTGTAAATGTTTGAATATAATCAATACTTTTAGTTATGTCTCATCTATAAGGGATTTATAGTCAAAAACTTTGTTTTTACGGGGTTGTTTAATTAAATCCCTTATATTAACTTCACCGCCGTCTCTCTCTGTCTCTCTGTCTGTCATCATCTCATGGGCTCGGCGGGCGGAAAAACAGAAGTCAAAAATGACCCACTTCCAATGATCCGATCGAACTGAAATTTGGCACACGGACCCGTCTTACCTAACAATGCATCGTATCAAAATTTCAGATCGATCGAACGTACAGAAATTAAATTAATGCATTTTTAGTTTATCCTTATATGAGGTATGTAATTTTAATTCACGATTTGTTATTGTTTTTTTTGCCACGTGAAAGTTTGAGCATTGAGGCGACCCAACGAAACGACGGTGCGCTTTTGTTTACATTTTACGTGTCACTCTGAGCTCGGTCAAGCGAATCGGTGACCAGACTTTTCCCCTCTCCCCCCACCCACCCCTCCCCCCCCCCACTAGGGTTATGATGCAAAGTTGAGTTAAGACAGATTCAGTCTGTAAATGTTTGAATATAATCAATACTTTTAGTTATGTCTCATCTATAAGGGATTTATAGTCAAAAACTTTGTTTTTACGGGGTTGTTTAATTAAATCCCTTATATTAACTTCACCGCCGTCTCTCTCTGTCTCTCTGTCTGTCATCATCTCATGGGCTCGGCGGGCGGAAAAACAGAAGTCAAAAATGACCCACTTCCAATGATCCGATCGAACTGAAATTTGGCACACGGACCCGTCTTACCTAACAATGCATCGTATCAAAATTTCAGATCGATCGAACGTACCGTAATTAAATTAATGCATTTTTAGTTTATCCTTATATGAGGTATGTAATTTAAAATCACGATTTGTTATTGTTTTTTTTGCCACGTGAAAGTTTGAGCATTGAGGCGACCCAACGAAACGACGGTGCGCTTTTGTTTACATTTTACGTGTCACTCTGAGCTCGGTCAAGCGAATCGGTGACCAGACTTTTCCCCTCTCCCCCTCCCACCCACCCCTCCACCCACCCCTCCCCCCCTAGGGTTATGAAGCAAACTTGTGTTAAGACAGATTCAGTCTGTAAATGTTTGAAAATAATCAATACTGTTAGTTATGTCTCATATATAAGGGATTTATAGTCAAAAACTTTGTTTTTACGGGTTTGTTAAATCCCTTATATTAACTTCACGGCCGTCTCTCTCTGTCTCTCTCTCATCATCTCATGGGCTCGGCGGGCGGAAAAACAAAAGTCAAAAATGTCCCACTTCCAATGATCCGATCGAACTGAAATTTGGCACACGGACCCGTCTTACCTAACAATGCATCGTATCAAAATTTCAGATCGATCGAACGTACCGTAATTAAATTAATGCATTTTTAGTTTATCCTTATATGAGGTATGTAATTTAAAATCACGATTTGTTATTGTTTTTTTGCCACGTGAAAGTTTGAGCATTGAGGCGACCCAACGAAACGACGGTGCGCTTTTGTTTACATTTTACGTGTCACTCTGAGCTCGGTCAAGCGAATCGGTGACCAGACTTTTCCCCTCTCCCCCTCCCACCCACCCCTCCCCCCTAGGGTTATGAAGCAAACTTGTGTTAAGACAGATTCAGTCTGTAAATGTTTGAAAATAATCAATACTGTTAGTTCTGTCTCATATATAAGGGATTTATAGTCAAAAACTTTGTTTTTACGGGTTTGTTTTATTAAATCCCTTATATTAACTTCGCGGCCGTCTCTCTCTCTCATCATCTCATGGGCTCGGCGGGCGGAAAATCAGAAGTCAAAAATGACCCACTTCCAATGATCCGATCGAACTGAAATTTGGCACACGGACCCGTCTTAGCTAACAATGCATCGTATCAAAATTTCAGATCGATCGAACGTACCGTAATTAAATTAATGCATTTTTAGTTTATCCTTATATGAGGTATGTAATTTAAATTCACGATTTGTTATTGTTTTTTTGCCACGTGAAAGTTTGAGCATTGAGGCTACCCAACGAAACGACGGTGCGCTTTTGTTTACATTTTACGTGTCACTCTGAGCTCGGTCAAGCGAATCGGTGACCAGACTTTTCCCCTCTCCCCCTCCCACCCACCCCTCCCCCCCTAGGGTTATGAAGCAAACTTGTGTTAAGACAGGTTCAGTCTGTAAATGTTTGAAAATAATCAATACTGTTAGTTATGTCTCATATATAAGGGATTTATAGTCAAAAACTTTGTTTTTACGGGTTTGTTTTATTATCTTACTTAGTTATTACTTTTCCAAGATATAATATATATTATATAATGTAAATTTAATTTCAGTACTTGTGTAAGTTGTTTGTACTGACGAAGGCATTAGTCGAAAGTTAACTTTTGTATTTTGTCAATTTTTTATTTCTTTTTTTTAATATTTCTTTATTTAAAAATAATAATTTTTTGTGTGTGCCCCATAACCTCGTGGTCGTAGGGGGTTCTAATGTTTCCATTAGAGCTTTCTCGGGGCTTGGTAGACTTGGCGGCATCCATCTCCTCTCAAAGTCAGTGGAAGCCTTTTTTAGCAATAGTCATTGATCAACATGTTTTATTATGGCTTAACGTGGGCTAGATCCACGCACCCCAGCTTGTGAGTTTGTCTATTAATAAAGCTTTATTATTTTTGTTTTGACCACACAATTCGTTTGCGTTTCTTGTATTTTTACCTCATATGACATCTGTGATGGTTGAACACATAGACTCTGACCTCAGATGACCTTTGTTATGGTTGAACACACCTCACTCTGAACTCATATGACCTCTGTTATGGTTGAACACATATACTCTGACCTCAGATGACCTCTGTTATGGTTGAACACACCTCACTCTGACCTCAGATGACCTCTGTTATGGTTGAACACACCTAACTCTGACCCCAGATGACCTCTGTTATGGTTGAACACACCTCACTCTGACCTCATATGACCTCTGTTATGGTTGAACACACCTCACTCTGACCTCATATGACCTCTGTTATGTTTGAACACACCTCACTCTGACCTCATATGACCTCTGTTATGGTTGAACACACCTCACTCTGACCTCATATGACCTCTGTTATGGTTGAACACACCTCACTCTGACCCCAGATGACCTCTGTTATGGTTGAACACACCTCACTCTGACCTCATATGACCTCTGTTATGGTTGAGCACACCTCACTCTGACCTCATATGACCTCTGTTATGGTTGAACACACCTCACTCTGACCTCATACGACCTCTGTTATGGTTGAACACATCTCATTCTGATCTCAGATGACATCTGTGATGGTTGAGTTCATCTCACTCTGACCTCAGATGACCTCTGTGATGGTTGAGTTCATCTCACTCTGGCCTCAGATGACCTCTGTGATGGTTGAGTTCATCTCACTCTGGCCTCAGATGACCTCTGTGATGGTTGAGTTCATCTCACTCTGACCTCAGATGACCTATGTGATGGTTGAGTTCATCTCACTCTGGCCTCAGATGACCTCTGTGATGGTTGAGTTCATCTCACTCTGACCTCAGATGACCTATGTGATGGTTGAGTTCATCTACCTCTGACCTCAGATGACCTCTGTGATGGTTGAGTTCATCTCACTCTGACCTCAGATGACCTATGTGATGGTTGAACACATCTCACTTTGACCTCAGATGACCCCTGACACAACGAGAGACTTGAGAGTATCGTTCTACTACAGCTAAATTACTTTATGGGGATTTCCGCGTCAAATTACGCACCTTGCAGGTAACACACGGTCGACTAAGACGGTCGTAAATATCTTGGCCTAAAAAAGCCAAATTACTTTATTGGCACTCTGTTCGTTTGGTCTGCAAATAAAATTAATCTGGCATCTGCTTTGGCCGCCAACGTGAAAACTGTTATAGCCCTGGTAACTACTTGAGATTACGGCAGCGTCAAGCACCGACCACTAGTGCCCCTAGCGACCACTGGCATTGTGCTAGGCCTGCCCAATTGACTACTGGCCCTGATTTGGCCAGGGTATCCAACCACTGACCTCTACTTGGCCATGACATTCAACCACTGACCTCTACTTGGCCATGACATCCGACCATTGACCTCTACTTGACCATGACCCACAACCACGGACCTCTACTTGACCAAGACATCCAACCACTGACCTCTACTTGACCATGACATCCGACCACGGACCTCTACTTGACCAGGACCCACAACCACTGACCTCTACTTGACCATCACATCCAACCACTGACCTCTACTTGTCCAGGACCCACAACCACGAACCTCTACTTGGCCAGGACATCAGACCACTGACATCTGGGTGGCCAGAACATATTCGATTAATGTGACTTTGAACTGCAGGGAAACTTGGCTGACAGGACAAGTACGTCATATTACTCCCGCTCGCTCTCATCCCGGAGCGTCCAACAGTCACACGGGTAAATGAGACACGTCAGCTACGTATGCTGCCTTGTCTTGGGAAAAGAGGCATCCACTTGAAATGTCCGCTCTATTGCGACTGATCTCATCATTTTGAATACGTTGTGAAGCCAGTCTTAGGAATACGTGGTGAAGGCAGTAAGTACTAGGAATACGTGCATGATGAAGGCAGTCCTAGGAATACGTGGTGAAGGCAGTCCTAGGAATACGTGGTGAAGCCAGTACTGGGAATACGTGGTGAAGCCAGTACTAGGAATACGGGGTGAAGCCAGTACTAGGAATACTTGGTGAAGGCAGTCCTAGGAATACGTGGTGAAGCCAGTACTAGGAATACGTGGTGAAGCCAGTCCTAGGAATACGTGGTGAAGCCAGTACTAGGAATACTTGGTGAAGCCAGTACTAGGAATACGTGGTGAAGCCAGTACTAGGAATACGTGGTGAAGCCAGTCCTAGGAATACTTGGTGAAGCCAGTACTAGGAATACGTGGTGAAGCCAGTACTAGGAATACGTGGTGAAGCCAGTACTAGGAATACGTGTGAAGCCAATACTAGGAATACTTGGTGAAGCCAGTACTAGGAATACGGGGTGAAGCCAGTACTAGGAATACTTGGTGAAGCCAGTACAAGGAATACGTGGTGAAGCCAGTACTAGAAATACGTGGTGAAGCCAGTACTAGGAATAAGTGGTGAAGCCAGTACTAGGAATACGTGGTGAAGCCAGTACTAGGAATACTTGGTGAAGCCAGTACTAGGAATACGTGGTGAAGCCAGTACTAGGAATACTTGGTGAAGCCAGTACTAGGAATACGTGGTGAAGCCAGTACTAGGAATACGTGGTGAAGGCAGTACTAGGAATACGTGGTGAAGCCAGTACTAGGAATACGTGGTGAAGCCAGAACTAGGAATACGTGGTGAAGTCAGTACTAGGAATACTTGGTGAAGCCAGTACTAGGAATACTTGGTGAAGCCAGTACTAGGAATACGTGGTGAAGCCAGTACTAGGAATACGTGGTGAAGCCAGTACTAGGAATACGTGGTGAAGCCAGTCCTAGGAATACTTGGTGAAGCCAGTACTAGGAATACGTGGTGAAGCCAGTACTAGGAATACGTGGTGAAGCCAGTACTAGGAATACGTGTGAAGCCAATACTAGGAATACTTGGTGAAGCCAGTACTAGGAATACGGGGTGAAGCCAGTACTAGGAATACTTGGTGAAGCCAGTACTAGGAATACGTGGTGAAGCCAGTACTAGAAATACGTGGTGAAGCCAGTACTAGGAATACGTGGTGAAGCCAGTACTTGGAATACTTGGTGAAGCCAGTACTAGGAATACGTGGTGAAGCCAGTACTAGGAATACGTGGTGAAGCCAGTACTAGGAATACGTGGTGAAGCCAGTACTAGGAATACGTGGTGAAGCCAGTCCTAGGAATACTTGGTGAAGCCAGTACTAGGAATACGTGGTGAAGCCAGTACTAGGAATACGTGGTGAAGCCAGTACTAGGAATACGTGTGAAGCCAATACTAGGAATACTTGGTGAAGCCAGTACTAGGAATACGGGGTGAAGCCAGTACTAGGAATACTTGGTGAAGCCAGTACTAGGAATACGTGGTGAAGCCAGTACTAGAAATACGTGGTGAAGCCAGTACTAGGAATACGTGGTGAAGCCAGTACTAGGAATACGTGGTGAAGCCAGTACTAGGAATACTTGGTGAAGCCAGTACTAGGAAAACGTGGTGAAGCCAGTACTAGGAATACTTGGTGAAGCCAGTACTAGGAATACGTGGTGAAGCCAGTACTAGGAATACGTGGTGAAGGCAGTACTAGGAATACGTGGTGAAGCCAGTACTAGGAATACGTGGTGAAGCCAGAACTAGGAATACGTGGTGAAGCCAGTACTAGGAATACTTGGTGAAGCCAGTACTAGGAATACTTGGTGAAGCCAGTACTAGGAATACTTGGTGAAGCCAGTACTTGGAATACTTGGTGAAGCCAGTACTAGGAATACTTGGTGAAGCCAGTACTAGGAATACGTGGTGAAGCCAGTACTAGGAATACTTGGTGAAGCCAGTACTAGGAATACGTGGTGAAGCCAGTCCTAGGAATACTTGGTGAAGCCAGTACTAGGAATACGTGATGAAGCCAGTACTAGGAATACGTGCATGGTGAAGCCAGTCCTAGGAATACTTGGTGAAGGCAGTAGGTTCCTGCTATGAATACACAGTGGCAAAGCGCTGACTTGAAAACAGCTGATTCACAAAATAAAATAAAAATCTCCCTTGTCAGAATGAAGTGATTGACTCTAAAAGAATGCCATAGTTGTAATAAATGCCATAGTTGTAATAAATGCCATAGTTGTAATAAATGCCATAGTTGTAATAAATGCCATAGTTGTAATAAATGCCATAGTTGTAATAAATGCCATAGTTGTAATAAATGCCATAGTTGTAATAAATGCCATAGTTGTAATAAATGCCATAGTTGTAATAAATGCCATAGTTGTAATAAATGCCATAGTTGTAATAAATGCCATAGTTGTAATAAATGCCATAGTTGTAATAAATGCCATAGTTGTAATAAATGCCATAGTTGTAATAAATGCCATAGTTGTAATAAATGCCATAGTTGTAATAAATGCCATAGTTGTAATAAATGCCATAGTTGTAATAAATGCCATAGTTGTAATAAATGCCATAGTTGTAATAAATGCCATAGTTGTAATAAATGCCATAGTTGTAATAAATGCCATAGTTGTAATAAATGCCATAGTTGTAATAAATGCCATAGTTGTAATAAATGCCATAGTTGTAATAAATGCCATAGTTGTAATAAATGCCATAGTTGTAATAAATGCCATAGTTGTAATAAATGCCATAGTTGTAATAAATGCCATAGTTGTAATAAATGCCATAGTTGTAATAAATGCCATAGTTGTAATAAATGCCATAGTTGTAATAAATGCCATAGTTGTAATAAATGCCATAGTTGTAATAAATGCCATAGTTGTAATAAATGCCATAGTTGTAATAAATGCCATAGTTGTAATAAATGCCATAGTTGTAATAAATGCCATAGTTGTAATAAATGCCATAGTTGTAATAAATGCCATAGTTGTAATAAATGCCATAGTTGTAATAAATGCCATAGTTGTAATAAATGCCATAGTTGTAATAAATGCCATAGTTGTAATAAATGCCATAGTTGTAATAAATGCCATAGTTGTAATAAATGCCATAGTTGTAATAAATGCCATAGTTGTAATAAATGCCATAGTTGTAATAAATGCCATAGTTGTAATAAATGCCATAGTTGTAATAAATGCCATAGTTGTAATAAATGCCATAGTTGTAATAAATGCCATAGTTGTAATAAATGCCATAGTTGTAATAAATGCCATAGTTGTAATAAATGCCATAGTTGTAATAAATGCCATAGTTGTAATAAATGCCATAGTTGTAATAAATGCCATAGTTGTAATAAATGCCATAGTTGTAATAAATGCCATAGTTGTAATAAATGCCATAGTTGTAATAAATGCCATAGTTGTAATAAATGCCATAGTTGTAATAAATGCCATAGTTGTAATAAATGCCATAGTTGTAATAAATGCCATAGTTGTAATAAATGCCATAGTTGTAATAAATGCCATAGTTGTAATAAATGCCATAGTTGTAATAAATGCCATAGTTGTAATAAATGCCATAGTTGTAATAAATGCCATAGTTGTAATAAATGCCATAGTTGTAATAAATGCCATAGTTGTAATAAATGCCATAGTTGTAATAAATGCCATAGTTGTAATAAATGCCATAGTTGTAATAAATGAACTATAAATTAAAAAGACTCAGAAATTAGCACGGGAATAGCTGAAATACAACATATAATAATGCATTTAATAAATTAAAAACGTAAGTTCTCAAGAGAAAATTAAATTTCGCTGTGAAATAATATGTGTAAAATCTGTAGGTTTACCCGTAACCATTTGAGAACCGTTCTACGTTGATGTAAACAATGAGCATGTCTTTGTTGTGTACTAACAGCACCCAGGATAACTGAACTCGATTTAGATTAATCCACTGGACAGTTTTAACTTCACACATTAAATTCTAAATGTCTGTCTATAGTTCTGAGTAAATAAACGTCTGTCCTATTTGTTTGTCTATCTGTATGTCTATTTGTATGTGGGCCCTAGATTGGCCCTGGTCCACAACGCTATTAATCATTGTCTTATTTTCATCAAACTGAACCCTGCCTAATATCGACCTTTGACCCCTCTAGAGCCTCCATGACCTACCCTGTCGAAGCCCTTGTTTTTTTTCCCCTCGGACTCCATTATTCCAGTGTACCCCCCCCACCACCCTTCTCCTCTACACGCCAGTTATGTCACAACATCTCTCCCCCAACCCTCCTACATCAATTAAATAGGAAGTTGTGGGGGAGAGGAGGGATACATCTCTTGGCCATTACTCGCGTCTCTGGTCGCTGACTCGCGTCTCTGGTCGCTGACTCGCGTCTCTGGTCGCTGACTCGCGTCTCTGGTCGCTGACTCGCGTCTCTGGTCGCTGACTCGCGTCTCTGGTCGCTGACTCGCGTCTCTGGTCGCTGACTCGCGTCTCTGGTCGCTGACTCGCGTCTCTGGTCGCTGACTCGCGTCTCTGGTCGCTGACTCGCGTCTCTGGTCGCTGACTCGCGTCTCAGGTCACTGACTCGCGTCTCTGGTCGCTGACTCACGTCTCTGGTCACTGACTCGCGTCTCTTGTGACTGACTCGCGTCTCTTGTGACTGACTCGCGTCTCTGATCGCTGACTCGCGTCTCTGGTCACTGACTCGCGTCTCTTGTGACTGACTCGCGTCTCTGGTCACTGACTCGCGTCTCAGGTCACTGACTCGCGTCTCTTGTGACTGACTCGCGTCTCTTGTGACTGACTCGCGTCTCTGGTCGCTGACTCGCGTCTCTGGTCACTGACTCGCGTCTCTTGTGACTGACTCGCGTCTCTGGTCACTGACTCGCGTCTCTTGTGACTGACTCGCGTCTCTTGTGACTGACTCGCGTCTCTGGTCACTGACTCGCGTCTCTTGTCACTGACTCGCGTCTCAGGTCACTGACTCGCGTCTCAGGTCACTGACTCGCGTCTCTTGTGACTCACTCGCGTCTCTGGTCACTGACTCGCGTCTCTTGTGACTGACTCGCGTCTCTGGTCACTGACTCGCGTCTCTTGTGACTGACTCACGTCTCTTGTGACTGACTCGCGTCTCTGGTCACTGACTCGCGTCTCTTGTGACTGACTCGCGTCTCTGGTCACTGACTCGTGTCTCTTGTGACTGACTCACGTCTCTGGTCGCTGACTCGCGTCTCTTGTGACTGACTCACGTCTCTGGTTGCTGACTCACGTCTCTTGTGACTGACTCGCGTCTCTGGTCGCTGACTCGCGTCTCTTGTGACTGACTCACGTCTCTGGTCGCTGACTCCCGTCTCTTGTGACTGACTCACGTCTCTGGTCGCTGACTCGCGTCTCTGGTCGCTGACTCGCGTCTCTGGTCGCTGACTCGCGTCTCTGGTCGTTGACTCGCGTCTCTGGTCGCTGACTCGCGTCTCTGGTCGCTGACTCACGTCTCCGTCCGTTCTTGGCCCCCAAAATGTCAACCCTCAGCCGCCTTGAACTTGTGTCCCGTTAGTTGATTGGCCGGCAGAGCGCGTGACACGGGCAAATCTGATTTGGCCGAATGATTACGGACTGGCGGTCGCTGAAATTCCCATCGCTTTGAACTGATTAGCTGGACAGGCCACGGGCCCTGGTCCCTCACGGCCGCAGCCCTCATGAGCCGATGTCCATGTCTTCGCCATTGTTTTTCTGAGGGAGCTGACAAAGAGAGGGTGCGTATGGGGTGGAAATGAAAGGGGCTGCACGGGAAGGAACGGGTTCATCGGGGTTGTACAATGTACATGTCCCACACACATATACACTAGAATATGTACATGTCCCACACACATATACACTAGAATATGTACATGTCCCACACACATATACACTAGAATATGTACATGTCCCACACACATATACACTAGAATATGTACATGTCCCACACACATATACACTAGAATATGTGCATATCCCACACACATATACACTAGAATATGTACATGTCCCACACACATATACACTAGAATATGTACATGTCCCACACACATGTACACTAGAATATGTACATGTCCCACACATAAACCAAGAGCATGTTTATGACCTGATGTTAAATACATGTACATTTGTTTTCTTCGTTTGTTCCATTATGAATTTTTACCTGGTCCTGCAGGTAAAAACTGCTAATAGAGACTCCAGGTAAATATGCATGAACGTCCTATTACCCATAAAAACTGAGTTAAGATGAGACCGTTTTAATAAGCTGTAGATACGTACGTTCATTATGGGGAGTAAGGCGAGACGAGCCACAGTGATATTCTTAATGTGATTGTCCATTTTGTTATTCTCCCATAACATGACAAAATTGTTCATTTTGTTATTCTCCCATAACATGACAAAATTGTTCATTTAACTTTATCAATAAGGGCAGCGGGAAACAGACGAGGTTCTCAAACGACATGACCAGGTACACCCCATGCAGTCAGGAGTAAAAGGTAAATAATATAAGATAAATAAATTTAAAAGGGAGAGAAAAATTGACGTTGAAGGGAGATGCGCAAATACATTTCTAACAATACTTTTTAAAAAAATTATTATAATTTGTTACTATTTATAGCTAATAAATGTAAATTTTAATTTTAGATAACTTTGTTATGTCACACCCCCGCATATATATATATAATTCCTGTTGCCTTATGTATGAATGTATGTATGTATGTGTGGATTTAACGCTATACTAATTTTAGAAAGCAGCGCACCAAATTACTGCACCAATGCATCAAAAGTTGTGCAAATTAAAGATGCGCTGTAAAAAAATATTATATGACGTCATTGTTTTAGCTCATATTTTAATTTTGGAAAAGGGAACAATGTAAAAAGCGGATTTGATGATGGTTAATTATAAAATAAAAAAACAAAGGGGGTGCCGTAGGCGCCCTACAACCCCTATTATAAAATACTTTGTGTACATTTCAGAAAGTTTAATATTTCGTATTTATCAAATAAGGACAAGTTAGTTGGGCTTTTGAAAAAGGTCGGCGCCGTAGGCTTCCTAAAAAAAGTGCATTTTTTCAAAATAGATTTCAGCTGAAAACTTCCGTCATTTTTGACGGGTGATACGCTAGTATATATAAATATATCCTATATAATAAAAGGCAATTTTATGTCCGGTCATCAATGGCGATTGGTCCCTCAAACACATATGACTCCTTCAGCCAATCATATTAAACACGTTTACACGGACGTTCAAAACGAGTTATTTTTGGTGCTGTATTTCTTCCCAGACTTTCTTTTGAGTTATGCGCATGGGATTTATAGTCAAAGGCTGTGTTTTTACGAGTTATTTATTGAATAATGAATAGTATAATAATAAATAGTATTTTTGACGTGGTCGTGACGGCTGTTGGGGGGGGGGAGGAGTTACGACATGCCACCGAACGGTGGCGGAACGTCCTTGGACGGGCTTTGTTGCTCGTATATATATAAAATCAATATTAGGGCTGTTATCGATTAATTTAAATTTAATCGTTAACTTTTGAAAACTTAACGATTAATTAATCGATAATTTCGATTAAATCGAAAAATAGAAATGTATGACGTCATTAAACTGAACATTTCAAGGGAAGTAACAAAAACAGGTAATTGACTTTAAAAAAAATATTATTGAGTTATTTCCTTTGTCTCACAGACATTAAAAAATAAAAATATTTTGAACTAAATTTTATGACAATGTGTTGATACTTGATCGGATGTTTGTGCTGAAGGTGGTACGTCAGCGATGTATATTATCCTTTAAAAGAGAATTGTTTATGGCAGCGAACACAGTAAACTTTTTCACCATCTTCGACTTTGCCATTCGCAGTTAGCTTAAAAACATAGTTTTTGCTCAACTTTCCAGTTATATGTTTAAATTTAACTGCGCTGATGCTGTCAGACATTTTTTAGTTGACGTCTGCCGGTCCAAATATATTAATAAAATAAATTATGATATTACGCGGGAGAAGTTTGTACGTAAAAAATATATACATTATTATTTATTATTAATAATTAATTATTTATTAATAAAATTGTAAAAAAATATTATAAATGTTTTCTTTAATTTTAGTCGAATTTAATTTTTTAAACGATTAATCGAGAAATTAATCGTTAATTTCCGCAGCCCTAATCAATATACATAATTTGCGATGTATGTCACGTCCCGTCTGTCCTATCCGTGACGCTAATAATTTTAGAAAGCTGCGCACCAAATTACTGCACCAAAAATAACAATTTTCGAACGTTCCGCATAAAATGTTCGATATGAAAGTAAACGAATAATAAAAATAAATAAATAATTTAATGTTCTTTATTACATTACTTCTTATTCTGATGTGTATTTTTTCAAAATAAATAGATTTCAGCTGAAATGTATTTATTTTGAAAACTTCCGTCATTTTTTGACGGGTAATACACTAGTTGCGCTATAAGTTGTTATTAATAGTCAAAATTAGAAACTAAACGAACGTTACTTTTAGATTTTTACTAGTATGTAGGTAAGTTTGGATGAATATGACATTGCCATATTTTGCTGCCATATTTAGCTTCCATTATTAGCAGCCATATTTAGCTGCAATATTTAGCTGCCATATTTAGCTGCCATATTCATTTCACGATCACATAAATCGCAATAACAGAGCCCGCGAGAGTATCTCCCGTACTGGTATCACCAGAGAGTATCTCCCGTACTGGTATCACCAGAGAGTATCTCCCGTACTGTTATCACCAGAGAGTATCTCCCGTACTGGTATCACCAGAGAGTATCTTCGGTACTGGTATCACCAGAGAGTATCTCCCGTACTGTTATCACCAGAGAGTATCTCCCGTACTGGAATCACCAGAGAGTATCTCCCGTACTGGTATCATCAGAGAGTATCTCCCGTACTGGTATCACCAGAGAGTATCTCCCGTACTGGTATCACCAGAGAGTATCTCCCGTACTGGTATCACCAGAGAGTATCTCCCGTACTGGTATCACCAGAGAGTATCTCCCGTACTGGAATCACCAGAGAGTATCTCCCGCACTGGTATCACCTGAGAGTATATCCCGTACTGGAATCACCAGAGAGTATCTCCCGTACTGGAATCATCAGAGAGGATTTTAAAAAAAACAACCCGTATAAAGTTTTTGACAATAAATCCTTTATATATAACAGACATAACTAAAATTATTGATTATGTTCAATATAATACGCACCGCGCGACAGACCCCTGTGACATCGGGGGGCTGGAGTGAAACTCCAGTGACCCGTGAAGGTCAATTTAATTACGGTACATTCGATCGATGTGAAATTTGGATACAATGCATGGTTAGGTCACACAAGTCTATGTGCAAAATTTCAGCTCGATATAGGATCATGGGAAGTGGGTCATTTTTTACTTTTGTCTTTCCGCGACAAGAAGGGGTAGTTAATATAAGGGATTTAAAAGGGTGATGTACCTGGTTACACAATCTAGCAGGATGTAGCTGCTGTTTTGGTGATGTCAGCAAATATTCAAGTTTTTGGTAAACTATTATAATACAGGAGTATGACACTGGTGTTTTACCCTATACTATTTACCTTACAAAATGTACTCCTCCCCACGTATCTAGCTAGACCAGGGGATCTCCAAACTTTTCTGCCGGAGGACCACATTAACTATCAAACAGCAGTTTGGGGGCCGACTACAAAGAGTTTTGTTGTAAACTACAGGTGAAAAATAGTATCTTTTTTATGAGATTAAAAGGTCTCCAGGGGCCGGATGAGAGGGCCTCAAGGGCCGCATCTGGCCCGCGAGCCGTAGTTTGGAGACCCCTGAGCTAGACCCATCACCACCCATAGTACCTGGTACATCATTCTCCCTCCCATTCCCCTAGTACCTGGTACAGCATTCTCCCCCCATTCACCTAATACTGGTACAGCATTCTCCCTCCCATTCCCCTAGTACCTGGTACAGCATTCTCCCTCCCATTCCCCTAATAACTGGTACAGCATTCTCCCTCCCCCCCCTTCTCCCTAGTACCTGGTACAGCATTCTCCCTCCCATTCTCCTAGTAACTGGTACAGCATTCTCCCCCCCCCATTCTCCGAGTACCTTGTACAGCATTCTCCCTCCCATTCCCCTATTACCTGGTACAGCATTCTCCCCCCCCCCATTTCCCCAGTACCTGGTACAGCATTCTCCCTCCCATTCCCCAAGTACCTGGTACTGCTCTCCCTTCCATTCTCCGAGTACCTGGTATAGCGTTCTCCCTCCCATTCCCCTAGTACGTGGTATAGCGTTCTCCCTCCCATTCCCCTAGTACGTGGTACAGCATTCTCCCTCCATTCACCTAGTACCTGGTACAGCATTCTCCCTCCCATTCCCCTAGTACCTGGTACAGCATTTTCCCTCCTATTCCCCTAGTACCTGGTACAGCATTCTCCCTCCCATTCCCCTAGTACCTGGTATAGCGTTCTCCCTCCCATTCCCCTAGTACCTGGTACAGCATTCTCCCTCCTATTCCCCTAGTACCTGGTATAGCGTTCTCCCTCCCATTCCCCTAGTACCTGGTACAGCATTCTCCCTGCCATTCCCCTAGTACCTGGTACAGCATTCTCCCTGCAATTCACCTAGTACCTGGTACAGCATTCTCCCTCCCATTCCCCTAGTACCTGGTACAGCATTTTCCCTCCCATTCCCCTAGAACCTGGTACAGCATTCTCCGTCCCATTCCCCTAGTAACTGGTACAGCATTCTCCCTCCCATTCACCTAGTACCTGGTACAGCATTCTCCCTCCCATTCCCCTAGTACCTGGTACAGCATTCTCCCTTCCATTCCCCTAGTACCTGGTACAGCATTCTCCCTCCCCCATTCCCCTATTACCTGGTACAGCATTCTCCCCCCCCCATTTCCCCAGTACCTGGTACAGCATTCTCCCTCCTATTCCCCAAGTACCTGGTACAGCTCTCCCTTCCATTCTCCGAGTACCTGGTATAGCATTCTCCCTCCCATTCCCCTAGTACGTGGTACAGCATTCTCCCTCCCATTCACCTAGTACCTGGTACAGCATTCTCCCTCCCATTCCCCTAGAACCTGGTACAGCATTCTCCGTCCCATTCCCCTAGTAACTGGTACAGCATTCTCCCTCCCATTCACCTAGTACCTGGTACAGCATTCTCCCTCCCATTCCCCTAGTACCTGGTACAGCATTCTCCCTTCCATTCCCCTAGTACCTGGTACAGCATTCTCCCCCCCATTCCCCTAGTACTGGTACAGCATTCTCCCTCCCATTCCCCTAGTACCTGGTACAGCATTCTCCCTCCCATTCCCCTAGTACCTGGTACAGCATTCTCCCTCCCATTCCCCTAGTACCTGGTACAGCATTCTCCCTCCCATTCCCCTAGTACCTGGTACAGCATTCTCCCTCCCATTCCCCTAGAACCTGGTACAGCATTCTCCGTCCCATTCCCCTAGTAACTGGTACAGCATTCTCCCTCCCATTCACCTAGTACCTGGTACAGCATTCTCCCTCCCATTCCCCTAGTACCTGGTACAGCATTCTCCCTTCCATTTCTCTAGTACCTGGTACAGCATTCTCCCTCCCATTCCCCTATTACCTGGTACAGCATTCTCCCTCCCATTCCCCTAGTACCTGGTACAGCATTCTCCCTCCCATTCCCCTATTACCTGGTACAGCATTCTCCCCCCTCCCCATTTCCCCAGTACCTGGTACAGCATTCTCCCTCCCATTCCCCAAGTACCTGGTACAGCATTCTCCCTCCCATTCACCTAGTACCTGGTACAGCATTCTCCCTCCCATTCCCCTAGTACCTGGTACAGCATTCTCCCTCCCATTCCCCTAGTACCTGGTACAGCATTCTCCCTCCCATTCCCCTAGTACCTGGTACAGCATTCTCCCTCCCATTCCCCTAGTACCTGGTACAGCATTCTCCCTCCCATTCCCCTAGTAACTGGTACAGCATTCTCCCTCCCATTCACCTAGTACCTGGTACAGCATTCTCCCTCCCATTCCCCTAGTACCTGGTACAGCATTCTCCCTTCCATTCCCCTAGTACCTGGTACAGCATTCTCCCTCCCATTCCCCTAGTACCTGGTACAGCATTCTCCCTCCCATTCTCCGAGTACCTGGTACAGCATTCTCCCTCCCATTCTCCCTAGTACCTGGTACAGCATTCTCCCTCCCATTCACCTAGTACCTGGTACAGCATTCTCCCTCCCATTCACCTAGTACCTGGTACAGCATTCTCCCTCCCAATTCCCCTAGTACATGGTACAGCATTCTCCCTCCCATTCTCCTAGTACATGGTACAGCATTCTCCCTCCCATTCTCCGAGTACCTGGTACAGCATTCTCCCTCCAATTCCCCTAGTACCTGGTACAGCATTCTCCCTCCAATTCCCCTAGTACATGGTACAGCATTCTCCCTCCCATTCCCCTAGTACATGGTACAGCATTCTCCCTCTCATTCTCCGATAACTCGTTATCTAACTGGTTCGTCTTCCGTATCCCTTATTCCCTCAAACCACGTGACCACTATCTGGTAGATTACCCCCCCCCTCCTATAATCCTTTTCGCCTGTAACCACCACCCTCCACCTCATCACCCACCAGCCCCCCCCCCAACCCTCAGCCCACGTGACAAGTATCTGGTAAAGCAGTTGTGCTATCATCCTTCTGGCCCGAGCTTGCCATCTCAGATTCTCCCCACGTCGATATGATAAAGATCAGACAGGAGGCCTCGGCGAGGGGAAACAGTTATGGCATTTATGGGACTCCTCTTACCCATATGTTATTATAATGGCGTTTTTAATAGGGCGCACCGGCGGTCGTCTTGGTCATGGGTTGGACTAACAGTTGTCACAGGTTGGACTAACAGCTGTCATACGTTGGACTAACAGTTGTCATAGGTTGGACTAACAGTTGTCATAGGTTGGACTAACAGTTGTCATAGGTTGGATTAACAGTTGTCACAGGTTGGACTAACAGTTGTCATAGGTTGGACTAACAGTTGTCATAGGTTGGACTAACAGTTGTCACAGGTTGGACTAACAGTTGTCATAGGTTGGACTAACAGTTGTCACAGGTTGGACTTACAGTTGTCATAGGTTGGACTAACAGTTGTCACAGGTTGGACTAACAGTTGTCACATGTTGGACTAACAGTTGTCATAGGTTGGACTAACAGTTGTCACAGGTTGGACTCACAGTTGTCATAGGTTGGACTAACAGTTGTCATAGGTTGGACTAACAGTTGTCATAGGTTGGACTAGCAGTTGTCATAGGTTGGACTCACAGTTGTCATAGGTTGGACTAACAGTTGTCATAGGTTGGACTAACAGTTGTCATAGGTTGGACTAACAGTTGTCATAGGTTGGACTAACAGTTGTCATAGGTTGGACTAACAGTTGTCATAGGTTGGACTAACAGTTGTCATAGGTTGGACTAACAGTTGTCATAGGTTGGACTAACAATCTTTATGGGTAGGACTCAGATGTGTGACACAAGCCACACCGATACGGTTGGTTGACTCCGGACCCTATGGCCAAGCTGTAACTAGGGTTAATGACAATGTTGCCTCTAAGCTGCGTGGTCGCGGAGATATCTGACCGACGCCGCGCAGCAGTTTAGAATTACAGTGCAGCAAATTTTCTAAAATATTGCACAAAAAATGAACGTTGTGCAATTTTGCACACGGACCAATGACCCTTAGAGGGAACATTGATAAAGGATATTTCGGAGGGAAAATTTGAATTTGCCATTGATCTTATATCTTATGCATTACAGAATAAACTTTATACAAAAGATTATTGTGTCTTACGCTTACCCGTGGTTTATTTCTAACCTTAGATTTTTTACAAGTGTTTTAAATGTTGATATAGTGTTGGTTTTCCTGGTTTACTCAGACAACCCAATCCATGCCAGACACCCCAATCCACGCCAGACAACCCAATCCATGCCAGACAACCCAATCCATGCCAGACAACCCAATCCATGTCAGACAACCCAATCCACGCCAGACAACCCAATCCATGCCAGGCAACCCAATCCACGCCAGACAACCCAATCCACGCCAGACAATCCAAGCCACGCCAGTTAACCCAATCCACGCCAGACAACCCAAGCCACGCCAGACAACCCAATCCACGCCAGACAACCCAATCCATGCCAGACAACCCAATCCAGACAACCCAATCCAGACAACCCAATCCAGACAACCCAATCCATGCCCTGAATTCAGGGCGGAAACATCCAGAATATGTATGTGTTCTTGCATACGGAATAAGAAAACTGTTTTTACTCCTAAGGGGCGACAAACGATTTCGGCCGATTTTTACCCCACCCCTCCCCCCACCCCCACAACGTCACACTTCCTCACAAAAACTTAGACCATCCCCTCAATTATGATGTCACAAAGCTTTGACGCCCCACCCCCCTTAAAAGCCATGTTTTCTAATTGAAAATTAGCTATATGCAATTTACATTTTTCTCATTTATATATGTAGTTGGTGCAAGTCTGCACTCTAATATCGTTACACGTGGTAAGCCATTAAAAAACGTCATTAAATAAATTGAAAGCAATCAAATAATTACGTGGAACTTTCATTTAAAGTTGCGCATTTTGATGTGACTTCACAATTCTTAAACGCCCGTCCCCCTGGTCACAAATGAATGACACCCCCCCCCTTTTTTTTTAGGTGCGTGACACTTTATGGACGGTCCCTAAGAAATTTCCATCTAAGGTTCGTTGTGCCGTGTGCAAAACAAAATATATCGTATGTTAAGTTACACAGCATCCATTTTTAGCCTAATATTTTTCTAAATTAGCTGCGCTGTAATTCTAAAATGCTGCTCGGCGTCGGTCAGATATATGCGCGGCCGCGCAGCTTAAAGAGAACATTGCCCCTAAGTCTATATAAGCGTTGTATTAGATTATCTTTGGGTTGTGTTTCAGAGACCAGGCAGATGTTGGTGAATACTTTAACACGTTCAGAGACCAGGCAAATGTTGGTGAATACTTTAACACGTTCAGAGACCAGGCAGATGTTGGTGAATACTTTAACACGTTCAGAGACCAGGCAGATGTTGGTGAATACTTTAACACGTTCAGAGACCAGGCAGATGTTGGTGAATACTTTAACACGTTCAGAGACCAGGCAAATGTTGGTGAATACTTTAACACGTTCAGAGACCAGGCAAATGTTGGTAAATACATTAACACGTTCAGATCCCAGGCAGATGTTGGTGAATACTTTAACACGTTCAGAGACCAGGCAAATGTTGGTGAATACTTTAACACGTTCAGAGACCAGGCAGATGTTGGTGAATACTTTAACACGTTCAGAGACCAGGCCGATGACATCGTGTGGGTGCCGCTGTATCATGAGTAAATATCTAGAGCAATACAAGAAAACTTGTTGACTAAATGACGTAAGTGTAATCTATTAAATTTTAAAATATACATTTTCTTCCATTGAAAGTGAACACAAAAATATGGAAATATAATATAAATAATCTCTAAGGTTCGTTGTGCCGTGTGCAAAACAAAATATATCGTATGTTAAGTTACACAGCATCCATTTTTAGCCTAATATTTTTCTAAATTAGCTGCGCTGTAATTCTAAAATGCTGCTCGGCGTCGGTCAGATATATGCGCGGCCGCGCAGCTTAAAGAGAACATTGCCCCTAAGTCTATATAAGCGTTGTATTAGATTATCTTTGGGTTGTGTTTCAGAGACCAGGCAGATGTTGGTGAATACTTTAACACGTTCAGAGACCAGGCAAATGTTGGTGAATACTTTAACACGTTCAGAGACCAGGCAGATGTTGGTGAATACTTTAACACGTTCAGAGACCAGGCAGATGTTGGTGAATACTTTAACACGTTCAGAGACCAGGCAGATGTTGGTGAATACTTTAACACGTTCAGAGACCAGGCAGATGTTGGTGAATACTTTAACACGTTCAGAGACCAGGCAGATGTTGGTGAATACTTTAACACGTTCAGAGACCAGGCAAATGTTGGTAAATACATTAACACGTTCAGAGACCAGGCAGATGTTGGTGAATACTTTAACACGTTCAGAGACCAGGCAAATGTTGGTGAATACTTTAACACGTTCAGAGACCAGGCAGATGTTGGTGAATACTTTAACACGTTCAGAGACCAGGCCGATGACATCGTGTGGGTGCCGCTGTATCATGAGTAAATATCTAGAGCAATACAAGAAAACTTGTTGACTAAATGACGTAAGTGTAATCTATTAAATTTTAAAATATACATTTTCTTCCATTGAAAGTGAACACAAAAATATGGAAATATAATATAAATAATCTCTAAGGTTCGTTGTGCCGTGTGCAAAACAAAATATATCGTATGTTAAGTTACACAGCATCCATTTTTAGCCTAATATTTTTCTAAATTAGCTGCGCTGTAATTCTAAAATGCTGCTCGGCGTCGGTCAGATATATGCGCGGCCGCGCAGCTTAAAGAGAACATTGCCCCTAAGTCTATATAAGCGTTGTATTAGATTATCTTTGGGTTGTGTTTCAGAGACCAGGCAGATGTTGGTGAATACTTTAACACGTTCAGAGACCAGGCAAATGTTGGTGAATACTTTAACACGTTCAGAGACCAGGCAGATGTTGGTGAATACTTTAACACGTTCAGAGACCAGGCAGATGTTGGTGAATACTTTAACACGTTCAGAGACCAGGCAGATGTTGGTGAATACTTTAACACGTTCAGAGACCAGGCAGATGTTGGTGAATACTTTAACACGTTCAGAGACCAGGCAAATGTTGGTAAATACATTAACACGTTCAGAGACCAGGCAGATGTTGGTGAATACTTTAACACGTTCAGAGACCAGGCAAATGTTGGTGAATACTTTAACACGTTCAGAGACCAGGCAGATGTTGGTGAATACTTTAACACGTTCAGAGACCAGGCCGATGACATCGTGTGGGTGCCGCTGTATCATGAGTAAATATCTAGAGCAATACAAGAAAACTTGTTGACTAAATGACGTAAGTGTAATCTATTAAATTTTAAAATATACATTTTCTTCCATTGAAAGTGAACACAAAAATATGGAAATATAATATAAATAATCTCTTTCTGCCATGTTCATTATACTGATATGTATGGCAATACAGATTAACAATGTACATGAATATAAATGAAATCACATCCGGAGTCTTGGAGTCGGGATGACGTCATCTGTGACATAGTCACATAGTAGCTACCATCTGAGGATTGTCCCACCTCTTTCCATTGGTGCACGGGCGTAGCTACCATCTGAGGATTGTCCCACCTCTTTCCATTGGTGCACGGGCGTAGCTACCATCTGAGGATTGTCCCACCTCTTTCCATTGGTGCACGGGCGTAGCTACCATCTGAGGATTGTCCCACCTCTTTCCATTGGTGCACGGGCGTAGCTACCATCTGAGGATTGTCCCACCTCTTTCCATTGGTGCACGGGCGTAGCTACCATCTGAGGATTGTCCCACCTCTTTCCATTGGTGCACGGGCGTAGCTACCATCTGAGGATTGTCCACCTCTTTCCAAGCAAAAACTGCAAACCCCCCTGTAATTGCACAGACTTTCTGACATCCGGTCAAATCCATCACCACCACCTTCCTCATCCCTCCCTCTGTCCCACACCACACACAACAATGACCTTGTCCTTTGTACTAAAACAGTGTTGTTATTACGATTGCATGTTGTTTCATTTCTTTAAGGAGCATTCCGCTGTTAGTAACCACCGAGTTCCCTGTCTGAGCCTGTTCCATGGAAGGTCCACTCATTGATCCGCCTCTTACTCTCTGATCCGCCTTAAATTGGTTTCAAATCTCTTTAAGATTCCTTTCATCAAATGTGCTCCCATGACGTTCCATAGTTGCTGCAACCGGCGCCAAATTGAAATCTGAGAGAAGTCGAGAATTTCCCTGGCGTCAGGAAATCAAGGGAACGGCCGTGCCAGGGGCGGTGGATTTGAGGGGCGCCGCTGCTATTCAAGGCGTCGACACGTGTCGCTGGCGGAGGGATAAACGCGTTGGGCGTCGCATCGCCGTGCAGACGAGCTGTGGTCATGGTCGGCGCCGTAAGGGGGGTTCCGCGTAGGAGGGTTGTGAATCTGTGTGGCCATGTAAGAAGAAAGTTCTTTGTTGCAATAATGAATAACTTAAGGAAGTAGAGCAGTTCGGCGTTACTGATTTAATGTAAGGACAACGTAGGAGGAGGGGGTTAAATGGTGAGTCCCTCCAGGCTATCGGCACCCCATGATAAATGAGGGGGGGGGGAATGGGGAAGGGGGGTACTTATAAAGTAAAACTGTTATGTAGTGAACAAAAATAGTGGGGAGAGAAAAATAATTTAAATTATAATTTTCATTAGATGAGACTGGGGAAATTCCGGATAATTTATTCTTTATAACCGAGTGGTAACGTGAAAATGTCTGGTGACCAATGTTCCCTTTAAGCTTTGGAATTACCGAGCAGCAAATTTGATATAATATTGCAAGAAATATGGATGCTGAGCAACTTTGCACACGAGTTTTATGACTTTGCACGCGGACCAACAAACCTTAGAGGGAGCATTGCTGGTGACTCCATTGGTGACTCAATTGGTGACTCATTTGTTGACTCCATTGGTGATTCGATTGGTGACACAATTGGTGACACAATTGGTGACTCAATTGGTGACTCCATTGGTGACTCAATTAGTGACTCCATTGGTGACTCAATTGGTGACTCCATTGGTGACTCAACTGGTGACTCAATTGGTGACCCATGTTTGTGTGGACTGTGATGAATGAACAAATCGGACTTTACAAGTTTGGATATAGCAAGTTTAGAGTGAACATTCTCTGTGTAAAGGAATCTACCGTGATTTGTTGGTGTGTTGTACACGCCCCAATATCTACCGTGATTTGTTGGTGTGTTGTACACGCCCCAATATCTACCGTGATTTGTTGGTGTGTTGTACACGCCCCAATATCTACCGTGATTTGTTGGTGTGTTGTACACGCCCCAATATCTACCGTGATTTGTTGGTGTGTTGTACACGCTCCAATATCTACCGTGATTTGTCGGTGTGTTGTACACGCCCCAATATCTACCGTGATTTGTTGGTGTGTTGTACACGCTCCAATATCTACCGTGATTTGTTGGTGTGTTGTACACGCTCCAATATCTACCGTGATTTGTTGGTGTGTACACGCCCCAATATCTACCGTGATTTGTTGGTGTGTACACGCCCCAATATCTACCGTGATTTGTTGGTGTGTACACGCCCCAATATCTACCGTGATTTGTTGGTGTGTACACGCCCCAATATCTACCGTGATTTGTTGGTGTGTTGTACACGCTCCAATATCTACCGTGATTTGTTGGTGTGTTGTACACGCTCCAATATCTACCGTGATTTGTTGGTGTGTTGTACACGCTCCAATATCTACCGTGATTTGTTGGTGTGTTGTACACGCTCCAATATCTACCGTGATTTGTTGGTGTGTTGTACACGCTCCAATATCTACCGTGATTTGTTGGTGTGTTGTACACGCTCCAATATCTACCGTGATTTGTTGGTGTGTTGTACACGCTCCAATATCTACCGTGATTTGTTGGTGTGTTGTACACGCCCCAATATCTACCGTGATTTGTCGGTGTGTTGTACACGCCCCAATATCTACCGTGATTTGTCGGTGTGTTGTACACGCCCCAATATCTACCGTGATTTGTCGGTGTGTTGTACACGCCCCAATATCTACCGTGATTTGTTGGTGTGTTGTACACGCCCCAATATCTACCGTGATTTGTTGGTGTGTTGTACACGCCCCAATATCTACCGTGATTTGTTGGTGTGTACACGCCCCAATATCTACCGTGATTTGTTGGTGTGTTGTACACGCCCCAATATCTACCGTGATTTGTCGGTGTGTACACGCCCCAATATCTACCGTGATTTGTTGGTGTGTTGTACACGCCCCAATATCTACCGTGATTTGTTGGTGTGTTGTACACGCCCCAATATCTACCGTGATTTGTTGGTGTGTTGTACACGCCCCAATATCTACCGTGATTTGTCGGTGTGTACACGCCCCAATATCTACCGTGATTTGTCGGTGTGTACACGCCCCAATATCTACCGTGATTTGTTGGTGTGTACACGCCCCAATATCTACCGTGATTTGTTGGTGTGTACACGCCCCAATATCTACCGTGATTTGTTGGTGTGTTGTACACGCCCCAATATCTACCGTGATTTGTTGGTGTGTTGTACACGCCCCAATATCTACCGTGATTTGTTGGTGTGTTGTACACGCCCCAATATCTACCGTGATTTGTCGGTGTGTACACGCCCCAATATCTACCGTGATTTGTCGGTGTGTACACGCCCCAATATCTACCGTGATTTGTTGGTGTGTACACGCCCCAATATCTACCGTGATTTGTTGGTGTGTACACGCCCCAATATCTACCGTGATTTGTCGGTGTGTACACGCCCCAATATCTACCGTGATTTGTCGGTGTGTACACGCCCCAATATCTACCGTGATTTGTTGGTGTGCACACGCCCCAATAATTATAGAGACAGCCACGTAAAGACTGTGACACAACAGTAACAAGTACTAGGTGGGCCGCCCCTCTGGGTAATAGCCAGGGTTTACATCCCTTTTTTAGGATACATCCTTTCAGGGTCCATGTACCAGTTTGAGAACACGTCCATCTGAGGGTCCATGTACCAGTTTGAGAACACGTCCATCTGAGGGTCCATGTACCAGTTTGAGATCACCTCCATCTGATGGTCCAAGTACTAGTTTGAGAACATTTCCATCTGAGGGTCCATGTACCAGTTTGAGAACACGTCCATCTGAGGGTCCATGTACCAGTTTGAGAACACGTCCATCTGAGGGTCCATGTACCAGTTTGAGAACACGTCCATCTGAGGGTCCATGTACCAGTTTGAGATCACCTCCATCTGATGATCCAAGTACTAGTTTGAGAACATTTCCATCTGAGGGTCCATGTACCAGTTTGAGAACACGTCCATCTGAGGGTCCATGTACCAGTTTGAGAACACGTCCATCTGAGGGTCCATGTACCAGTTTGAGAACACGTCCATCTGAGGGTCCATGTACCAGTTTGAGAACACGTCCATCTGAGGGTCCATGTACCAGTTTGAGAACACGTCCATCTGAGGGTCCATGTACCAGTTTGAGAACACGTCCATCTGAGGGTCCACATAGCAACACAAAGATGACGTGTAAGGTTGTTGTCAATTTGTTGTGTTGTGCGTAGCTGGCGTGGTGTGGCAGATGTCGTTTGGCGGGTGGTGTTTGGTGAGGCAAGTAATTAACCGAAAATCCGCCCCAGCAATGTGCCCCCGCCCCAGCAATGCGCCCCCGCCCCAGCAATGCCCCATCACCGGGTGTCCTACTGCTTACAAGTGAATCAGCCCCCAGGGGTGTTTGAAATAAAAACAAGGTCTGCTGGAGGAATGTGGAGAACAGATGTGAGAAACACCCCACCACCCCAACACGCAATCTTTACAATATTACCACCCCACCCCCATCCACATTTACACCCGAACTCACGCCAAATCACCCCCCCCCTTTCCACACCCCTCTTCAATAACCTTGATTTGAACGTGGTCATATTAGCGCCATTGGAGTTCTGCTTGTTAATAATGATGAACAGGAGGGCTCGAGGCTAACACGAGCGTGAGTTTGGGGGGGGGGCAAGGTCAAACGGCAACAAGACAGAAACAGATTTGTAGACAAGAATGCAGGTTTGTAGACACGAGAGCAGGTTTGTAGACACGAGAGCAGGTTTGTAGACACGAGAGCAGGTTTGTAGATACGAGAGCAGGTTTGTAGACACGAGAGCAGGTTTGTAGACACGAGAGCAGGTTTGTAGACACGAGAGCAGGTTTGTAGATACGAGAGCAGGTTTGTAGACACGAGAGCAGGTTTGTAGACACGAGAGCAGGTTTGTAGACACGAGAACAGGTTTGTAGACGATCGTATGTTTTTCACAGCCTATCCCCCGCCAGCACACACACAACACAACACAACACACATACACCCCTCTCAATCCCACAGACGTCCGCCATGGTTGCTCTTTCTCTCATCCAAATATCCCAACAATGTTAACAACAGGTTGCCAACTTTGTAAGCGACATCGTCATGCAGATCGTTCAAAGTATCGTACTCATCCAAGTTTGAGGTTCTATTCGATTCCGACGTCTTAGCTTCCCGTACGAATTCGATGAGAGGCCACGTGTGTAAGCCGATTACTGACGTCACAACTAATGACGTCATCTTCATATCCCAACGTTAAACACAGACCAGCGTCTGAAGTGACGCAAACGATGGAAACATCAAGTTTGGTTTAAGCGGAGTCGAGGTCGATATAAATTCCAGCACCACCCCCTGCACCCTACCGCCCCTTATTCCCCCCTCCCCCATCCCACAGCTGCTACAGCGTGAGGAGGTAATGGCAACCCAAAGCTAATTTGACTTGTCCTCGGGCTAAAAGGCAGAAAATAGATGTTGATTCTAAGTTAATGAATAGGACCAGTTCGCGGAGCTGCATTTACTTAACTAATTAATGCGTGTATTGGATTTTTATCGCGCCTCACATTTTCGACTTCCTGCGTGGCAAACACGACACAGACCCGAGGGGTGCCGGTACATGTGTTCAAATGGGGAGCGGTGCGTGGGGGTGGGGGTCGGAGAGAGGGCAACCCAGAAGACAGAGAGTTGATGAGATAAAACCCAGTCATGTTATCCAAGAAACACTGGTCTAGAATTGCAAGACTGTTCAGTTACCATCAACCTAACATTCAGAGATCAAACGTTCACCGACACGAGTGCTATAATCAGTTATATTTAGGACTATCATGAGACCATCTCTCGCGCAGCCATCTTTTTAATTTTTTGAGAGTCCGTGTAACAAAATCTAAAATAATTAAAATTGAGGAGAATATCAAGTGCGCTAATTAAAACCAGGTTTCTTGCGTTGAATTAATCCGTCCCTGTCTGATTACCTTAATCATCAGATTACGACAATTGTTTCTTTTACCGTTTTCAAGAAACTCGAATTAACGAAATATACATGGACTTATCTTGAATCAATTTCATTGTTGAATTGTATTTTGACTTGACTTTTTGGTAAAAGATTTGATTCGTTTTATATTGGTCGATAGCGTTTATTGAAAGTTGACCACATTTGTGTCCAGCGACCAGTTCTTCTATTGGTTAATTCTGATAGAGTCGGACTATAGCTGACGTCATCATTTGCGACGGACAAAAAGACTTACACTAAATAATGCAAAGTCGGCAAATTGAAATCTTGGCTTTGACTGTTGTCCAACGAGGCAACAATGGGCATTCTCCTGGGTACCATTGTGTCTGTGCCACGGGCACCATTGGGTATATGTCATGGGAGACATGAATATCAGTATTAAAATGATCTCAAATGTGAGCGGGTCAGGAATACTCTTATAAATATCTCAACTATGAAATCTTTAGACAAAAAATATTACTAGCTGATTTACCCGTCTACCGTCGTGTGTAAAGAATAATTAAAAAATATTATGTCAACTCATTTCAAAGAATGTTCTGGAGTATTGAGATCGTGTTTATTTGACTTCAAGGATTTTATTAGAATTTAGTTTTAAGTGTAAAACATAATCAACCTCGCCTTTTTATTGCACAGCAAAAATCAAAATTAAATGGTCATATTTCGTGGGCGGGGCATACATCAAGCAACAATGCAGACGTATCAGTGCAGAAATATGTAACAATATGTGCAGAAATATGTAACATTATGATGACTTGTGCGCGGTCAATATTTTACTGTTTGTTCGTATAATGTTATAAACGACCGTGTTTTTGTGCATAATCATTCATAATTTTCTATATACGACTGTGTTGTGTTTATGTGTATAATATTACAAACGACTGTGTTGTTCATGTGTATAATGTTACATTATACGACTGTGTTGTGTTTATATGTAATGTTACATTACACGACTGTGTTGTGTATACAAATGTATTTGTAAAATTTTATACAGGGCCGTGGGATACGTTATCTCTTTAATATAGAGTAATTAGCTTGGCTGACAGTCACAGTGTTTCTGACCGGAAGCAATAAATGACCACTTCTTCTACACATAGTCACCAGACCGCCGACACATGTCGATGAAATCACATTCCAAGAGCGTTGATCATAGGCTAGGAGCAGTCATCTTAAGCCAGGAGCAGTCACCATATTCCTGGAGCAGTCACCATATTCCTGGAGCAGTCACCATATTCCAGGAGCAGTCACCATATTCCAGGAGCAGTCACCATATTCCAGGAGCAGTCACCATATTCCTGGAGCAGTCACCATATTCCAGGAGCAGTCACCATATTCCTGGAGCAGTCACCATATTCCTGGAGCAGTCACCATATTCCAGGAGCAGTCACCATATTCCAGGAGCAGTCACCATATTCCAGGAGCAGTCACCATATTCCAGGAGCAGTCACCATATTCCAGGAGCAGTCACCATATTCCAGGAGCAGTCACCATATTCCAGGAGCAGTCACCATATTCCAGGAGCAGTCACCATATTCCAGGAGCAGTCACCATATTCCAGGAGCAGTCACCATATTCCAGGAGCAGTCATGTTATTATATAACGCCAAGGAAAAAACAAAACAAATCGCAATCCAGTCAGACTGTCATTATTTTTTACTCGCCGTAAGCATGGGATCCAATGGGAGACCGAGCTCCGATGAGCAAGATTAGTCTAAAAAACTGTGAGTGTTGCAAAAAACTCGAGGTAACCAAATATTTTGATAAAACCTGGTCAAAAAATGAGTTGACGTATGTAACCTTTTTAAATGAGAAATAGACAGAAATAGATATGACACCGAGGTTCAATGAGAAATAGATATGACACGAGATACAATTCTCAAACGCTGGAGATGAAATTAAAAATAAAACAATTAAAAAAAATAATTAAAAAATATAAAAAATAACTTACTGAGAATTAAAGTTCCTGAATTTACCATTTCTAGGGTACACTCGTAGTCAGGGGATCTGAAAATTTCTAGGTTACACTCGTAGTTCAGGGGATCTCACCATTTCTAGGGTACACTCGTAGTTCAGGGGATCTCACCTTGATAAGAAGATATGTGTTGTTCCCCCGTATATTTACTGTATTTGGATTAAGACAAATAACATCTCTAAATGCTTTCTTTACACGAGATTTGAACATTTCTCGGCGGGTAGATAAAGTTCATTGTGTGATACGACAATTGTGACTAGACAGTCACCAACCGGAGCCTATGACAATTGTGACGAGACAGTCACCAACCGGAGTCTATGACAATTGTGACGAGACAGTCACACAGGTCTTACAGGTCACAGCTACAGTGTGCTTGGACTCCAGTGCCCTAACACTCAAGCTCCTGGTACGAAGCCCCGATAACTATTGACAACCGTCAGGTTGCCCAGCCTACAACCTAGAAATTACCTATCATTACAACAACCCTCAGGTTGCCCAACGTTCAACCTATCAACTGCCGTAGCCGTAGCCGTAGCAGTAGCAGTAGCCGTAGCCGTAGCAGTAGCAGTAGCCGTAGCCCACTTCTTGTTGAGTGACATCAACCAAGAATGATGATAGTCCATGAAACAAGAGAAGCCCCGAGTGCTGAGTTTCTACCGCTGGCCTATGGATGTCCACCGTTATTTGACCTGATGGTCAATAGTCTGAGAGGTGATCAGAGAACGCGTCACGTGATCTCGTGGTCAGGTAGCTCACAGACAGATTCATCGGGAGAGAGATTCAAGGGAGATGATTTTGTACGTCTGGATTAGGGCAAGGGAGATCATCATGTCAGTGAGTGACAGGGGCGGACAAGTCGCAGGATGGGAGGTTGAACACTAAAATTTGTGCAGGAATTACGCATTCTTGTTGTCAGATTTGTGCCATACTTATTGTATAGCTATGACATACTTTTTGTTTAACTGTGGCAGGCTTATTGTATAACTATGGCAGACTTATTGTAGAAATGTGGCAGACTTATTTTATAGCTATGGCAGACTTACTGTGTCACTGTGACAAATCAATTGTGTCACTATGAAAGACTTTTTCATGTCAAGGTCAAGTTGACATAGTTTTTATTAAGTTGTCTCACTACTGTTTGTTCATTACCTTCCTTGTTGTCATAAAAAACAGTGGATCCGCCCCTGCTTGTTTTAACCACTTTATATTTCTAAAAACAACAACATGGTTTGAAAAGAATTGGATACATATAGTTAAAATATTCATCGTATCAAGTGAAATCAAATCACATGAGACCAAAATTAACCAGGGTTAATGAAGCAAAGTTGAGTTAAGACAGATTCAGTCTGTAAATATTTGTAAATATTTTTAGTTATGTCTCATATATAAGGGATTCATAGTCAAAAACTTTGTTTTTACGGGTTTGTTTTATTAAATCCCTTATATTAACTTCACCGCCGTTTCTGTCTCTCTGTCTCTCTCTCTCTCTCTCTCTCTCGCTCTCTGTCTGTCTTGGGCGGGCAGAAAAACAAACGTAAAAAATGACCCACTTCCCGTGATGCCATCGAGCTGAAATTTGGCACATAGACTCGTGTCACCTAACAATGCATCGTATCAAAATTTCAGATCGATCGAACGTACAGTTATTAAATTAATGCATTTTTAGTTTATCTATATAAACTATATGTAGTGGTCCCTATTGTTTACATTTTAAAGTAATGGGGGTGAGACTGCAATCAGGGTGAGACTGCAATCACTTGACTTCACTAAAGTCATCGGTGAACACATCTCGTGTTTTAACCAGGTGGTTTACACCAGGAGTTGAGTTAATGCATTGACGCCACCCGTCCATGTCCACACCCCCTCCCCCCTTCCCCCAGTTTTAAAGCCAGGGGAGATAATTTCGGTTTTGGTCTGTAAAGGTTTGTCGCGTTTGAACATAATCAATACTTTTAGTTATGTCTCATATATAAGGGATTTATAGTCAAAAACTTTGTTTTTACGGGGCTGTTTGATTAAATCCCTTATATTAACTTCACCGCCGCCTCATGGGCGGGCGGAAAAACAAAAGTCAAAAATGACCCACTTCCCGTCAAGCCATCGAGCTGAAATTTGGCACACGGACCCGTGTCACCTAACAATGCATGGTATCAAAATTTCAGATCGATCACACGTACCGTAATTAAATTAATGCATTTTTAGTTTATCTATATAAAACTATACGTAGAAGTCGCTATTGTTTACATTTTACTGGTCACTTGACTTCACGCCAGCCATCGGTGAACACATCTCGTGTTTTAACCAGGTGTACCGGCGTGCTTTTGTTTACATTTTACGTGTCACGTTGAGCTCGGTCCAGCGATCGGTAACCAGACCTTTCCCCTCTCCCACCCGCCCCCAGGGGTTATAAAGCAAAGGGAAGTTAAGACAGATTCAGTCTGTAAATGTTTGTCGCGTTTGAACATAATCAATACTTTTAGTTTTGCCTCATATATAAAGGATTTATAGTGAAAAACTTTGTTTTTACGGGTTTGTTTTATTTACTTGGTTTTGAAACGGCTGGATAGCGAAGTCAGTAGTGCGTTCGCCTCACAAGCTGAGGGGCGTGGGATCGAGCCCACGCAAAGTCACAATATAAATGATACGCTAAGAAAGTCCTCCGCTGACCCCTGGAAGGGAATTGAGGCACCCACCAGGTATAAACTCTAATGGAAACATTAGGGACCCCCTACGACCATCGGTCAACAAGTCCCGAGCAAACTCTAATGGAAACATTAGGGACCCCCAACGACCATCGGTCATGGGACTTACTTTTTACTTTTTAAATGAAACATAAATAAATAATAACTACATCTTACTTCATTTGAGATCAATAGTATTGTGACGACTGTTTTGTGACGACTGTTTTGTGACGACTTTTTTGTGACGACTGTTTTGTGACGACTGTTTTGTGACGATTGTTTTGTGACGATTGTTTTGTGACGATTGTTTTGTGACGACTGTTTTGTGACGACTGTTTTGTGACGACTGTTTTGTGACGACTTTTTTGTGACGACTGTTTTGTGACGACTGTTTTGTGACGATTGTTTTGTGACGACTGTTTTGTGACGATTGTTTTGTGACGACTGTTTTGTGACGATTGTTTTGTGACGACTGTTTTGTGACGACTGTTTTGTGACGACTGTTTTGTGACGATTGTTTTGTGACGACTGTTTTGTGACGATTGTTTTGTGACGATTGTTTTGTGACGACTGTTTTGTGACGACTGTTTTGTGACGATTGTTTTGTGACGACTGTTTTGTGACGACTGTTTTGTGACGACTGTTTTGTGACGATTGTTTTGTGACGACTGTTTTGTGACGACTGTTTTGTGACGATTGTTTTGTGACGACTGTTTTGTGACGATTGTTTTGTGACGATTGTTTTGTGACGATTGTTTTGTAACGACTGTTTTGTGACGACTGTTTTGTGACGACTGTTTTGTGACGACTGTTTTGTGACGATTGTTTTGTGACGACTGTTTTGTGACGATTGTTTTGTGACGACTGTTTTGTGACGATTGTTTTGTGACGACTGTTTTGTGACGATTGTTTTGTGACGACTGTTTTGTGACGACTGTTTTGTGACGATTGTTTTGTGACGATTGTTTTGTGACGATTGTTTTGTGACGACTGTTTTGTGATGACTGTTTTGTGACGACTGTTTTGTGACGACTGTTTTGAGGATTTATAATTATTATGAAATACTTTTGTGTGCATTATTCCATACATACAACCCGTCACTAAATCATTAGCGGCGTATGCTACGCCGCGGGTCAGCTCAAATCCTATTTGTACATCGTTCCCTTTTCAAAAATAAGCATAAAACAATGACGTCATATAATATTTTTATAAAAATAAAAATAACAAAAATACAACCCCTATTATAAAATACTTTGTGCGCATTTCAGAAAGTTTAATATTTCGTATTTATCAAACAACGACAAGTTATTTGGGCTTTTGAAAAAGTTCGGCGCCGTAGGCGCCCTATTAAAAGTACATTTGTTCAAAATAAATAGATTTCAGCTGAAAACTTCAGTCATTTTTGACGGGTAATGCACTAGTTATTAATAAATTGGAAATATATATTGGAAATAAGTTTTTGCATTTTAATCCAATTTTAATCGATCAAATTAATTTTAATCGATTAAATTTTTTTAACGATTTATCGATTACTTTCGCTAATTTCCGCAATTTAAACCATTGTCAAACATGCGATCTGCATGGTAGCACTACATGGTAGCACTGTATGGTAGCACTACATGGCAGCATTGTATGGTAGCACTACATGGAAGCAATATATGGTAGCGTACTTCTTAGCATATTATTATTTGGTAGCATACGGGGTAGCCCTGCGTGGTAGCGCTACATGGTAGCACTAAATGGTAGCAGGAGCGAGTAGGGCTGTTCTGACGTGGTTGTTCCAATGATAGCACTAAATGGTAGCAACAAGGTGCAGGCCTGTTCTGACGTGGTCCAATGGTAACACTACATGTAGCACTACACGTGTTGCGCATGCGCGGTTTTCAAACGTCTCCCCAACAACCCTTTCCTCTCTTCGGCGGATTAAGGGGGGGGGGCTGAACGGGGTAAAGCCTGGGGCCCCCGATGATTTAGGGACCCACAAGCGTAGTATATTTTATAACAAATGTTTGCATGAATCCCTTAAAAAACATAAATTATAAAATCTTATCTATTAATCTGATCGCTATTCGGACCCGATAGTCTTAGTAATCGAACAACCTGATTTGATAAGCTCAATAAGAGAACATATTAAAGAACATTGTTTGTTTTTTTTTAAATTTACTATTTCCGTCAAGCTCTACTGGTCGTGTGGAAGTGTGTAGGCTTGTTTCAAGCTCTACTGGTCGTGTGGAAGTGTGTAGGCTTGTTTCAAGCTCTACTGGTCGTGTGGAAGTGTGTGGGCTTGTTTCAAGCTCTACTGGTCGTGTGGAAGTGTGTAGGCTTGTGTCAAGCTTTACTGGTCGTGTGGAAGTGTGTGGGCTTGTGGTGCAAGTGATCTGGGGATCGTTTCTCAGTTGTGGAATTGTTTTTTCTTTCTTTTTTTTCTTTGTCTTTTTACACTCAATTTTAGGATACCGGAAATCAGTTATTTCTTCGTGTTCGGTTTTTTAATGTATATTCTTTTTGGCTGGGAAGGCCGATCCCGTAGTACAGACAAAGTATGTTAAAGGAACCAATGGACTATTTAGTTATAAGTTACAGTCTTATATTAGCGGATAGCAATCATTTTATTTAAAGCAGGGGTCTACAAACTACGGCCCGCGAGGCCCTCTCATCCGGCCACTGGAGACCTTTTAATCTAATAATAATTAACCTTAAAACACTTTTTAAAAACTAGTCTTATATTAAAAATGCACTAATTTTCTACTTTTTAGTCTATGCATTTTACAGTAAGTACAAAGCCAGCTTACCTTTTGACTATAAATCCCTTATATATGAGACATAACTAAAAGTAGTGATTATGTTCAAACGCGACATTTACAGACTGAAACAGAATTATCTCCCCTGGTTTTTATCTCCCCTGGGTGCAGGGACGGTAGGGGGTGTGAACAGTGACGGTCGGCGTCAACGCGTGAACTGGGCACGTGAAAAAATTATAAACAAATAGTTGGACGGTTGGACGGACGGTTCCGATTAAACTTACAAAGCAAGCTAATATAAGACTAGTAATAAAACAAACCCGTAAAAACAAAGTTTTTGACTATAAATCCCTTATATATGAGACATAACTAACAGTATTGATTATTTTCAAACATTTACAGACTGAATCTGTCTTAACACAAGTTTGCTTCATAACCCTAGGGGGGAGTGGTGGGTGGGAGGGGGAGAGGGGAAAAGTCTGGTCACCGATTCGCTTGACCAAGCTCAGAGTGACACGTAAAATGTAAACAAAAGCGCACCGTCGTTTCGTTGGGTCGCCTCAATGCTCAAACTTTCACGTGGCAAAAAAACAATAACAAATCGTGAATTTAAATTACATACCTCATATAAGGATAAACTAAAAATGCATTAATTTAATTACGGTACGTTCGATCGATCTGAAATTTTGATACGATGCATTGTTAGGTTAGACGGGTCCGTGTGCCAAATTTCAGTTCCATCGGATCATGGGAAGTGGGTCATTTTTTACTTCTGTTTTTCCGCCCGCCGAGCCCAAGACAGAGAGAGAGAGATGATGAGACGCCGGTGAAGTTAATATAAGGGATTTAATTAAACAACCCCGTAAAAACAAAGTTTTTGACTATAAATCCCTTATAGATGAGACATAACTAAAAGTATTGATTATATTCAAACATTTACAGACTGAATCTGTCTTAACTCAACTTTGCATCATAACCCTAGTGGGGGGGGGAGGGGTGGGTGGGGGGAGAGGGGAAAAGTCTGGTCACCGATTCGCTTGACCGAGCTCAGAGTGACACGTAAAATGTAAACAAAAGCGCACCGTCGTTTCGTTGGGTCGCCTCAATGCTCAAACTTTCACGTGGCAAAAAAACAATAACAAATCGTGAATTAAAATTACATACCTCATATAAGGATAAACTAAAAATGCATTAATTTAATTACGGTACGTTCGATCGATCTGAAATTTTGATACGATGCATTGTTAGGTAAGACGGGTCCGTGTGCCAAATTTCAGTTCGATCGGATCATTGGAAGTGGGTCATTTTTGACTTTTGTTTTTCCGCCCGCCGAGCCCATGAGATGATGAGAGAGAGACAGAGAGAGAGACAGACAGACAGAGAGAGACGGCGGTGAAGTTAATATAAGGGATTTAAAAAGATACTCTTTTACACGCTTTTATTTAACTCACACTGTTTGTATGTTGTATGTTGTATCCGTCAAATCTTGTAACGTAAAATTAAACCACTTCTGATGGTCCTAGAGATCTCAAAATTTTACCACAGATAGATCTTGGATGACAATACATTGTATCAAAATTTCAGATCGATCGAATGTGCCGTAATTAAATAAATGCATTTTTAGGTTTATCTTTATATATAATCTGTATCCGTGCTATTCTTGACTTTCACGTGAATTTCACCGGTGCTGACCATCAGTCATCGGTGACCACATTCCAGGTGTTAAACAGCCCAGTAATACGAAACTAAATCTAAATTGACATGATAATACAAGAGGAACAACTGTAATTTGTGTAGCCTAGTTGGCCTAATTGTTAACGTAATGGATTTTCGACCTGGAGGTACTGGGTTCAATTTTCAGTTGGGGAAACTGTTTTTTTTAAATACATAAATTTGTAATTAATATTTTAATATTCTATCTTTTTACCACTATCACATTTAAGTTATAGACAACGAAGTTTGACTAATTAAATTGAATTGATTATGTCGAAAAATTGATTTAAAAAATTTTGATACTAAAAAGTAGAAAATAAAATATTAAAGAAATCTTTTTTTTAAAAGCACACGATTTTAATTACATATAGAAAGTGCACTAAAAAGAAGAAAATAAAAATTTTCAATCCGTGAACCTATCGACTGCACATAAAAGCGTGGGGCCCTCATCACAACTCGCTATCATGCACAAGGCTGCGAAACATAAATACAAATTTATATGAATATTAATAAACATTTAAAGTTTCACAACTTTGATCATATACATGCTACTATCATATTAATTAGAAAAATTTATCTATATGCAAAAGAGTAGTTGCAATAAGAAATGATTTGTGATGGGCGCACGCTTTTATGTTCACGGATTGAAATTTTTTATTTTCTTCTTTTTAGTGCAACTTTCTATATGTAAATAAAAGCGTGTGCTTTAAAAAAAAATGTGTTTAAATATTTTATTTACATGTAGTTTACCACAAAACTGTGTGTAGTCGGCCCCCAAACTGCTGTTTGATAGTTAATGCGCCCTCCGGCAGAAAAGTTTGGAGACCCCTGATTTAAAGGGACGCTGGCTGCATAGGGCCCCAGTATGAATTACAGCCAGGGGCCCCGTGCTGTCTTAATCCTCCCCTGCCTCCCCCTCCCCCCACACCAGCTGCCCATCACAGGTAGACCAGGTGACGTGATCAGAACACACCACGCCGTCGTCTGTTTATTCCTGTTGTCGCTGTCTGCTGCAACACCTTGATTTGATCACGACCACAGGTGAGCCCCGAACTTAAGTAGAGTCCAGGATATTAGTCCCAGGTAGACTCTACAGCTTTGACCACAGGTAGGGCCCACATGGCTCAGGTAGAACAAGTAGAGTCCCTAACTTAAGATACAGGCAGACTCTCCTAGCTGGTACTCAGGTCATTGTCATAATCTTGGCCACAGGTAATTTCCATAATCTTGTACACAGGTTATTACCATAATCTTGTACACAGTTTATTACCATAATCTTGTACACAGTTTATTACCATAATCGTGTACATAGGTAATTTCCATAATCTTGGCCACAGGTTAATACCATAATCTTGTACACAGGTTATTACCATAATGTTGTACATAGGTAATTACCATTATCTTGGCCTCAGATAGATACCAAAATCTCTTCCACAGGATAATACCATAATCTTTGCCGCGGACACCTACCATCTTGGATACAGGTATTTACCATAATCATGACAACTGAGTAGACACTACGTGACAACTGAGATGACACTCCGTGACAACTGAGATGACACTCCGTGACAACTGAGATGACACTCCGTGACAACTGAGATGACACTCCGTGACAACTGAGATGACACTCCGTGACAACTGAGATGACACTCCGTGACAACTGAGATGACACTCCGTGACAACTGAGATGACACTCCGTGACAACTGAGATGACACTCCGTGACAACTGAGATGACACTCCGTGACAACTGAGTTGACACTCCGTGACTACTGAGATGACACTCCGTGACAACTGAGTTGACACTCCGTGACAACTGAGATGACACTCCGTGACAACTGAGATGACACTCCGTGACAACTGAGATGACACTCCGTGACAACTGAGATGACACTCCGTGACAACTGAGTTGACACTCCGTGACTACTGAGATGACACTCCGTGACAACTGAGTAGACACTACGTGACAACTGAGATGACACTCCGTGACTACTGAGATGACACTCCGTGACAACTGAGTTGACACTCCGTGACAACTGAGATGACACTCCGTGACAACTGAGATGACACTCCGTGACAACTGAGATGACACTCCATGCCAACTGAGATGACACTCCGTGACAACTGAGATGACACTCCGTGACAACTGAGATGACACTCCATGCCAACTGAGATGACACTCCATGCCAACTGAGATGACACTCCGTGACAACTGAGATGACACTCCGTGACAACTGAGATGACACTCCATGCCAACTGAGATGACACTCCATGCCAACTGAGATGACACTCCATGCCAACTGAGATGACACTCCATGCCAACTGAGATGACACTCCGTGACAACTGAGATGACACTCCGTGACAACTGAGATGACACTCCATGCCAACTGAGATGACACTCCATGCCAACTGAGATGACACTCCATGCCAACTGAGATGACACTCCATGCCAACTGAGATGACACTCCATGCCAACTGAGATGACACTCCGTGACAACTGAGATGACACTCCGTGACAACTGAGATGACACTCCATGCCAACTGAGATGACACTCCGTGACAACTGAGATGACACTCCGTGACAACTGAGATGACACTCCATGCCAACTGAGATGACACTCCATGCCAACTGAGATGACACTCCGTGACAACTGAGATGACACTCCGTGACAACTGAGATGACACTCCATGCCAACTGAGATGACACTCCATGCCAACTGAGATGACACTCCGTGACAACTGAGATGACACTCCGTGACTACTGAGATGACACTCCGTGACAACTGAGATGACACTCCATGCCAACTGAGATGACACTCCGTGACAACTGAGATGACACTCCGTGACTACTGAGATGACACTACGTGACAACTGAGATGACAGTCCGTGACAACTGAGATGACACTACGTGACAAGTGACGACTTGTTAGAAATGTTCACACCTTTTAGTATCCATGCAACAATCATCGGCTTGTCAAACTTTCTAAGGGGACCCCTTGTAGTCTTAGCGGGAATCACTGATAAATTAAAACATTTGCCGTGGGAGAACACTCAGTGGCGTAACTGAAACCATGTTGGCAGAAACAACTTTCCCGTTTCTTGTCGGCCTGGAGCCCCTGAGAAAACTTCATGTGTTCAGTAAGACCGTCACTGTGGCCTTATGCCGGGTACCGCCTCGCTCACTCTGAAATAGTTGACCTCTGACCCCCACAACACACATTATCCGTTTAGTTAGAGGCTTCAGATGAACTTGGAAATTCCCAAAACTTTCATTACGAGCTACCGCGCATGCGCGACGTGGTCACGTGGCCTCACGTGCAGCGATAAGACGACATGTTATGCGCACACTAGCACTTCCGGTGCTCGCACGCGGACTTAGTTTCTATCCAGATGGATTTTGTTCCAGACCGGGCCCCGCCCTCATCGTATTTTATCTGCGCCTGGGGACCCCCCCCCACCCTCCCTTGGGGTTCTGGTTCCCAGTTCAGTCATGCGATTTGCCTCTTTGAACCCCCCCCCCTTTTTTTTCTTCTTTTTTTTTACCACCAGCGTTTTCATTATCGGGATTTTAAAACTTTTTTTCCTCTCGCTTCCCGCTCGAGTTTTCCTCGTCAATCCTTATTCCGCACCTCCCACATCTCGCGCCAGACCTCCTGTATGTCTGTCTGTACGGTGGTCTGCTTGTCATCAAATTCAGCTCAGAGACAGACCTTGCTGGCCTTCGTTAACCCTTCCCCCCCCCAATCCACGCTTCCCGCCCCCAGCCCTCCCCCCCCCCAAGCTCTTGGCCTCGGGACACTGGTCTCCGTGCGACGGTTCTCAAAACCAGTACGTCGTCTCGCTATCCGGAAATTAAAAATCTCCTGTCATTAAATAAAATAAATACGGTATTTTCCAGAGCTCATAATATAATTATTTATTGTTAGAACATTGACAAGTCTGAAGTCAAATAAAAAAATCTTTGACCATGACGTTAAATAACTTAAGTGTTGGTGTGGGGTGCGAATGTGGCGCATAACGTGTCACCATCACTGAGGGCCAAATGTGGCGCATAACGTGTCACCATTACCGAGGGCCAAATGTGGCACATAACGTGTCACCATCACTGAGGGCAAAATGTGGCGCATAACATGTCACCATCACTGAGGGCCAAAAGTGGCGCATAACGTGTCACCATCACTGAGGGCCAAATGTGGCACATAACGTGTCACCATCACTGAGGGCCAAATGTGGCACATAACGTGTCACCATCACTGATTGCCAAATGTGGCGCATAACATGTCACCATCACTGAGGGCCAAATGTGGCGCATAACGTGTCACCATCACTGAGGGCCAAATGTGGCACATAACGTGTCACCATCACTGAGGGCCAAATGTGGCACATAACGTGTCACCATTACCGAGGGCCAAATGTGGCGCATAACGTGTCACCATCACCGAGGGACAAATGTGGCGCATAACGTGTCACCATCACTGAGGGCCAAATGTGGCGCATAACGTGTCACCATCACTGAGGGCCAAATGTGGCGCATAACGTGTCATCATCACCGAGGGCAAAATGTGGCGCATAACTTGTCACCATCACTGAGGGCCAAATGTGGCGCATAACGTGTCACCATCACCGAGGGCCAAATGTGGCGCATAACGTGTCACCATCACTGAGGGCCAAATGTGGCACATAACGTGTCACCATCACCGAGGGCCAAATGTGGCGCATAACGTGTCACCATCACTGAGGGCCAAATGTGGCGCATAACGTGTCACCATCACTGAGGGCCAAATGTGGCACATAACGTGTCACCATCACCGAGGGCCAAATGTGGCACATAACGTGTCACCATCACTGAGGGCCAAATGTGGCGCATAACGTGTCACCATTACCGAGGGCCAAATGTGGCACATAACGTGTCACCATCACCGAGGGCCAAATGTGGCGCATAACGTGTCACCATCACTGAGGGCCAAATGTGGCGCAATAACGTGTCACCATTACCGAGGGCCAAATGTGGCACATAACGTGTCACCATCACCGAGGGCCAAATGTGGCGCATAACGTGTCACCATCACTGAGGGCCAAATGTTATCATCTTCATTATTTAAAGCTCAGACTACAAGTAGAAATAAATAGACTAACACGGGACAAGGGAAACTGAAGTAAGCCCCCGCTTTAACAAACACACTGCCACACACTCACACACACACACACTGCCACGTACTCACACACGCTGCCACACACACACAGAAACACTTCAACACACATACCGCCATCCACACACTGATCGCCACACACACACACTGCCGCCACACACACACTCACACACACACACAGCCACCACACACACACACTGCCATATACACACATACCGCCACACACACACACACACTCATATTACCATATGCACCCTGCCACTCACACACCCACACACTCATATTGCCATGTGCACCCTGCCACTCACACACCCACACACTCATATTGCCATAAACACGCACACAGACTTCTAAATCCCGTAGTATACCTGATTAAACTGACGTCATCTCAATCTCACCAAAATAATGTGTTAAAATAGTCCGAGGAAAAGGAATATGAGAAGCCCTCACCAATACCCCGGCCACCCTCACCAATACCCGACCGCCCTCACCAATACCCGACCGCCCTCACCAATACCCGACCGCCCTCACCAATACCCGACCGCCCTCACCAATACCCGACCGCCCTCACCAATACCCCGACCACCCTCACCAATACCCCGGCCACCCTCACCAATACCCCGGCCACCCTCACCAACACCCCGTCGCCCTCCCCAATACCCGACCGCCCTCACCAATACCCTACCGCCCTCACCAATACCCGACCACCCTCACCAATACCCGACCGCCCTCACCAATACCCCGGCCGCCCTCACCAATACCCCGGCCGCCCTCCCCAATACCCCGGCCGCCCTCCCCAATACCCCGACCGCCCTCACCAATACCCCGGCCGCCCTCACCAATACCCGACCGCACTCACTTTGCCCTCAGCCATCAAGACCCTCGGAAACCTCACTAACGACCTATGCCCCATCCCCCGCCTCCAATATTCGTCCCCCCGCCCCGCTCCCCAAGCCGCAGACTCCCACCCAACCCCGGCCGTCGATTCTCACCCTCACCCTGCACGCCGATCTTGCCCTCCCCCCACCAGCCCGCCCCCGCCACCCCCAGCAGTACTCTGCCACCACCCGATTGCTGTAGAGTTGAGGCGTAGGGCAAGCATGAGTGCACAGAGCAGCTCACGCGGTTAATGCAACTTGCATTTCACATTAATTTTCCGGGGATGTTTGGAATGGGCTTAAAAGCGTTTGGTCCGCCCCTGGATAGGGTTGCTTAAACAGACCTTGAAAAAAGAGCCCTCGCCTGGGCCTCCCTTCAGATATTTTAATAGCCTCCTCTTCATTCTCCACCACACAATGCGAAAATCAAGGGGGAAAACCCTAATCAGATAAGATGAACAACACACTAACCAACACAGTACATGACAAACTAACCAACATACTAACTAACACACTGCCTAACACACTATCCAACACACTGCCTGACACAATAAACAACACACTAACCAACACACTAACCAACACACTAACCAACACACTGTATGACACACTAACCAACACACTGCCTGACACACTAACCAACACACTGCCTGACGCACTAACCAACACACTGACTGCCACTCTGTCTGAGACACTAACCAACTCACTGTATGACACACTAACTAACACACGGACGCACTGCCTAACACGCTAGTCTAGTTAGTCTAGACTCTAGTATATTTGTTGTAGTTATTCTAGTTAGTCTAGTTAGTTAATCTAGCTTTTCTAAGCATTCTAGTTAGTCATCTAAGACACCAATGACGTCAATACAACGTCAACCACCACACCAGTGACGTCAATACAACGTCAACCACCACACCAGTGACGTGAGCTTCAGTCAGTCAGATAAACTTGATGTCGCCATATCTATAGCTCATTTTCTATATAACATCATTTTCCGAGGGGCGTGTGTTTAGTACTCATACGATGTCACGTGATGTCACGAGACAGAGACACACAGCTTGAGGGACGAGGCAGAGGATGTGTCACAGAGACACACACCGTGGGGCGCGAGACAGAGGATGTGTCACTGAGACACATACCGTGGGGCACGAGACAGAGGATGTGTCACTGAGACACACACCGTGGGGCACGAGACAGAGGATGTGTCACTGAGACACACACCGTGGGGCGCGAGACAGAGGATGTGTCACTGAGACACACACCGTGGGGCACGAGACAGAGGATGTGTCACTGCGACACACACCTTGGGGTTTTCTGTCTTCTCCGTCACCGGAAGTTCAAATTAAATAATCTCTTCACTCAACTCATATTCTAGAATGTAGCAGAATACTACTAAACGTATAGTCTGTGTAGTTATCATTACCAGAATACTACTAAACGTATAGTCTGTATAGTTATCATTACCAGAATACTACTAAATGTATAGTCTGTATAGTTATCATTACCAGAATACTACTAAACGTATAGTCTGTATAGTTATCATTACCAGAATACTACTAAACGTATAGTCTGTATAGTTATCATTACCAGAATACTACTAAACGTATAGTCTGTATAGTTATCATTACCAGAATACTTCTAAATGTATAGTCTGTATAGTTATCATTACCAGAATACTACTAAACGTATAGTCTGTATAGTTATCATTACCAGAATACTACTAAACGTATAGTCTGTATAGTTATCATTACCAGAATACTACTAAATGTATAGTCTGTATAGTTATCATTACCAGAATACTACTAAACGTATAGTCTGTATAGTTATCATTACCAGAATACTACTAAACGTATAGTCTGTATAGTTATCATTACCAGAATACTACTAAAAAAATTAAATGACAACTATACAGACTATACGTTAACACTCAATGTTACAGACGTAGAGAATAGTCACAGACGGGCGCAGGGTAGTGTACGCAGCTAGCGCTGTGTTCCAAAGGGACGGCACCCACCTTTAGAAAGCCACGCACTGGTCTCCCCTTGAACACTATCGGTTTTAAAATAAATCTTCGCGCCTAATCTAAACACCAGCTTGAAGCTGCAGCTCGTAGGCGGCGGGCTAACAGATGCAGATGGCAGGCGGCTCGAAGGCCTGGCGAGGGGAAATAAGACAACCTACAATTACGGGCGGAGAACGAGGGAGTTTCAAAAGTTACACAATTTGAGGTGAATTTTACCTTCAGTATCGTTTTATTTTTACGGAGATGAAAGTTTTTTTGTTTTTTTTAAAGTGGGCAAAACACTAAAGACGAGTCTCAAGTTGCAAGGCCGTTTAGGCCATTGTACGGCTGTTTCACCATTTTATTCAACGCATACACCTGTGGGTGTGCGGGCTGTGGGCCAGGAAATTTGTGCAGTAAATTTAACTTTTGGATTAACCAGAGAGATGAAACTTGGCACACGTGGTGGTGACGTACTCATCGGTAGTGACGTACTCATCGGTTGTGACGTACTCATCGTTGGTGACATACTCATCGGTTGTGACGTACTCATCGGTAGTGACGTACTCATCGTTGGTGACGATACACGATAATGACGTTTTAAAAATTCCAGTAGGTTATATTGTTCTCAAAATAAGTTGTCTTTGATTGAACCACTTTTTCTTTCGATTTCACAATCAAGTTCAGACCACCATCAAGTTCCGACCACAATCAAGTTCAGACCACCATCAAGTTCCGACCACAATCAAGTTCAGACCACCATCAAGTAGTCCGACGTCGTGACTGGTCGTTGGATGGCAAAGAGAATTTGACTCATCTTGACATACCTCTCACATGCCCCTGGCACGAGTACACCGGTGCCTCACATGCCCTGCACGTGCCCTCGCATGCTCCTTGCATGCTCACAGACGTCCAATGATAGTCAGATGGGAATAGGCACGAAAAGCGTCGCGGCATGGGACGGAGCCTTTTACAGCGCATTCCACGTTCTCGCGTTCGAAATCCTCTCTACACATGCTCGCATGTTTCATGGTGTCCATTGACAATATAGATCCACATTTGGATAGAAGTGGGTACGACTGCAATCAGTTTGTGTGGACCAGATTTGGCAAGCTCGGCTCAAGATCTTCCAAACACTGGAATTTCTCAGTGATTCTGATTTCAGAAAAAATGACTTCTTCAAATGCAACTTTTGCAAACCCGTATCTGTAAAATGTAATAAAAATGTCGAACATCAGATCAGATTATTCGATTTTTAATAAAACAGAAAATTTCAATAATATAGAAAAGTTTAAGAATATAACACGGAAACGTGTCTTCAAATGAAAGTTATGGTCAAATGTAAACTACAAATAAGAAATATATCATTGTCATCTTGAACACGTTAAGTACAATTTGTGCAGTTTCATTGGATATGAGAGTACTTTTAAAGAGGTAACTGTATTTAAGTGAAGGTCACTGTATTTAAGTGAAGGCCACTGTATATTCATGAAGTGGTTTCTGTGAAACTATTTAAGAAACCGTATAAATCTCTAGCAGATTAAATAGGGATGTTGTTAAACCGTATAAATCTCTAGCAGATTAAATAGGGATGTTGTTAAACCGTATAAATCTCTAGCAGATTAAATAGGGATGTTGTTAAACCGTATAAATCTCTAGCAGATTAAATAGGGATGTTGTTAAACCGTATAAATCTCCAGCAGATTAAATAGGGATGTTGTTAAACCGTATAAATCTCTAGCAGATTAAATAGGGATGTTGTTAAACCGTATAAATCTCTAGCAGATTAAATAGGGATGTTGTTAAACCGTATAAATCTCTAGCAGATTAAATAGGGATGTTGTTAAACCGTATAAATCTCTAGCAGATTAAATAGGGATGTTGTTAAACCGTATAAATCTCTAGCAGATTAAATAGGGATGTTGTTAAACCGTATAAATCTCTAGCAGATTAAATAGGGATGTTGTTAATCTAGCAGATTAAATAGGGATGTTGTTAAACCGTATAAATCTCTAGCAGATTAAATAGGGATGTTGTTAAACCGTATAAATCTCTAGCAGATTAAATAGGGATGTTGTTAAACCGTATAAATCTCTAGCAGATTAAATAGGGATGTTGTTAAACCGTATAAATCTCTAGCAGATTAAATAGGGATGTTGTTAAACCGTATAAATCTCTAGCAGATTAAATAGGGATGTTGTTAAACCGTATAAATCTCTAGCAGATTAAATAGGGATGTTGTTAAACCGTATAAATCTCTAGCAGATTAAATAGGGATGTTGTTAAACCGTATAAATCTCTAGCAGATTAAATAGGGATGTTGTTAAACCGTATAAATCTCTAGCAGATTAAATAGGGATGTTGTTAAAACTAGGATGCAGACTATAACATACTTAAGTGAACAATTGAAAAAAAGACATTTACTGTATTTTGATTAAAGAAGAAATGTTACGTTTCAGTTTATTGTAAAGCAGTGCTGCCAGTAACAATTTTGGAAAAAACCTACCCAACACGTCAAAGAATTCTAGATCCGGAAGAAAAAACCTAGACATGCAAAAAAGAAACCCAAAATCTACAATTTTATCTAAGGGGCCGTCTATAAATGACGTCACGTAATTTTGGGGGATTTCCCCTCGCCCCCTTGTCACACGTCGTCACAAAAAGTTACCCCCACCCCTTTTTTCTCGAGTATGACATCACAAAGATCCCCCCCCCTAAAAGCCGTATTTCCTATTTGAAAATGAACATGTTTCAAATCGCTGTATTGTCAATTAAGTTCGTATTTAGTGTGAGTCTGTACTCTAATATCGTAACACGCGTGAAGCCATTGAAAACTTCATTAAATAAATTATGAGAAATCAAATATTTAAGAGGAATATTTTTTTTTAAAATTGCGCCCTTTTTTAAGTGACGTCACAGTTCTTAAACACCCCCTCCTACTCGCCATACATCGTCACAAAAGAGTGACCCCCCTCCCCCCATAGGGCCGTGGCGTCATTTGTGGGCGGCCCTTAATGTATTAGTATCTTTTATGTAACTATTTATAAAATATACTTAATCTGCATTTATTTATCACTCATGTCATCTCCCTTATAATAAATGGCAATCTTATCAGCATCCTTGGCATCGTTCTTATCTTATCTATTCCACACGCTTCTTTTATAGTATAAATTATACAGAAGATTATTGAGTCCTACTTTTATCCATTGTTTATGTCTAGTCTTGCATTTTATTTGAGTTTTAAATATTGATAGAGTTTTAAATATTGATAGAGTGTTGGTTTTAAATATTGATAGAGTGTTGGTTTTAAATATTGATAGAGTGTTGGTTTTAAATATTGATAGAGTGCTGGTTTTAAATATTGATAGAGTGTTGGTTTTAAATATTGATAGAGTTTTAAAAATTGATAGAGTGTTGGTTTTAAATATTGATAGAGTGTTGGTTTTAAATATTGATAGAGTGTTGGTTTTAAATATTGATAGAGTTTTAAATATTGATAGAGTGTTGGTTTTAAATATTGATAGAGTGTTGGTTTTAAATATTGATAGAGTGTTGGTTTTAAATATTGATAGAGAGTTGGTTTTAAATATTGATAGAGTGTTGGTTTTAAATATTGATAGAGTGCTGGTTTTAAATATTGATAGAGTTTTAAATATTGATAGAGTGTTGGTTTTAAATATTGATAGAGTGTTGGTTTTAAATATTGATAGAGTGTTGGTTTTAAATATTGATAGAGTGTTGGTTTTAAATATTGATAGAGTGTTGGTTTTAAATATTGATAGAGTGTTGGTTTTAAATATTGAAAGAGTGTTGGTTTTAAATATTGATAGAGTGTTGGTTTTAAATATTGATAGAGTGTTGGTTTTAAATATTGATAGAGTGTTGGTTTTAAATATTGAAAGAGTGTTGGTTTTGAATATTGATAGAGTGTTGGTTTTAAATATTGATAGTGTGTTTGTTTTCAATATTGATAGAGTGTTTGTTTTAAATATTGATAGAGTGTTTGTTTGATCAGGCTCCCATATCACGTCCGATTTCCGGAAGGAAAGAACAATACTTTTTATGTGTTTGTCGTTGCATACGGAATAGGAAAAGGGTTTTTATAACTATATATCTAATTGAGGGCTGTACTATATTATATTTGGTCTATACCGTGTATACTTGAGAGAATATTCTCTCAACGTAGACCGAAGAAAATTTAAGAGCTGTTAAGTTTGTCATAAATTCTAATAAAATTGAATATTTGGCTCATTCAAGCTGTTTTATCTTGTACCATAATTTTTCAGACAGATAGCACCGTAGCAGCGCCCCCTTTCGAATCCAGTGGAATATACTCGTAGATATCATTATGTATGATGACTGAACGGCCAAAAATACTGTTGCCCTCTACAGCTTATTAAATCCCTATTATTAACTTCACCGCCGTCTCATGGGTTCGCGGGCGGAACAACAAAAGTAAAAAATGACCCACTTCCCGTGATGCTATCGAGCTGAAATTTTGCACATAGACTCGTGTCACCTATATGCATCTTATCAAAATTTCAAATCGTTCGAACGAAACCGTAATTAAATTAATGCATTTTAATTTTATCTCTATACAACATATGTAATTCAAATTCAAGGTTTGTTATTGTTTTTCTTTCACGTGCAAGTTGAGTTGATGCGTTGACGTCACCCATCGATGTCCACACCGCCTGCCGTCCCTTCCCCCGGTTTTAAAGCCCGGGGATATAACTCGGTGTCAGTCTGTAAATGTTTGTCGCGTTTCAACAAAATCAATACTTTTAGTTATGTCTCACATTTAAGGGATTTATAGTCTAAAACTTTGTTTTTACGGGGTTGTTTTATTAAATAACTTATATCAACTTCACCGTCTTGTCTGTCCTCATCTCTATCGTTCGCTGCGGGCGAAACAACAAAAGTAAACTATGACACACTTCCCGTGATGCTATCTAGCTGAAATTTTGCACATAGACTCGTGTTACCTAACAATTCATCGTATCAAAATTTCAGATCAATCGAATGTACCGTAGTTAAAGTAATGCATTTTTAGTTTATCTCTATATAACTATATATAATTCAATGTAGCCGTCTGCTAGTGCTGGAGTTGAGTCCAGCTATCGATGACCCCCCCCCCGGTTTTACAGCAAGGAGAGATCAGTTAGTTTCAGTCTGTAAATGTTTGTCGCGCGTTGAGTAGCATTATATTGACATATCAATACTTTAAGTTCTGTCTCATATATAAGAAACTAGTTTGTGCTGCGTCGCCGTGGCGCCTACAGCGCCCCCTTTTTAAGGGTGCCTACGGCGCCCACCTATTTCAAAACCCCAACTAACTTGTCCTTGTATGATAAAAACGTAATACTAAAATTTCTTAAATGTACACAAAGTATTTTATAATAGTTTTAAAAAAAAATAATTTTTATGTCAAAAGCCCAAGTAACTTATCCTTGTATGATAAATACGAAATATTCCTGAAATGTACACAAAGTATGTATATAATATAGGTTGTGCTGCGGCGCCCACTTTTATTTAGGGCGCCTACGGCGCCCACTTTTTTCAAAAGCCCAACAAACTTGTCCTTGTATGATAGATACGTTATATTAAACTACCTTAAATGTACACAAAGTAATTTTAAATTGAGGTTGTAGGGCGCCTACGGCACCCACGTTTTTGGGGGGTCAAAAGCCCAAGTAACTTATCCTTGTATGATAAATACGAAATATTCCTGATAATTAAACAACGTATTTATATAATAATTTTTACAGTACTAATCTCCACACGATTTTTTAACTAATTTTAGAAAGCAGCGCACCAAATTACTGCACCAAAAAATAACTATTTAAGTCAATCAGCACTGCTTACAAAACAAAATTTAAAAAAAAGCAGAGTGATGTCCCTTAAGGTTAGGCATCATACATAATTGAGCGTTAAAATATATATGATTTATAGTCAAAAACTTTGTTTTTAACGGGGTTGTTTATTAAATCCCTTATATTAACTTCAACTCCGTCTCTCTCTGTCTCTCTGTCTCTCTGTCTCACTGTCTCTCTGTCTTGGGTTCCGGGTCAATCGATCGGTCGGGCGGAAAAACAAAAATTAAAATAATGCATTTTTAGTTTATCTCTATGTAACTCAATGTAGCCGTCTGCTATTGCTTACATTCACGCGTCACTGAGTTCACTCCAGCCATCCACGACCACATTCTCGTTTTGCAGGGGTTACAGCAAGGGAGTTCAGTCGCGTTCAGTATGTAAATGTTTGTCGCGCGATGAGTATTATATTGAACATAATCAATATTTTTAGTTATGTCTCATATATAAGGGATTTATAGTCAAAAAGTTTGATTTTAAGGCTTGTTTAATTAAATCCCTTATGTTAACTTCAACGTCTTGTCCGTCGTGGACCTCCCCCCCCCCTGCCTGCTCGTCCGCCTGCCCATCCATGGAAAAACAAAATTTAAAAAAATGACCCACTTCGCGTGATTTTATCGAGCTGAAATTTTGCAAATAGACTCGTGTCACCTAACAATGCATTGTGTCAAAATTTCAGATCGATCGAATGTACCGTGATTAAATTAATGAATTTTTAGATTATCCTATGGAGCATGTAAATGTTTATGCTAGACTGTCGTGCGGTTCGTATTATATTGAACATACTATTATAATATTTTCCCGATCTGTACATGTTTATGCTAGTCTGTCGGCGTCGCGTTTTATATTGAACATAATCAATACTTTAAGTTATGTCTCATATATAAGGGATTTAAAGTCAAAAACTTTGTTTTTACGTTTTTTTTAATCCCTTATATTAACTTCGAAATCTTGTCTGTCGTCATCTCTTCGTACGTCGGTCGGGCGGAAAATGAAAAGTAAAAAATGACCCAGTTCCTGTGATGCGATCGATCTAAAATTTGGCACATGGACCCGTCTCACCTAAAAATGCATCGTATCAAAATTTTAGATCGAACGAAAGTACCGTAATTAAATTAATGCATTTTTAGTTTATCCTTATATAACGTATGTAATTCAAATTCACGGTGTCAGTCTGTAAATGTTTGCCGCGTTGGAACATAATCAATACTTTTAGTTCTGTCTCATATAAAAGGGATTTATAGGCAAAACTTTGTTTTTACGGGTTTGTTTTATTTATTTTAATTAAAGCCTTTCTATTAACTTCAACGTTTTGACGTGGTCCCGTGCTTCCACAAAAAACAAAAGTATAAAATGACCCACTTCCCGGGATCTTATCGAGCTGAAATTTTGCACATAGACTTTTGTCCCCTAACACTGCATTATCTCAAATTTCAGATTGATCAAATGTACTGTAATTAAATTAATGAATTGTTAGATTAGCTCTATGTATCTGTATGTTGCGTGCAAACGTTTATGCCAATCTGTTGCGCGGTGCGTATTATATTGAGCTTACTTTTATAATATTTTTCCGATCTATAAATGTTTGTGCTAGCTTGTCTCGCGGTGCGTATTTTATCATATATATAGGATTTATAGACTAAAGCTTTTGTTTTTATGGTTTATTAATTATTATTGAAATATCCCAATGTCTATGATATTAATTACCGTATATACTCGTTCGCAAGCCGACCTTTTTTGGACAAAATCTAGGGGGAAAAGTGTGTGTGTGGGGGGGCGGCTTATGAGCGGGTCATAGGTGATTTCTGCATGGATATTGAATATCGGTGTTGTTATTGTAAATTATCAATGTCCTTTCTACATTCTACAAGATTCGACTGCTCCATCAGAAGCTATAACATAGCATGTACTACCAGCACTTACATTATTTAATCATTTTATTTATTTTTGTGAACGTTTTAATAAATTGTTTTATAAATTTTGTTTTCAATCACGGATTTTAATGTACGCGCTTTCGTCACTGTTTACCAAATATATATTTTTTTAAAATACCGGTAACTCTTGCTTAACAAAGAGCAGAAAGACAAAGATAGGCAGTTCAAAGTAAACAATCATAATGACCGGTTTAGCTTGTAGTTTTACCAGTTTTTTTTAAAGCTGTCCTATTATTATTTTTTTGAGGGGGTAGGGGGGGGTCGGCTTGCGATCGGGTTATACACTTTTAACACTTTTCCCTTCCAAAAGTGTGTGTGTGGGGTGTCGGCTTATGAACGAACGGGCTATAGAACGAGTATATACGGTACACTCTTTTTTGCACTTCTTATTATTTTTTTTAAAAAAAGGTTATGGCTATTCTGGAAAAAAAACCCTAGATAAGGTCGAAAGAACCTAGATCTATGTTATAACAGCTAGCAATGACAGTACTGTTGAAAAGAAAAGAAGTTCCAAAGGATAAAAGTGGAACCCATTATTAATAGGTATATGTATCCCGATGTAGGGATTCGAGTTAAGTGGTAGCTCACGGACTGCTAAAATGGTAGAGAATGACGGTGAAATACGATGTACTTAGATTAATAAACTTATGACAAATGTATAAATTTATGTTCTACGGTATACTGCATAAAGAACGAAAAGTGTTATAGGTTGTACAATATTACTTAATTGTTATATAAGTTCGTTTAAGTGCTTTAAGATCAATATGCAATATTTGGTTTAACTAAAATCTCATTACGCAATACGTTCTAAAATTAATGGGTACACAATAAATCAACTATTGAAATTGTTATCTCCCTTACACATAACGTTGAAAGTACCAATAATAGTTAGCATATTGCATTTTATATGTAATTATAGTTTTTACATTTCTTTATATTTCTTAATTGTTTTATTTCTTTTTTTAAAACAAGGATCTTACCAAGTCTTTCACATCATCTAATTTAAACAAATTAATTTTGTTGTTTAATGTTATTATGTTTCTATCACAGGGGAAATACATATGTAAAATACAAGTTTATATAATTTTAGTACATATACAGCATATTATTTTTATTCAGGTTCATTAATTTTTAAAAGAATAATTACGAGCACAATACGTTTGATTGTACTAGAATAAACTGCTCATTAAAAGCTTCAGTGTGTTATTAATTTGATATTTGAACTAAAACACATTTAAGTTCAATGAACAAAATGTACAACAGAATTAAAATTGTTTACTTATTTGTACGCGTGAGAATAAAAACTTCTATAGTTCTATATCATTCTATTCTTGTTACAGCTAAAATTGTTGTTTACATTCGTCACTGTTATCCGGTCATATTGTCTTTGACGAAATAATCAGTCTGTATAGAGTGAATCAAACATTTCCCTAAATGATACACGTGTATTGTATGCACCATATATGTTGTAGTTTGGATACAAGTGTATTGTATGCACCATATAGTTCTGTGTTGTAGTTTAGATACACGTGTATTGTATGCACCATATATGTTGTAGTTTGGATACACGTGTATTGTATGCACGATATATGTTGTAAGTTGTAGTTTGGATACACGTGTATTGTATGCACCATATATGTTGTATGTTGTAGTTTAGATATGAATGTTTGACATTGAATGCATTTTCATTGTTAATTATTAGTTAACAACCGCCATGCGCGTGTCTCGAGACCATTAATGGATCGATGGCTGGTGGGACGGGACGTTGGTGGGACGGGACGATGGTGGGACGGGACGTTGAAGGGATGGGACTTTGGTGGGACGGGACTTTGGTGAGACGGGGCGTTGGTGGGACGGGACGTTGGTGGGACGGGACGTTGGTGGAACTTGACGTTGGTGGGACGGGACGTTGGTGGGACGGGACGTTGGGGGGACGGGACGTTGGTGGGACGGGACGTTGGTGGGACGGGACGTACACTCGAATTGTTTCCATTTCGTCGTGCCGCTATTTGTGCCGTTATTTCCCCTCGTTCTTTTCATTATCTATGAGCAAGTCTGCGGCGTAGGCTACGCCTTGGGTCGTATCTAGTCTCATATACCATTTCAAGCAAGGACTAGTTTACCTAAAGGGGAAAAATTGAACTAATGAATTTATTTGATTTATTCAAGTTAATTAAGATATTTAGTATAACATTATTCGAATATTCCTTACAACTGTCATAAATACAGCTGCTCTCAATTGATAACTATCAATAATCAATACACCAAGATTGACTTGTCTATAGCTAATTCGGCTGTTGAAGATGAAAACATTGGCTTGTCTATAGCTAATTTGGCTGTTGAAGATGAAAACATTGACTTGTCTATAGCTAATTTGGCTGTTGAAGATGAAAACATTGACTTGTCTATAGCTAATTCGGCTGTTGAAGATGAAAACATTGACTTGTCTATAGCTAATTTGGCTGTTGAAGATGAAAACATTGACTTGTCTATAGCTAATTTGGCTGTTGAAGATGAAAACATTGACTTGTCTATAGCTAATTTGGCTGTTGAAGATGAAAACATTGACTTCTCTATAGCTAATTTGGCTGTTGAAGATGAAAACATTGACTTCTCTATAGCTAATTCGGCTGTTGAAGATGAAAACATTGACTTGTCTATAGCTAATTCGGCTGTTGAAGATGAAAACATTGACTTGTCTATAGCTAATTTGGCTGTTGAAGATGAAAACATTGACTTCTCTATAGCTAATTCGGCTGTTGAAGATGAAAACGTTGACTTGTCTATAGCTAATTCGGCTGTTGAAGATGAAAACGTTGACTTGTCTATAGCTAATTCGGCTGTTGAAGATGAAAACGTTGACTTGTCTATAGCTAATTCGGCTGTTGAAGATGAAAACATTGACTTGTCTATAGCTAATTCGGCTGTTGAAGATGAAAACATTGACTTATCTATAGCTAATTCGGCTGTTGAAGATGAAAACATTGACTTATCTATAGCTAATTGTCTCATCTATAGCTAATTGACTTACCAGAGATTTTGCTATAAACTAAACTTCAAAAACTGAGAGAGCAATTCTGCGTCTACTACTCTCTCACATTTAATTAAATAGTGTCTTTATTATTACTTTCAAATAAAATTTTATATGTTCTTTATAGCAGTGCTTCTCAAACATTTTAGTATTGCGGACCGGCAGGAAATTTTTCCATTGCACCAGGGACCGGTGAACTATTTTCCTTGTTCTGACGTGATAGTGAAATGTCCTTTCTTGGTAACTTCTGCGGACCGGCATCGGATGGCCCACGGACCGGCACCGGTCCGCGGACCACCACTTTGAGAAGCACTGCTTTATAGCATCAATCTAGTTTTTCCGAGGTGTGTGTGTGTGGGAGGGGGGGCAAACATAAGTTCTGCCCCGGGCGTACATAGCCTCGCTACCCCTCTAAACCACATGTAATATTGTAACACCACATGTAATATTGTAACACCACATGTAATATTGTAACACCACATGTAATATTGAAACACCCCATGTAATATTGTAACACCACATGTAATATTGTAACACCACATGTAATATTGTAACACCACATGTAATATTTTAACAACACATGTATTATTGTAACACCACATGTAATATTGTAACACCACATGTAATATTGTAACACCACAGTAATATTGTAACACCACAGTAATATTGTAACACCACATGTAATATTGTAACACCACATGTAATATTGTAACACCACATGTAATATTATAACACCACATGTAATATTGTAACACCACATGTAATATTGTAACACCACAGTAATATTGTAACACCACAGTAATCTTGTAACACCACAGTAATATTGTAACACCACAGTAATATTGTAACACCACATGTAATATTGTAACACCACATGTAATATTGTAACAGCACATTTTATATTGTAACACCACATGTAATATTGTAGCACCACAGTAATATTGTAACACCGCATGTAATATTGTAACACCATGTGTAATATTGTAACACCGCATGTAATATTGTAACACCACTTGTAATATTGTAACACCACATGTAATATTGTAACACCACAGTAATATTGTAACACCACGTGTAATATTGTAACACCATGTGTAATATTGTAACACCACAGTAATATTATAACACCACATGTAATATTGTAACACCTCATGTAGTATTGGCCGAGAGAGCAAGTTTGACAACAAAATTCATAGCAATAAATTGTTAGAAACATATGGATTGCAAGGTCACCGTGAGAGCCACATGGATACCAGATGTGAGGGGGAGATTAGGCGTGCATTTGAAAGTGTGTGCGAATGTGGGGTGGTAGCTGCCAGGGGCGGATTAATACTGAACGGGGCCCCTGGCTGCAATTCAAACTGGGGCCCTGTCCAGCCAGCGTCTCTTTAAATAAAATGATTGCTAGCAGCTAATATAAGTCTGTTACTTGTTACTAAATAGTCCATTGGTTCCTTGCTCATAATTTGTCTGTACTACGGGATTGGATTCATTAAAAAACCGAATACGAAGAAATAACTGTTTGCCGGTGTCCTAAAATTGAGTGGAAAAAGATTAATTTTTTTTAAATACACATGAAAAAAAATACATTCCACCGCTAGGAATGTAACCGGGCACCGCATTCGTTACAGGCCAACACGCTACCACGAGGCCTGGTAAACAGATATAAATAGTATTTATTAATATTTTCTCTTATTGAGCGTATCAAATTAAGTTTTTCAATTACCAAGGCTATCGGGTCCAAATAGCGATAAGATTAATAGATAAGATCTTATTAATTTATTTAGTTTATGATATTTTTTACGGATTCATGCAAACATTTGTCCACCTTTATTATAGAATATACTAAATTTGGGGGCCCCTAAATCATCGGGGGCCCCTGGCTTTAGCCCGTTCAGCCCCCCCCCCTTAATCCGGCATAGGTGGCTGCGGTCGTGCACACGGCAAGGATGTCAGTGAATCTCAAATCTTTGGGAATATCGTGGAAACATTCTCTGCGTAGAGCCCTCCTGGAAGTTACAGTGTTACCTCGAAATACGAATGCTTCAACATACGAAAAATCCCAGACACGAAGAAGGGCCACTCGATGATTTTGTTTGTTCCAAGATACGAAAAAAATCCAAGATACGAAAGACGCGAAGCTAACAAAATTGTGCATCACGTGACTGCATGCCAAGCGCCAACAATAGCAAAGAAGGCTATAAATAAAATAACATTTTTTAAAAATGAGACAAGAAGATGATGTGAGGCAAAGGAAATGAAGGGTGAAACTGAAAATTAGAAAGCGCAAAACAAAAAGTTTAATTTTTTAATTAAAATGTACATAAGTTTAATAGTTACGTTACAGTGTCCTGCTGTACAAAATGTTAGTGTTTATTTAGCATCAATTCTTTCAAAGTTTGTACATAACGTATTATTTTTATAAGTTCAGTGTTCGTACGTACTAATGCCGTAACGTTTCTGCCATTCGTTCTCCCCCTCTACCACCTTATCCCAAACTTCGCCACATCGCCACATCGCCACATCGCCACATCGCCTCACTCGAAAGTTATATTTGTTTTCATTTTTCATTTATTTTTTTGTTTTCATTGTTTTCTTATTATTTATTTGATATATAATGTGTTCTTTTGAAGATTCCTATTTTGTTGGGTTTTTTAAATAGTTTTCCATCATATTTTCAATGTTTATTATTGTTTCTGTGTGGCTTGGAACGGATTAAGTATTTTACATGTAAAATTTAGTTATAGATACGAAACATCCAAGATACAAAACATCCAAGATACAAAACATCCATGATACGAAACATCCAAGATACAAAACATCCATGATACGAAACATCCAACATACGAAACATCCAACATACGAAACATCCATGATACGAAACATCCAAGATACGAAACATCCAAGATACGAAACATGCAAGATACGAAACATCCAACATACGAAACATCCAACATACGAAACATCCATGATACAAAACATCCAAGATACGAAACATCCAAAATACGAAACATCCAAGATACGAAACATGCAAGATACGAAACATCCATGATACGAAACATCCAAGATACGAAACATGCAAGATATGAAACATCAAAGATACAAAACATCCAAGATACAAAACATCCAAGATACGAAACATGCAAGATACAAAACATCCAAGATACAAAACATCCAAGATACGAAACATGCAAGATACAAAACATCCAAGATACGAAACATCCAAGATACGAAACATGCAAGATACAAAACATCCAAGATACAAAACATCCAAGATACGAAACATGCAAGATACAAAACATCCAAGATACGAAACATTCAAGATACGAAACATGCAAGATACAAAACATCCAAGATACAAAACATCCAAGATACGAAACATCCAAGAATCCCGGAATCCCGGAGGGATTAATTTCGTATCTCGAGGTACCACTGTAGTTTGATTCCACCATTACTCAAGCGGGATTGCGTAGAACCCTCCTGGAAGTTAGTTTGATTCCGCCCTTACTTCTACGTGCTTGCGTAGAACCCTCCTGGAAGTTAGTTTGATTCCGTCCATACTCCGACGTGCTTGCGTAGAACCCTCCTGGAAGTTAGTTTGATTCCGCCCTTACTCCGGCGTGGTTGCTTAGAACCCTGCTGGAGTTTAGTTTGTTTCCGCCCTTACTTCTACGTGCCTGTTCTGAGAGTAGCCTCCCTTGCCAGCCCACCCCATTCCCCCCGCCCGTCAATGGTCAGGTCTTCTAGCCACACAAACTGACGTCTGGCGAACAAACACCCACAGACCGTCTGCCGGGGCCATTTCTCACTTCCGGTTTCGCGGGCTGTGCTTCCGGACCAGTTTCCGCCATATTTCTTCCGTCCATTTACCTACCAGTAGAGTTATCCCCCCCCCTCTCCCACCCCCAACAACTTAGGTTCTTATATCTAAATTCTTTTTAAAATTAAAATCACATTTATTGTGTGTTGCCTTCAATTATATGATCCGCTTTACTGTAACGCTTTAAAATAACAACGAAATTTTCTGGTCCCAGTTTTCCGTAACGAAATCTATTTCTCTTAAGCGTAGCAACTGGAGAAACAAAATCTTAGTTAATTTAAAAAAACAAAAACAACAACAGCATTTAAGCACCTTGGGTTGAGAGTATCTGATCAAGGTGACCACTGACCACACACAGAAATATGGACGCATTACTGCAGTACTTAGATTCTAATAGAAACTTACATGTCTATATGATTTTCACCCGCTTAGCTGATACTGCAATACCAAGATCACTGACGGAAAAAAAACGTTTCAGGGCGAGGGCAGTAACAGTTGTCTTAATATATCACAGGACGAGTTTCTGGTTTACACCTTGATTATCTTAGTATCACTACCATTTTATTTCTTAACGACATCATTCTATCGGTGGCACATTTTGGAGAGCTGTGCTGGTGGCACATTTTGGAGAGCTGTCCTGGTGGCATATTTTGGAGAGCTGCCCTGGTGGCACAGTTTGGAGAGCTGTGCTGGTGGCACATTTTGGAGAGCTGTCCTGGTGGCATATTTTGGAGAGCTGCCCTGGTGGAACAGTTTGGAGAGCTGCCCTGAGTCTAAGCGTATCTTGTGGTTGGCTTGAGTATCTGTGATGAAAGTCTTGTAACTATCTTCTTGTCTGGGTCTGGCCGAAATAAGAAAACAAAATTCAGAAGTCTCAAGTTTTTTGGTCATCGTAGAATGTGAAATCTAACACTATCATTGTTCTCAGTGGAATGACCTGCGAACTAATACTATCATTGTTCTCAGTGGAATGACCTGCCAACTATAACACTATCATTGTTCTCAGTGGAATGACCTGCCAACTAACACTATCATTGTTCTCAGTGGAATGACCTGCCAACTATAACACTATCATTGTTCTCAGTGGAATGACCTGCCAACTATAACGCTATCATTGTTCTCAGTGGAATGACCTGCCAACTAACAGTATCATTGTTCTCAGTGGAATGACCTGCCAACTATAACACTATCATTGTTCTCAGTGGAATGACCTGCCAACTAACACTATCATTGTTCTCAGTGGAATGACCTGCCAACTATAACACTATCATTGTTCTCAGTGGAATGACCTGCCAACTACCACTATCATTGTTCTCAGTGGAATGACCTGCCAACTATAACACTATCATTGTTCTCAGTGGAATGACCTGCCAACTATAACACTATCATTGTTCTCAGTGGAATGACCTGCCAACTATAACACTATCATTGTTCTCAGTGGAATGACCTGCCAACTATAACACTATCATTGTTCTCAGTGGAATGACCTGCCAACTAACACTATCATTGTTCTCAGTGGAAAGACCTGCCAACTAACAGTATCATTGTTCTCAGTGGAATGACCTGCCAACTATAACACTATCATTGTTCTCAGTGGAATGACCTGCCAACTATAACACTATCATTGTTCTCAGTGGAATGACCTGCCATCTAACACTATCATTGTTCTCAGTGGAATGACCTGCCAACTAACACTATCATTGTTCTCAGTGGAATGACCTGCCAACTATAAGACTATCATTGTTCTTAGTGGAATGACCTGCCAACTAACACTATCATTGTTCTCAGTGGAATGACCTGCCAACTATAACACTATCATTGTTCTCAGTGGAATGACCTGCCAACTAACACTATCATTGTTCTCAGTGGAATGACCTGCCAACTATAACACTATCATTGTTCTCAGTGGAATGACCTGCCAACTATAACACTATCATTGTTCTCAGTGGAATGACCTGCCAACTATAACACTATCATTGTTCTCAGTGGAATGACCTGCCAACTATAACACTATCATTGTTCTCAGTGGAATGACCTGCCAACTATAACACTATCATTGTTCTCAGTGGAATGACCTGCCAACTATAACACTATCATTGTTCTCAGTGGAATGACCTGCCAACTATAACACTATCATTGTTCTCAGTGGAATGACCTGCCAACTATAACACTATCATTGTTCTCAGTGGAATGACCTGCCAACTATAACACTATCATTGTTCTCAGTGGAATGACCTGCCAACTATAACACTATCATTGTTCTCAGTGGAATGACCTGCCAACTATAACACTATCATTGTTCTCATTGGAATGACCTGCCAACTATAACACTATCATTGTTCTCAGTGGAATGACCTGCCAACTAACACTATCATTGTTCTCAGTGGAATGACCTGCCAACTAACACTATCATTGTTCTCATTGGAATGACCTGCCAACAAACACTATCATTGTTCTCAGTGGAATGACCTGCCAACTAACACTATCATTGTTCTCAGTGGAATGACCTGCCAACTAACACTATCATTGTTCTCAGTGGAATGACCTGCCAACTAACACTATCATTGTTCTCAGTGGAATGACCTGCCAACTAACACTATCATTGTTCTCAGTGGAATGACCTGCCAACTATAACACTATCATTGTTCTCAGTGGAATGACCTGCCAAGTAACACTATCATTGTTCTCAGTGGAATGACCTGCCAACTAACACTATCATTGTTCTCAGTGGAATGACCTGCCAACTAACACTATCATTGTTCTCAGTGGAATGACCTGCCAACTAACACTATCATTGTTCTCAGTGGAATGACCTGCCAACTAACACTATCATTGTTCTCAGTGGAATGACCTGCCAACTAACACTATCATTGTTCTCAGTGGAATGACCTGCCAACTAACACTATCATTGTTCTCAGTGGAATGACCTGCCAACTATAACACTATCATTGTTCTCAGTGGAATGACCTGCCAACTATAACACTATCATTGTTCTCAGTGGAATGACCTGCCAACTAACACTATCATTGTTCTCAGTGGAATGACCTGCCAACTAACACTATCATTGTTCTCAGTGGAATGACCTGCCAACTATAACACTATCATTGTTCTCAGTGGAATGACCTGCCAACTAACACTATCATTGTTCTCAGTGGAATGACCTGCCAACTATAACACTATCATTGTTCTCAGTGGAATGACCTGCCAACTATACACTATCATTGTTCTCAGTGGAATGACCTGCCAACTATAACACTATCATTGTTCTCAGTGGAATGACCTGCCAACTAACACTATCATTGTTCTCAGTGGAATGACCTGCCAACTATAACACTATCATTGTTCTCAGTGGAATGACCTGCCAACTAACACTATCATTGTTCTCAGTGGAATGACCTGCCAACTAACACTATCATTGTTCTCAGTGGAATGACCTGCCAACTATAACACTATCATTGTTCTCAGTGGAATGACCTGCCAACTAACACTATCATTGTTCTCAGTGGAATGACCTGCCAACTAACACTATCATTGTTCTCAGTGGAATGACCTGCCAACTAACACTATCATTGTTCTCAGTGGAAATGACCTGCCAACTAACACTATCATTGTTCTCAGTGGAATGACCTGCCAACTATAACACTATCATTGTTCTCAGTGGAATGACCTGCCAACTAACACTATCATTGTTCTCAGTGGAATGACCTGCCAACTAACACTATCATTGTTCTCAGTGGAATGACCTGCCAACTAACACTATCATTGTTCTCAGTGGAATGACCTGCCAACTATAACACTATCATTGTTCTCAGTGGAATGACCTGCCAACTAACACTATCATTGTTCTCAGTGGAATGACCTGCCAACTAACACTATCATTGTTCTCAGTGGAATGACCTGCCAACTAACACTATCATTGTTCTCAGTGGAATGACCTGCCAACTATAACACTATCATTGTTCTCAGTGGAATGACCTGCCAACTAACACTATCATTGTTCTCAGTGGAATGACCTGCCAACTAACACTATCATTGTTCTCAGTGGAATGACCTGCCAACTAACACTATCATTGTTCTCAGTGGAATGACCTGCCAACTAACACTATCATTGTTCTCAGTGGAATGACCTGCCAACTATAACACTATCATTGTTCTCAGTGGAATGACCTGCCAACTATAACACTATCATTGTTCTCAGTGGAATGACCTGCCAACTAACACTATCATTGTTCTCAGTGGAATGACCTGCCAACTAACACTATCATTGTTCTCAGTGGAATGACCTGCCAACTAACACTATCATTGTTCTCAGTGGAATGACCTGCCAACTAACACTATCATTGTTCTCAGTGGAATGACCTGCCAACTAACACTATCATTGTTCTCAGTGGAATGACCTGCCAACTAACACTATCATTGTTCTCAGTGGAATGACCTGCCAACTAACACTATCATTGTTCTCAGTGGAATGACCTGCCAACTAACACTATCATTGCTCTCAGTGGAATGACCTGCCAACTAACACTATCATTGTTCTCAGTGGAATGACCTGCCAACTAACACTATCATTGTTCTCAGTGGAATGACCTGCCAACTAACACTATCATTGTTCTCAGTGGAATGACCTGCCAACTAACACTATCATTGTTCTCAGTGGAATGACCTGCCAACTAACACTATCATTGTTCTCAGTGGAATGACCTGCCAACTAACACTATCATTGTTCTCAGTGGAATGACCTGCCAACTAACACTATCATTGTTCTCAGTGGAATGACCTGCCAACTAACACTATCATTGTTCTCAGTGGAATGACCTGCCAACTAACACTATCATTGTTCTCAGTGGAATGACCTGCCAACTATAACACTATCATTGTTCTCAGTGGAATGACCTGCCAACTATAACACTATCATTGTTCTCAGTGGAATGACCTGCCAACTATAACACTATCATTGTTCTCAGTGGAATGACCTGCCAACTAACACTATCATTGTTCTCAGTGGAATGACCTGCCAACTAACACTATCATTGTTCTCAGTGGAATGACCTGCCAACTAACACTATCATTGTTCTCAGTGGAATGACCTGCCAACTAACACTATCATTGTTCTCAGTGGAATGACCTGCCAACTATAACACTATCATTGTTCTCAGTGGAATGACCTGCCAACTATAACACTATCATTGTTCTCAGTGGAATGACCTGCCAACTATAACACTATCATTGTTCTCAGTGGAATGACCTGCCAACTAACACTATCATTGTTCTCAGTGGAATGACCTGCCAACTATAACACTATCATTGTTCTCAGTGGAATGACCTGCCAACTAACACTATCATTGTTCTCAGTGGAATGACCTGCCAACTAACACTATCATTGTTCTCAGTGGAATGACCTGCCAACTATAACACTATCATTGTTCTCAGTGGAATGACCTGCCAACTAACACTATCATTGTCTCAGTGGAATGACCTGCCAACTATAACACTATCATTGTTCTCAGTGGAATGACCTGCCAACTAACACTATCATTGTTCTCAGTGGAATGACCTGCCAACTATAACACTATCATTGTTCTCAGTGGAATGACCTGCCAACTAACACTATCATTGTTCTCAGTGGAATGACCTGCCAACTAACACTATCATTGTTCTCAGTGGAATGACCTGCCAACTAACACTATCATTGTTCTCAGTGGAATGACCTGCCAACTAACACTATCATTGTTCTCAGTGGAATGACCTGCCAACTAACACTATCATTGTTCTCAGTGGAATGACCTGCCAACTATAACACTATCATTGTTCTCAGTGGAATGACCTGCCAACTATAACACTATCATTGTTCTCAGTGGAATGACCTGCCAACTAACACTATCATTGTTCTCAGTGGAATGACCTGCCAACTAACACTATCATTGTTCTCAGTGGAATGACCTGCCAACTAACACTATCATTGTTCTCAGTGGAATGACCTGCCAACTAACACTATCATTGTTCTCAGTGGAATGACCTGCCAACTAACACTATCATTGTTCTCAGTGGAATGACCTGCCAACTATAACACTATCATTGTTCTCAGTGGAATGACCTGCCAACTATAACACTATCATTGTTCTCAGTGGAATGACCTGCCAACTATAACACTATCATTGTTCTCAGTGGAATGACCTGCCAACTAACACTATCATTGTTCTCAGTGGAATGACCTGCCAACTATAACACTATCATTGTTCGCAGTGGAATGACCTGCCAACTAACACTATCATTGTTCTCAGTGGAATGACCTGCCAACTATAACACTATCATTGTTCTCAGTGGAATGACCTGCCAACTATAACACTATCATTGTTCTCAGTGGAATGACCTGCCAACTATAACACTATCATTGTTCTCAGTGGAATGACCTGCCAACTATAACACTATCATTGTTCTCAGTGGAATGACCTGCCAACTAACACTATCATTGTTCTCAGTGGAATGACCTGCCAACTATAACACTATCATTGTTCTCAGTGGAATGACCTGCCAACTAACACTATCATTGTTCTCAGTGGAATGACCTGCCAACTATAACACTATCATTGTTCTCAGTGGAATGACCTGCCAACTATAACACTATCATTGTTCTCAGTGGAATGACCTGCCAACTAACACTATCATTGTTCTCAGTGGAATGACCTGCCAACTAACACTATCATTGTTCTCAGTGGAATGACCTGCCAACTAACAGTATCATTGTTCTCAGTGGAATGACCTGCCAACTAACAGTATCATTGTTCTCAGTGGAATGACCTGCCAACTATAACACTATCATTGTTCTCAGTGGAATGACCTGCCAACTATAACACTATCATTGTTCTCAGTGGAATGACCTGCCAACTATAACACTATCATTGTTCTCAGTGGAATGACCTGCCAACTATAACACTATCATTGTTCTCAGTGGAATGACCTGCCAACTATAACACTATCATTGTTCTCAGTGGAATGACCTGCCAACTGTAACACTATCATTGTTCTCAGTGGAATGACCTGCCAACTATAACACTATCATTGTTCTCAGTGGAATGACCTGCCAACTAACACTATCATTGTTCTCAGTGGAATGACCTGCCAACTAACACTATCATTGTTCTCAGTGGAATGACCTGCCAACTAACAGTATCATTGTTCTCAGTGGAATGACCTGCCAACTAACAGTATCATTGTTCTCAGTGGAATGACCTGCCAACTAACACTATCATTGTTCTCAGTGGAATGACCTGCCAACTATAACACTATCATTGTTCTCAGTGGAATGACCTGCCAACTAACACTATCATTGTTCTCAGTGGAATGACCTGCCAACTAACAGTATCATTGTTCTCAGTGGAATGACCTGCCAACTAACAGTATCATTGTTCTCAGTGGAATGACCTGCCAACTAACACTATCATTGTTCTCAGTGGAATGACCTGCCAACTATAACACTATCATTGTTCTCAGTGGAATGACCTGCCAACTATAACACTATCATTGTTCTCAGTGGAATGACCTGCCAACTATAACACTATCATTGTTCTCAGTGGAATGACCTGCCAACTAAACACTATCATTGTTCTCAGTGGAATGAACTGCCAACTATAACACTATCATTGTTCTCAGTGGAATGACCTGCCAACTATAACACTATCATTGTTCTCAGTGGAATGACCTGCCAACTATAACACTATCATTGTTCTCAGTGGAATGACCTGCCAACTAACACTATCATTGTTCTCAGTGGAATGACCTGCCAACTATAACACTATCATTGTTCTCAGTGGAATGACCTGCCAACTATAACACTATCATTGTTCTCAGTGGAATGACCTGCCTACTATAACACTATCATTGTTCTCAGTGGAATGACCTGCCAACTAACACTATCATTGTTCTCAGTGGAATGACCTGCCAACTAACACTATCATTGTTCTCAGTGGAATGACCTGCCAACTATAACACTATCATTGTTCTCAGTGGATTGACCTGCCAACTAACACTATCATTGTTCTCAGTGGAATGACCTGCCAACTAACACTATCATTGTTCTCAGTGGAATGACCTGCCAACTAACACTATCATTGTTCTCAGTGGAATGACCTGCCAACTATAACACTATCATTGCTCTCAGTGGAATGACCTGCCAACTAACACTATCATTGTTCTCAGTGGAATGACCTGCCAACTAACACTATCATTGTTCTCAGTGGAATGACCTGCCAACTAACACTATCATTGTTCTCAGTGGAATGACCTGCCAACTAACACTATCATTGTTCTCAGTGGAATGACCTGCCAACTAACACTATCATTGTTCTCAGTGGAAATGACCTGCCAACTAACACTATCATTGTTCTCAGTGGAATGACCTGCCAACTAACACTATCATTGCTCTCAGTGGAAATGACCTGCCAACTAACACTATCATTGCTCTCAGTGGAATGACCTGCCAACTAACACTATCATTGCTCTCAGTGGAATGACCTGCCAACTAACACTATCATTGTTCTCAGTGGAATGACCTGCCAACTAACACTATCATTGTTCTCAGTGGAATGACCTGCCAACTAACACTATCATTGTTCTCAGTGGAATGATCTGCCAACTAACACTATCATTGCTCTCAGTGGAATGACCTGCCAACTAACACTATCATTGTTCTCAGTGGAATGACCTGCCAACTAACACTATCATTGTTCTCAGTGGAATGACCTGCCAACTAACACTATCATTGTTCTCAGTGGAATGACCTGCCAACTAACACTATCATTGTTCTCAGTGGAAAGACCTGCCAACTAACACTATCATTGTTCTCAGTGGAATGACCTGCCAACTATAACACTATCATTGTTCTCAGTGGAATGACCTGCCAACTATAACACTATCATTGTTCTCAGTGGAATGACCTGCCAACTATAACACTATCATTGTTCTCAGTGGAATGACCTGCCAACTAACACTATCATTGTTCTCAGTGGAATGACCTGCCAACTAACACTATCATTGTTCTCAGTGGAATGACCTGCCAACTAACACTATCATTGTTCTCAGTGGAATGACCTGCCAACTAACACTATCATTGTTCTCAGTGGAATGACCTGCCAACTATAACACTATCATTGTTCTCAGTGGAATGACCTGCCAACTATAACACTATCATTGTTCTCAGTGGAATGACCTGCCAACTATAACACTATCATTGTTCTCAGTGGAATGACCTGCCAACTAACACTATCATTGTTCTCAGTGGAATGACCTGCCAACTATAACACTATCATTGTTCTCAGTGGAATGACCTGCCAACTAACACTATCATTGTTCTCAGTGGAATGACCTGCCAACTAACACTATCATTGTTCTCAGTGGAATGACCTGCCAACTATAACACTATCATTGTTCTCAGTGGAATGACCTGCCAACTAACACTATCTCAGTGGAATGACCTGCCAACTATAACACTATCATTGTTCTCAGTGGAATGACGTTCCAACTAACACTATCATTGTTCTCAGTGGAATGACCTGCCAACTATAACACTATCATTGTTCTCAGTGGAATGACCTGCCAACTAACACTATCATTGTTCTCAGTGGAATGACCTGCCAACTAACACTATCATTGTTCTCAGTGGAATGACCTGCCAACTAACACTATCATTGTTCTCAGTGGAATGACCTGCCAACTAACACTATCATTGTTCTCAGTGGAAAGACCTGCCAACTAACACTATCATTGTTCTCAGTGGAATGACCTGCCAACTTAACACTATCATTGTTCTCAGTGGAATGACCTGCCAACTATAACACTATCATTGTTCTCAGTGGAATGACCTGCCAACTAACACTATCATTGTTCTCAGTGGAATGACCTGCCAACTAACACTATCATTGTTCTCAGTGGAATGACCTGCCAACTAACACTATCATTGTTCTCAGTGGAATGACCTGCCAACTAACACTATCATTGTTCTCAGTGGAATGACCTGCCAACTAACACTATCATTGTTCTCAGTGGAATGACCTGCCAACTATAACACTATCATTGTTCTCAGTGGAATGACCTGCCAACTATAACACTATCATTGTTCTCAGTGGAATGACCTGCCAACTATAACACTATCATTGTTCTCAGTGGAATGACCTGCCAACTAACACTATCATTGTTCTCAGTGGAATGACCTGCCAACTATAACACTATCATTGTTCGCAGTGGAATGACCTGCCAACTAACACTATCATTGTTCTCAGTGGAATGACCTGCCAACTATAACACTATCATTGTTCTCAGTGGAATGACCTGCCAACTATAACACTATCATTGTTCTCAGTGGAATGACCTGCCAACTATAACACTATCATTGTTCTCAGTGGAATGACCTGCCAACTCTAACACTATCATTGTTCTCAGTGGAATGACCTGCCAACTAACACTATCATTGTTCTCAGTGGAATGACCTGCCAACTATAACACTATCATTGTTCGCAGTGGAATGACCTGCCAACTAACACTATCATTGTTCTCAGTGGAATGACCTGCCAACTATAACACTATCATTGTTCTCAGTGGAATGACCTGCCAACTATAACACTATCATTGTTCTCAGTGGAATGACCTGCCAACTAACACTATCATTGTTCTCAGTGGAATGACCTGCCAACTAACACTATCATTGTTCTCAGTGGAATGACCTGCCAACTAACAGTATCATTGTTCTTAGTGGAATGACCTGCCAACTAACAGTATCATTGTTCTCAGTGGAATGACCTGCCAACTATAACACTATCATTGTTCTCAGTGGAATGACCTGCCAACTATAACACTATCATTGTTCTCAGTGGAATGACCTGCCAACTATAACACTATCATTGTTCTCAGTGGAATGACCTGCCAACTATAACACTATCATTGTTCTCAGTGGAATGACGTGCCAACTATAACACTATCATTGTTCTCAGTGGAATGACCTGCCAACTATAACACTATCATTGTTCTCAGTGGAATGACCTGCCAACTATAACACTATCATTGTTCTCAGTGGAATGACCTGCCAACTATAACACTATCATTGTTCTCAGTGGAATGACCTGCCAACTAACACTATCATTGTTCTCAGTGGAATGACCTGCCAACTAACAGTATCATTGTTCTCAGTGGAATGACCTGCCAACTAACAGTATCATTGTTCTCAGTGGAATGACCTGCCAACTAACAGTATCATTGTTCTCAGTGGAATGACCTGCCAACTATAACACTATCATTGTTCTCAGTGGAATGACCTGCCAACTAACACTATCATTGTTCTCAGTGGAATGACCTGCCAACTAACAGTATCATTGTTCTCAGTGGAATGACCTGCCAACTAACAGTATCATTGTTCTCAGTGGAATGACCTGCCAACTAACAGTATCATTGTTCTCAGTGGAATGACCTGCCAACTATAACACTATCATTGTTCTCAGTGGAATGACCTGCCAACTATAACACTATCATTGTTCTCAGTGGAATGACCTGCCAACTATAACACTATCATTGTTCTCAGTGGAATGACCTGCCAACTAAAACACTATCATTGTTCTCAGTGGAATGACCTGCCAACTATAACACTATCATTGTTCTCAGTGGAATGACCTGCCAACTATAACACTATCATTGTTCTCAGTGGAATGACCTGCCAACTATAACACTATCATTGTTCTCAGTGGAATGACCTGCCAACTAACACTATCATTGTTCTCAGTGGAATGACCTGCCAACTATAACACTATCATTGTTCTCAGTGGAATGACCTGCCAACTATAACACTATCATTGTTCTCAGTGGAATGACCTGCCTACTATAACACTATCATTGTTCTCAGTGGAATGACCTGCCAACTAACACTATCATTGTTCTCAGTGGAATGACCTGCCAACTAACACTATCATTGTTCTCAGTGGAATGACCTGCCAACTAACACTATCATTGTTCTCAGTGGAATGACCTGCCAACTATAACACTATCATTGTTCTCAGTGGAATGACCTGCCAACTATAACACTATCATTGTTCTCAGTGGAATGACCTGCCAACTAACACTATCATTGCTCTCAGTGGAATGACCTTCCAACTAACACTATCATTGTTCTCAGTGGAATGACCTGCCAACTATAACACTATCATTGCTCTCAGTGGAATGACCTGCCAACTAACACTATCATTGTTCTCAGTGGAATGACCTGCCAACTAACAGTATCATTGTTCTCAGTGGAATGACCTGCCAACTATAACACTATCATTGTTCTCAGTGGAATGACCTGCCAACTAACACTATCATTGTTCTCAGTGGAATGACCTGCCAACTATAACACTATCATTGTTCTCAGTGGAATGACCTGCCAACTATAACACTATCATTGTTCTCAGTGGAATGACCTGCCAACTAACACTATCATTGTTCTCAGTGGAATGACCTGCCAACTAACACTATCATTGTTCTCAGTGGAATGACCTGCCAACTATAACACTATCATTGTTCTCAGTGGAATGACCTGCCAACTATAACACTATCATTGTTCTCAGTGGAATGACCTGCCAACTAACACTATCATTGTTCTCAGTGGAATGACCTGCCAACTATAACACTTGAATAACTTTCCAACTAGAATAATGGAATAACCTGTTAACTATAACAATACAATGACATGGCAACTATAACAATACAATGACATGGAAACTATAACAATACAATGACATGGCAAATATAACAATACAATGACATGGAAACTATAACAATACAATGACATGGAGACTATAACAATACAATGACATGGAGACTATAACAATACAATGACATGGAAACTATAACAATACAATGACATGGAAACTATAACAATACAATGACATGGAAACTATAACATTTGAATGACTTGCAACAGTGACCACTAAGCAGGTCCAACAGTGACCACTAAGCAGGTCCAACAGTGACCACTAAGCAGGTCCAACAGTGACCACTAACAGGTCCAACAGTGACCACTAAGCAGGTCCAACAGTGACCACTAACAGGTCCAACAGTGACCACTAAGCAGGTCCAACATTCACCACTAACAGGTCCAACAGTGACCACTAAGCAGGTCCAACAGTGACCACTAACAGGTCCAACAGTGACCACTAAGCAGGTCCAACAGTGACCACTAACAGGTCCAACAGTGACCACTAAGCAGGTCCAACATTCACCACTAACAGGTCCAACAGTGACCACTAAGCAGGTCCAACATTCACCACTAACAGGTCCAACAGTGACCACTAAGCAGGTCCAACAGTGACCACTAACAGGTCCAACAGTGACCACTAAGCAGGTCCAACAGTGACCACTAACAGGTCCAACAGTGACCACTAAGCAGGTCCAACAGTGACCACTAACAGGTCCAACAGTGACCACTAAGCAGGTCCAACATTCACCACTAACAGGTCCAACAGTGACCACTAAGCAGGTCCAACAGTGACCACTAACAGGTCCAACAGTGACCACTAAGCAGGTCCAACAGTGACCACTAAGCAGGTCCAACAGTGACCACTAAGCAGGTCCAACAGTGACCACTAAGCAGGTCCAACAGTGACCACTAAGCAGGTCCAACATTCACCACTAACAGGTCCAACAGTGACCACTAAGCAGGTCCAACATTCACCACTAACAGGTCCAACAGTGACCACTAAGCAGGTCCAACATTCACCACTAACAGGTCCAACAGTGACCACTAACAGGTCCAACAGTAACCACTAAGCAGGTCCAACATTCACCACTAACAGGTCCAACAGTGACCACTAAGCAGGTCCAACAGTGACCACTAAGCAGGTCCAACAGTGACCACTAAGCAGGTCCAACAGTGACCACTAACAGGTCCAACAGTGACCACTAAGCAGGTCCAACAGTGACCACTATCAGGTCCAACATTCACCACTAACAGGTCCAACAGTAACCACTAACAGGTCCAACAGTGACCACTAACAGGTCCAACAGTGACCACTAAGCAGGTCCAACATTCACCACTAACAGGTCCAACAGTAACCACTAAGCAGGTCCAACATTCACCACTAACAGGTCCAACAGTAACCACTAACAGGTCCAACATTCACCACTAACAGGTCCAACAGTGACCACTAAGCAGGTCCAACAGTGACCACTAAGCAGGTCCAACAGTGACCACTAACAGGTCCAACAGTGACCACTAAGCAGGTCCAACAGTGACCACTATCAGGTCCAACATTCACCACTAACAGGTCCAACAGTAACCACTAAGCAGGTCCAACATTCACCACTAACAGGTCCAACAGTAACCACTAACAGGTCCAACAGTGACCACTAACAGGTCCAACAGTGACCACTAAGCAGGTCCAACATTCACCACTAACAGGTCCAACAGTGACCACTAACAGGTCCAACAGTAACCACTAACAGGTCCAACAGTGACCACTAACAGGTCCAACAGTGACCACTAAGCAGGTCCAACATTCACCACTAACAGGTCCAACAGTAACCACTAAGCAGGTCCAACATTCACCACTAACAGGTCCAACAGTAACCACTAACAGGTCCAACAGTGACCACTAACAGGTCCAACAGTAACCACTAACAGGTCCAACATTCACCACTAACAGGTCCAACATTCACCACTAACAGGTCCAACAGTAACCACTAACAGGTCCAACAGTAACCACTAAGCAGGTCCAACATTCACCACTAACAGGTCCAACAGTGACCACTAAGCAGGTCCAACATTCACCACTAACAGGTCCAACAGTGACCACTAAGCAGGTCCAACAGTAACCACTAACAGGTCCAACAGTGACCACTAAGCAGGTCCAACAGTAACCACTAACAGGTCCAACAGTGACCACTAAGCAGGTCCAACATTCACCACTAACAGGTCCAACAGTAACCACTAACAGGTCCAACATTCACCACTAACAGGTCCAACAGTAACCACTAACAGGTCCAACAGTGACCACTAAGCAGGTCCAACATTCACCACTAACAGGTCCAACAGTGACCACTAAGCAGGTCCAACAGTGACCACTAAGCAGGTCCAACATTCACCACTAACAGGTCCAACAGTGACCACTAACAGGTCCAACAGTGACCACTAAGCAGGTCCAACATTCACCACTAACAGGTCCAACAGTGACCACTAAGCAGGTCCAACAGTGACCACTAAGCAGGTCCAACATTCACCACTAACAGGTCCAACAGTAACCACTAACAGGTCCAACAGTGACCACTAACAGGTCCAACAGTGACCACTAAGCAGGTCCAACAGTGACCACTAAGCAGGTCCAACATTCACCACTAACAGGTCCAACAGTGACCACTAAGCAGGTCCAACAGTGACCACTAAGCAGGTCCAACAGTGACCACTAAGCAGGTCCAACATTCACCACTAACAGGTCCAACAGTGACCACTAAGCAGGTCCAACATTCACCACTAAGCAGGTCCAACATTCACCACTAAGCAGGTCCAACATTCACCACTAACAGGTCCAACAGTGACCACTAACAGGTCCAACAGTGACCACTAAGCAGGTCCAACATTCACCACTAAGCAGGTCCAACAGTGACCACTAAGCAGGTCCAACATTCACCACTAACAGGTCCAACAGTGACCACTAAGCAGGTCCAACATTCACCACTAACAGGTCCAACAGTGACCACTAACAGGTCCAACAGTGACCACTAAGCAGGTCCAACATTCACCACTAACAGGTCCAACAGTGACCACTAAGCAGGTCCAACATTCACCACTAACAGGTCCAACAGTGACCACTAAGCAGGTCCAACAGTGACCACTAAGCAGGTCCAACAGTGACCACTAAGCAGGTCCAACAGTGACCACTAAGCAGGTCCAACAGTGACCACTAAGCAGGTCCAACAGTGACCACTAAGCAGGTCCAACAGTGACCACTAAGCAGGTCCAACAGTGACCACTAAGCAGGTCCAACAGTGACCACTAAGCAGGTCCAACAGTGACCACTAACAGGTCCAACAGTGACCACTAACAGGTCCAACAGTGACCACTAACAGGTCCAACAGTGACCACTAACAGGTCCAACAGTGACCACTAAGCAGGTCCAACAGTGACCACTAACAGGTCCAACAGTGACCACTAACAGGTCCAACAGTGACCACTAACAGGTCCAACAGTGACCACTAAGCAGGTCCAACAGTGACCACTAACAGGTCCAACAGTGACCACTAACAGGTCCAACAGTGACCACTAACAGGTCCAACAGTGACCACTAACAGGTCCAACAGTAACCACTAAGCAGGTCCAACATTCACCACTAACAGGTCCAACAGTGACCACTAAGCAGGTCCAACAGTGACCACTAACAGGTCCAACAGTGACCACTAAGCAGGTCCAACAGTGACCACTAACAGGTCCAACAGTGACCACTAACAGGTCCAACAGTGACCACTAACAGGTCCAACAGTGACCACTAACAGGTCCAACAGTGACCACTAAGCAGGTCCAACAGTGACCACTAACAGGTCCAACAGTGACCACTAACAGGTCCAACAGTGACCACTAACAGGTCCAACAGTGACCACTAACAGGTCCAACAGTAACCACTAAGCAGGTCCAACATTCACCACTAACAGGTCCAACAGTGACCACTAAGCAGGTCCAACAGTGACCACTAAGCAGGTCCAACAGTGACCACTAAGCAGGTCCAACATTCACCACTAACAGGTCCAACAGTGACCACTAACAGGTCCAACAGTGACCACTAACAGGTCCAACAGTAACCACTAACAGGTCCAACAGTGACCACTAAGCAGGTCCAACATTCACCACTATCAGGTCCAACAGTGACCACTAACAGGTCCAACAGTGACCACTAAGCAGGTCCAACATTCACCACTAACAGGTCCAACAGTGACCACTAACAGGTCCAACAGTGACCACTAACAGGTCCAACAGTGACCACTAACAGGTCCAACAGTGACCACTAAGCAGGTCCAACATTCACCACTATCAGGTCCAACAGTGACCACTAAGCAGGTCCAACAGTGACCACTAAGCAGGTCCAACATTCACCACTAACAGGTCCAACAGTAACCACTAACAGGTCCAACAGTAACCACTAACAGGTCCAACAGTGACCACTAACAGGTCCAACAGTGACCACTAACAGGTCCAACAGTAACCACTAACAGGTCCAACAGTGACCACTAAGCAGGTCCAACATTCACCACTATCAGGTCCAACAGTGACCACTAACAGGTCCAACAGTGACCACTAAGCAGGTCCAACATTCACCACTAACAGGTCCAACAGTGACCACTAACAGGTCCAACAGTGACCACTAACAGGTCCAACAGTGACCACTAACAGGTCCAACAGTGACCACTAAGCAGGTCCAACATTCACCACTAACAGGTCCAACAGTGACCACTAACAGGTCCAACAGTAACCACTAACAGGTCCAACAGTGACCACTAAGCAGGTCCAACATTCACCACTATCAGGTCCAACAGTGACCACTAGCAGGTCCAACAGTGACCACTAAGCAGGTCCAACATTCACCACTAACAGGTCCAACAGTGACCACTAACAGGTCCAACAGTGACCACTAACAGGTCCAACAGTAACCACTAACAGGTCCAACAGTGACCACTAAGCAGGTCCAACATTCACCACTATCAGGTCCAACAGTAACCACTAACAGGTCCAACAGTAACCACTAACAGGTCCAACAGTGACCACTAACAGGTCCAACAGTGACCACTAAGCAGGTCCAACATTCACCACTAACAGGTCCAACAGTGACCACTAACAGGTCCAACAGTAACCACTAACAGGTCCAACAGTGACCACTAAGCAGGTCCAACATTCACCACTATCAGGTCCAACAGTGACCACTAACAGGTCCAACAGTGACCACTAACAGGTCCAACAGTAACCACTAACAGGTCCAACAGTGACCACTAAGCAGGTCCAACATTCACCACTAACAGGTCCAACAGTGACCACTAACAGGTCCAACAGTGACCACTAAGCAGGTCCAACATTCACCACTAACAGGTCCAACAGTGACCACTAACAGGTCCAACAGTAACCACTAACAGGTCCAACAGTGACCACTAACAGGTCCAACAGTGACCACTAAGCAGGTCCAACAGTGACCACTAAGCAGGTCCAACATTCACCACTAACAGGTCCAACAGTAACCACTAACAGGTCCAACAGTGACCACTAACAGGTCCAACAGTAACCACTAACAGGTCCAACAGTAACCACTAACAGGTCCAACAGTGACCACTAACAGGTCCAACAGTGACCACTAAGCAGGTCCAACATTCACCACTAACAGGTCCAACAGTGACCACTAACAGGTCCAACAGTAACCACTAACAGGTCCAACAGTGACCACTAAGCAGGTCCAACAGTGACCACTAACAGGTCCAACAGTGACCACTAACAGGTCCAACAGTGACCACTAAGCAGGTCCAACATTCACCACTAACAGGTCCAACAGTGACCACTATCAGGTCCAACAGTGACCACTAACAGGTCCAACAGTAACCACTAGCAGGTCCAACAGTGACCACTAAGCAGGTCCAACATTCACCACTAACAGGTCCAACAGTGACCACTATCAGGTCCAACAGTGACCACTAACAGGTCCAACAGTGACCACTAGCAGGTCCAACAGTAACCACTAAACACGTCAAACTATTCTCAGTCCCGACTCATCAAATCAGCACTAGAATTGTACCAACCAGTCTTTACACCAACAATCATTGTACCAACCAGTCATTACACCAACAATAGTTGTACCAACCCGTCTTGATACCAACAATAGTTGTACCAACCCGTCTTGACATCAACAATAATTGTACCAACCAGTCATTACACCAACAATAGTTGTACCAATCCGTCTTGATACCAACAATAGTTGTACCAATCCGTCTTGATACCAACAATAGTTGTACCAACCAGTCTTGACACCAACAATAATTGAACCAACCCGTCTTGACACCAACAATAGTTGTACCAACCAGTCATTACATCAACAATAGTTGTACCAACCCGTCTTTACACCAACAATAGTTGTACCAACCAGTCTTGACACCAACAATAATTGTACCTAAATATACACCAAACCAAATGTATAATAACCCAAATGTACACCAACCCAAATTTACACCAACCCAAATTTACACCAACCCAAATGTACCCAACCCACATGTACAATAACCCAAATGTACACCAACCTACATGTACAATAACCCGAATGTACACCAAGCCACATGTACAATAACCCAAATGTACACCAACCCACATGTACTATAACCCAAATATACACCAACCCACATGTACAATAACCCAAATGTACACCAACCCAAATGTACACCAACCCAAATGTACACCAACCCAAATATACACCAACCCACATGTACAATAACCCAAATGTACACCAACCCAAATGTACACCAACCCAAATGTACACCAACCCAAATATACATCAACCCATATGTACAATAACCCAAATGTACACCAACCCAAGTATACACCAACCTAAATATACACCAACCCACATGTACAATAACCCAAATGTACACCAACCCAACTATACACCAACCCACATGTACACCAACCCAAGTATACACCAACCCAAATGTACACCAATCCAAATGTACACCAACCCAAATGTACACCAACCCAAATGTACACCAACCCAAATTTACAATAACCCAAATGTACAATAAACCAAATGTACACCAACCCAAATATACACCAACCCACATGTACACCAACCCACATGTACAATAACCCAAATGAACACCAACCCAAATGTACAATAACCTAAATATACACCAACCCAAATGTACACCAACCCACATGTACACCAACCCAAATGTACACCAACCCACATGTACAATAACCCACATGTACACCAACCCAAATGTACAGCAACCCACATGTACAATAACCCACATGTACACCAACCCAAATGTACACCAACCCAAATGTACACCAACCCACATGTACACCAACCCACATGTACACCAACCCACATGTACACCAACCCAAATGTACACCAACCCAAATGTACACCAACCCACATGTACACAACCCACATGTACACCAACCCACATGTACACCAACCCACATGTACACCAACCGTCATGTTCACCAACCCACATGTTCACCAACCCAAATGTACACCAACCCAAATGTACACACAACCCAAATGTACACCAACCCACATGTACATCAAACCAGCTGTCCAAGTCCGGTAATGATATCCGTGCAGTTAGGACCAGCGTAAACATGGCCTAGCAGTGCACTGGGTTATTGCCCCTTCTTGTGGCGTTATCGCGGGAAAAAATGAAACCCAAGGATGGGTAAGCCCAACTAAAATTGTGGAGAATCCGTAGAACCGAATGAGGTTGGGGGAAATAAGCGTTACACGAGGGCAGTAAAGGTGTACAACAGGGGAGGTAAGGGATACATGAGGGCAGTAAGGGTATGCACTAGGGGAGGTAAGGAATACATGAGGGCAGTAAAGGTATACACTAAGGGAGGTAAGGGATACATGGGGGCAGTAAAGGTATAAACTAGGGGAGGTAAGGGATACTTGGGGGCAGTAAAGGTATAAACTAGGGGAGGTAAGGGATACATGGGGGCAGTAAAGGTATAAACTAGGGAGAGGTAAGGGACACATGGGGGGCAGTAAAGGTATAAACTAGGGGAGGTAAGGGATACATGGGGGCAGTAAAGGTATAAACTAGGGGAGGAAAGTGATACATGGGGGCAGTAAAGGTATAAACTAGGGGAGGTAAGGGATACATGGGGGCAGTAAAGGTGTACACTAGGGGTGGTAAGGGATACATGGGGGCAGTAAAGGTATACACTAGGGGAGGTAAGGGATACATGCGGGCAGTAAAGGTGTACACTAGGGGAGGTAAGGGATACATGGGGGCAGTAAAGGTGTACACTAGGGAAGGTAAGGGATACATGCGGGCAGTAAAGGTGTACACTAGGGGAGCACTAGGGGAGGTAAGGGATACATGGGGGCAGTAAAGGTGTACAACAGGGGAGGTAAGGGATACATGGGGGCAGTAAAGGTATACACTAGGGGAGGTAAGGGATACACAAGGGTAAGGGTGTTAACTAGGGGAGGTAAGGGATACATGCGGGCAGTAAAACTATACACTAGGGGAGGTAAGGGATACACAAGGGTAAGGGTGTACACTAGGGGAGGTAAGGGATACATGGGGGCAGTAAAGGTATACACTAGGGGAGGTAAGGGATACATGCGGGCAGTAAAGGTATACACTAGGGGAGGTAAGGGATACATGCGGGCAGTAAAGGTATACACTAGGGGAGGTAAGGGATACATGCGGGCAGTAAAGGTATACACTAGGGGAGGTAAGGGATACATGCGGGCAGTAAAGGTGTACACTAGGGGAGGTAAGGGATACATGCGGGCAGTAAAACTATACACTAGGGGAGGTAAGGGATACACAAGGGTAAGGGTTTTAACTAGGGGAGGTAAGGGATACATGCGGGCAGTAAAGGTGTACACTAGGGGAGGTAAGGGATACATGGGGGCAGTAAAGGTGTACACTAGGGGAGGTAAGGGATACATGCGGGCAGTAAAACTATACACTAGGGGAGGTAAGGGATACACAAGGGTAAGGGTGTACACTAGGGGAGGTAAGGGATACATGGGGGCAGTAAAGGTATACACTAGGGGAGGTAAGGGATACATGCGGGCAGTAAAGGTATACACTAGGGGAGGTAAGGGATACATGCGGGCAGTAAAGGTGTACACTAGGGGAGGTAAGGGATACATGCGGGCAGTAAAACTATACACTAGGGGAGGTAAGGGATACACAAGGGTAAGGGTGTACACTAGGGGAGGTAAGGGATACATGGGGGCAGTAAAGGTATACACTAGGGGAGGTAAGGGATACATGCGGGCAGTAAAGCTATACACTAGGGGAGGTAAGGGATACCCAAGGGTAAGGATGTAAACTAGGGGAGGTAAGGGATAGTTTTGTCGGCGTATCTGCCAGGGGGCTGACGCTCCGTCCCTGTAATTTATTGCCTTCGTCACACCAGACCGTAACTGGAGTGTCCCAGGGACCCCTCAACCCCCAGTCAACAACCTTCTTGTTCCAGGGCCCGCTAGCCCTAACCCCCCTACGCCCCCAACCCCTTTAAGTTTTTGACTACCCCCCCCCCTTAAAGTAGGTTGTTTTGTTTTTTAAAGTCGGCTCATTATTCTTTCGGCAAAGCAATGAGGACAAAATAAAGAGTTTTTTGTTGTTGTCTTGGACCTGTCGTTGTAGTAATAGGACTTGGTAGGAAATATTTAGGACATTTCAATCTTTAGGACAACGGGGCGTTTGAAAGTAAGCTAGAAACAAAATCACTCTGTATTAAAACTTTTACAGCTTACCTCAGTTTTAGATAAATAGTAGGAGGTACTGATGCAAAGAGACGGACATACTGTTAATGTTATATAAAGACGGGCATATTGTTAAATACAGACGGACATGCATTTGTATAGAGACTGATATATAGTCATATAGAAATATATTTCTTTAAGCGAAGGAAACCATTCTTTAAAACAGTACAAGACACATAGTTTGAAGAAATTTAACAAGAGAAGAAAACAAAGCAAGGAGAGAAGTATACGACAGAGGAAGGGGATGGGAAATGTTCAAACGTCCTCCCCCCAAAAGGAGAGGTGAGAGCCAAAGAGAGGTCTGAAGTTTCAACAGCGGACTCCGTTGTTTTGACACAGGCCGACCCGCCTGATAACGGACGATTTTAGCCGGCGTAAGTCAACAAGCCCACAGGTTCCTGGGTCCCCTCGCGACAGCCTCGGCTCGGCGAGCAGGCGACAAGGCGGGAGCTAGGATAGAAAGAAAAAAACTCGAGTCAACAAGTCACGGAACGGGGACGACTCGAGCCGTCATTCCCCCATCCTTCCCCTCCCCCCCCCAGGTCTCCACTACCCTCCTCCCCACCCCCACCTCTCGTCCACCTCACCCACGCCCACAAACAGAGCCGGTGTCCCCCCCCCCGTCCCCCCCGTCAAAGGATTAACTTGAGCGGCGTGTCAGAAAAAAATGATGTTGATGTGCGATGTTTGTTTCCATCTCCACACAATCAAACATGTGATGTTTCCATCTCCACACAATCAAATGTGATGTTTCCATCTCCACACAATCAAACATGTGATGTTTCCATCTCCACACAATCAAATGTGATGTTTCCATCTCCACACAATCAAACATGTGATGTTTCCATCTCCACACAATCAAATGTGATGTTTCCATCTCCACACAATCAAATGTGATGTTTCCATCTCCACACAATCAAACATGTGATGTTTCCATCTCCACACAATCAAATTTGATGTTTCCATCTCCACACAATCAAATGTGATGTTTCCATCTCCACACAATCAAACATGTGATGTTTCCATCTCCACACAATCAAATTTGATGTTTCCATCTCCACACAATCAAACATGTGATGTTTCCATCTCCACACAATCAAACATGTGATGTTTCCATCTCCACACAATCAAACATGTGATGTTTCCATCTCCACACAATCAAACATGTGATGTTTCCATCTCCACACAATCAAACATCTTATTTACATCGGATCTAATATCTTTAAAGTTATGATAAAAGATCATCGCACATCTTATTACATAACAATCAACTGTTGCTTCATGCCATACCTTCCTCTTGTGTTGGACTCCTCATACGTTACTAACCAGTGTTCGGGGCTATGATGTGACGCCGACGGTTTGGGTCCCTGTAAAATTGTTTTTACCACGAGAAGTAGAAATTTGACCATTCGCCCTTACTATCCGCAGCGGATTGTTGGCTTTTAGTGTCAACAACATATTATCATTAGCCTTAGGTTGTTTTTTTCCATGGATTGGTGCCCTTAATTTATACCATGAACTGTTTGTTATATCCATGTTTCGCCACTGAAATACTTGCTAGTTATCCTTGTGTTACAAAACTGTTGGTTATCCTTGTGTTACAAAACTGTTACATGGTCACGCAATCGACAGAATTTTAGATTGGTAAAAATGTACGACTGTACATTTTTACCAATCTAAAATTCTGTCGATTGCGTAACGAACAGTTTTTGCATTCTAGTTATCTTTCGTAAGTGTTATCCTACGTCCTACAATATAGATTATCCTGATATAGGATGTTATCTTTTCGTTACAAGACATATTTGAGACAGTTTCGTAAGGTTACAATGTTATAACAAATATAACATGATCCCAGAGTTACAGAGTTGTCCTAATGTTACGTGGAGACTTTCTGATAGCATCTTTAACCAACAACGTCAACACCACAGTTTACAGCAAAGGTCCAGCGTTGCTACTGCCACCAGACGACGGTAACAAATATGGGGAGACAATTCTGTCGTCCATGGGCCGACCACTGCGGCCCTTTAAGCCGGAAGTCGAGCTCTTCAGTTTATCAATTCCGTTTTCGATAAGTTTCCACTGCTAATGTGCAGTCACATGAAGTCAATGTGTGTGTGTGTGGGGGGGGGGTGCACCATAAATCAGCACCGGGAATGGGCGGTGGTTAGCACAAGCGGGGAGTGAGGGACCTATTAGGGTGGGTGGGTTGAGGGGCTTTTAGTGCGGGCTGCCCCCCGGGGGGGATTTTTTAGGACTTGGAGGAACACCCAGATAAATGATTTATGATTTTTATCGCACCCTTCAACAAATAACGCCCTCCAAAAATAACGCCCTTCACCCGCTGCAACTTTCCACGTCTGTACGCAATTCAAACCGCTGCAACTCCACCACAACTATCTACAACCAGCAGATGTAACAATTACGGAACTACATCAGAATTAGCTGACTACTTCAACTTGGTAATATGAGTGCTATAGTTAGAGATCTAGTTTGATCAATCTTCTCTCTCTCTCCCCTTCCCTCCCTCTCTCTCTCCCCCTTCCCTCCCTCTCTCTCTCTCCCTCTCTCTCCCTCTCTCTCCCTCTCTCCCTCCCTCTCTCTTCTTCCCCCCTCTCTCTCTCCCACTCTCTCTACCCCACCCTCCCTCCCTCCCTCTCTCTCTCTCTCTCTCTCTCTCTCTCTCTCTCTCTCTCTCTCTCTCTCTCCTGCAACATGTTAATTCTGCCAGTCCAGCCCTCACACCCGTCTCGATCAATTCTACAGAACACGAGTTTTCAAAAACAACGCAATTTAACAAATTGTTGATTCTCTTTAGGGCGGAGATGACAACTTTTGATGGTATGGAATAGTGAATAGGCTATTAGATTGTTTTAGAAATAAAAGTCATGACTGTTTGTTTGTATCAGGATCTAAAGTCATGACCGCGTATTTCTATCATACTTATTTCTCTCGTATCTTTATTATAAATTTTAAATGTTATTTAATAGAAATAAACGTTTAGGTCTGAGGCTAGCAGCATCTCCGTACTCCATCACAGGACAAAATGACGCTGTCCTAGCAGGACTAGAAGGACATTGAGATCAATCTTGTGAACATACAAAAAACTACTATTACAAAGTCCTCCACTTAAACCATTTCAACGAATCAAATAAACGGAAAACTCACTCTTAAAAAACACAACAAAAAATATTTTCAGAAAATAAAATTTTAGAACCTCTCCCCCTCCACCCTCCCCCCAGCCCCACTCCCTATAAAAACTACCGATGGCTTTTAAATAGACAGAAAATGTCTGGCTTATCTCCGCAACAACAGGGGGCCGGGAGATCCACGGGAAAAACAAAAATAAAAAGGGAAGGAAAAACTCTAAAGGTTCCAGCAGCGATCACGTCCCTTGGGATCCGCGCCTGCGCAGTAATCTAATCCGCGCGTGACGGAAGCAGGCGAGCGCCACCTCGTGTAACGCTCCGACCAACACTCGACGCCATATTGAATTACGGCTGCCAGGGGATTTCGTCTGCCGGTAGAATGATTCCGGTCTGAATTTTTAAACGGCCCTGTAATTGCGTTCAAAAATAAACCCTACTGATGAGTTACCGCGTGCTGGAAATTACCTCACGCCCGTGGAACCTGTAAAAACAAGGTCTTGATGGGGAGGGGGGAAGGGGGAACTGACGAGCGGGGATGCGCAGGGTTTGGTTTTTGAACCGGCTCACGCATGGGGTCCGCTGAGGGGGTCATGGGTTGGGTTTGATTGGGGTCATCAGGAAGAGAATCAAAGCGTAAACAGACGGAAGGTTAGTGGGCGACCTCTGTGCTGCCATGTCGGACAGAGTCTACGTGTGCTGTGTGGGATGTTGGATGGAGTCTACGTCTGCTGTGTGGGGTGTTGCAGACAGTGTCTACGTCTGCTGTGTGGGATGTTGGATGGAGTCTACGTCTGCTGTGTGGAATACTTTCTACGGGGACTTTCAACGAAATGCGGAGTCACAGAAGAAATGCACCGATTAGTAGACCAAGGTGTCAGGGGAACGAAATCTCTTACAGACACGCAGACACACACCCACAGACAACACACACTCATTGACACAATTCAATTTTTTAAAAAAATGTAGGGCTATTAACAATTAATTTAAATTTTATCGTTAACTTTTGAACAATTAACTATTAATTATTCGTTGATTTCGATTAAAGCCAAAAATTAAAATTTATGATGTCATAAGTAACACTTATTAAACATTTTTGTTGAAAATCTAAATAACAATTCTTCATACGGAACTGAGGTAACTGGTAAGCACAAAGCGGTCTTGGCAAGGATTGACATTATCGGATATCGGTGTTCATTAAGTTTCCACCATTGTAGAGGGTTAATGGATACAGGAACTTTCATCTCCATTTTGTAACGCTGTAATTCATCAGAAGAGCTGTCGTCATTTTCTGTCTCTGAGTCAGGCTCCATTACTGCCATTAGCTTATTAATACGCTTTTCATTTGGTTTGATAAGTAGGTGAAGTGTTAGAACCATGGTAGGCAAACGATTTCTCACAATGGATACAATAAACTGTATCAACATTTTGAACATTCCCGTCAGTCAATAGTTTAAAACCAAAACCAAAATGTTCATGTAATCGACATGAAATTAGTTATTATTTATCGGCCGCTATTTAAAAATTTTATTTTTTTGTACTTTTTGACTTTCAATAATTTATAAGTGATGGGTCGATTAATCGTTAAAAATAATATAATCGTGAAATGTTTTTTACGATTAATCGAGAAATTAATCATTAATTTCCGCAGCGCTAAAAAAATATGAACATCATTTCAATTATTTAAAGTTGACATTTGTTTAATAGGATTCGAAATCCCAGATTTTGGTTTTAAAAAGTCAAATTTACGATAGCATATGCGTAACTTCACATCGGTAAAACCAGCGGCGTAACCAAGATTTGTGCGAGGTGGCTGTGAAGGGGGGGGGGTTCGTGTAGGATGGTCACGTGAAATTAAAATTTTGTTATACGAACTTTTGTGACACTTTAGCTGGTCAGTGGTTGGTCTGGTCAGTGGTTGGACTGGTCAGTGGTTGGACTGGTAAGTGGTTGGACTGGTCAGTGGTTGGACTGCTCAGTGGTTGGACTGGTCAGTGGTTGGACTGGTGAGTGGTTGGACTGGTCAGTGGTTGGACTGGTCAGTGGTTGGACTTTGTTAAACCTCACCTATCATTATTACACTAAATACTCCTCTATCTCAAACTTTAAAGTCCCTCCTCTATCTCAAACCTTAAAGTCCCTCCTCTATCTCAAACCTTAAAGTCCCCTCCTCTATCTCAAACCTTAAAGTCCCTCCTCTATCTCAAACCTTTAAGTCCCTCCTCTATCTCAAACCTTAAAGTCCCACCTCTATCTCAAACCTTAAAGTCCCCCCCTCTATATCAAACCTTAAAGTCCCTCCTCTATCTGAAACCTTAAAGTCCCTCCTCTATCTCAAACCTTAAAGTCCCCCCTCTATCTCAAACCTTAAAGTCCCTCCTCTATCTCAAACCTTAAAGTCCCTCCTCTATCTCAAACCTTTAAGTCCCTCCTTATCTCAAACCTTAAAGTCCCTCCTCTATCTCAAACCTTAAAGTCCCTCCTCTATCTCAAACCTTTAAGTCCCTCCTTATCTCAAACCTTAAAGTCCCTCCTCTATCTCAAACCTTAAAGTCCCTCCTCTATCTCAAAACTTTAAGTCCCTCCTTATCTCAAACCTTAAAGTCCCTCCTCTATCTCAAACCTTAAAGTCCCTCCTTATCTCAAACCTTAAAGTCCCTCCTCTATCTCAAACCTTAAAGTCCCTCCTCTACCTCAAACCTTAAAGTCCCTCCTCTATCTCAAACCTTAAAGTCCCTCCTCTATCTCAAACCTTAAAGTCCCTCCTTATCTCAAACTTTAAAGTCCCCCCTCTTTCTTAAACCTTTAAGTCCCTCCTCTATCTCAAACCTTAAAGTCCCTCCTCTATCTCAAACCTTAAAGTCCCTCCTCTATCTCAAACCTTAAAGTCCCTCCTTATCTCAAACTTTAAAGTCCCCCCTCTTTCTTAAACCTTTAAGTCCCTCCTCTATCTCAAACCTTAATGTCCCTCCTCTATCTCAAACCTTAAAGTCCCTCCTCTATCTCAAACCTTAAAGTCCCTCCTCTATCTCAAACCTTAAAGTCCCTCCTCTATCTCAAACCTTAAAGTCCCTCCTCTATCTCAAACCTTAAAGTCCGTCCTTATCTGAAACTTTAAAGTCCCTCCTCTATCTCAAACCTTAAAGTCCGTCCTTATCTGAAACTTTAAAGTCCCCCTCTATCTCAAACCTTAAAGTCCCTCCTCTATCTCAAGCCTTAAAGTCCCCCCCTCTATCTCAAACTTTAAAGTCCTCCCTATATATCTATATAGAAACTAAAGATTATAAATATTTAGTTGTAATAATAATTTATAAATTGTCATGGAATCCCTATGTCATTAGAGTAATTAAAAATTCCAACAAAACCCTAGGCTTTATAAAGGGAAACTTTTACAGATGTAATAGAGATATAAAACTAAAATGCTACCTCACTTTGGTGAGACCTTTACTATAATATGCATCTGCAGTATTGGACACATTCACCAAAGAAAACATTGATAAACTAGAAAAAAATTGAAAAAACGAGCTGTCTGATTTGAGAATATTCAAAACTGACAAGAATAACACTATCCGTTAAATCACTGAACCTTGAAACACTAGAGGATAGAAGAAAAAATAACAAAGTAGTAATAATACATATGGCAAAAAAAATCTAACTTAAATACAACACAAAAATAATCTAATAAAAGCCTCATATATACATAATAAAAAAAAAGAACTTTTCTTATTCAGTATGCAAGAACAAACACATCCAAATTCTCGTTCTTTCCGTATTTGAATACGGTTGCCTGATGAAACCAGGAAAACCAAAACTCTAACATATTTAAAATTCTAATAGAAATGCAAGACTAGACAAAAACAATGGATAAGCTAATCGTAGCTAGCAATAATCTTCTGTATGAAAAGAGCATAGGGGCCGTCCATAAACGACGTCACGCACCTAGGGGGGGGGGAGGGGGTCACACTTTTGTGACGATGCGTGACGAGGGGGAGGGAGGGGGGTTGAAGAAATGTGACGTCACATCAAAAGGGAACTTTCAATAAAACTTCCACTGAAATATTTGGTCGCTTACAATTTATTTAATGACTTTTTTTCCCCTTTTTTAAAAAAAATCAGTGCTTCTCAATGTGCCGGTCGGTAGGACATCAGACGCTGGTTGGCGTATGCTATCAAGACACGAAAATTAAATCTAATTATAATCCTTAAGTTTGAGAATGCACAAGATAACATATGAAATTGTTACACTGCGTCGTTTGATATTGACATTGACATCAAAGCATTTGTGATGTAACCGCAGCTCCGTTTGGTTCTCTCATGGAAGGAGTCGTAAAACCTTTTGCCCGCTACCCCCAAATATACCAGTTTATGTATGCGTTACGACTCTAGGTCCTGCTCACATGACTCGGGTATTTGGGGAGCGTCTTTAGCGAAAATGCTACTGGTGAGTTTTACAAGCATGACAAGTGTATACAAATAATTTGAATAGGATTATGTGTAGATATTTTAAGTCAAAACGACACGAAATATCCTTTTTCTTAAAAAGGTAAAGGCGGGGAATCTATTTGATAGAATTAAAAACGTTTTAAGTTTGATATAATTGTTCGATTGGTTTTTGGTCAAACGCCCCTGGCCATTCTAGTCTTCTAGATCAGTGCTTCTCAAAGTGGTGGTCCGCGGACCGCTGCCGGTCCGTGGGCCATCCGCTGCCGGTCCGCAGATGTTCTCAAAAAAAAGGACAGAAAAAATTGTCAGTGCAGGGAAAATAATGCACCGGTCCCTGGTGCAATGGAAAAAATTCCTGCTGGTCCGCAATACTAAAAAGTTTGAGAAGCACTGTTCTAAATATAATGGTAAATTAGCCCATTTAAAATTAGTCAAGTATTCATTAACTTTATTTAATGCATCAATTCTTTACATCGCAATCGAGAGGAGCCAAAACAACTTTTCTTCTTAGCTCAGTTTTAAGGCATTAATTTTAAATATCACAAAAAAGATACATGATAAAGACAAGTCATGTGGATTAAGATTATTGTCACTCGTGTCAATATAAATGAAAGTAGGGTAGATTTAGGTGTCTTCATATAGTGCATAGGTAAGAAATCTACATAGTTGTCAAATTTTTTTTAAAAATGCATTTTCTGGAAGGAACCGGTTTAATAATAGGCATATGTTCCCAAGCGTACACGTACACATGACGTATTTTAATATATCTAGCAGATTGTAGTGGATGTTATATGTCACAAATGAGTCTGCATTACCCCCAAGAATTCCCCTTATGACCCCAATTCAAGTTATTTACCTCTGTTCGCCGACCTCTTTCTTACGTCAGTCAATTGAGGGATTTTTAAAATGTTATTTTTAAATAATTCTTTTTCTATAGAAAGACATTAACCGTGATGATTTATAGTCAATGTTTAATTTGTATGCATTAAAATAAAATATAAGCTAAGGATGTCAACACAGTTCGTTTTCTGGAGGCCGGTTAAACGTTTTTCTTAAAATGCTTCACACGGGTTACGATATTACAATGTAGATCTTCACTAAATCAATAATAAATACTTAAATGAGAATAAAAGTGATTTGAAACATACTTATTTTCAAATAGAAAATAAAGTGTGTGTCAAAGATTTGTGACGTATTTTTAGAGGGGGGGGGGTTCTAAGTTTTTGTGACGTCGCGTGACGAGGGGGGGAGGGGGTCAAAAATCGGCAAAAATCGCGTGACGTCATTTATGGACGGCCCCCATATGTAATAGAAAGGTAAGATAAGATATCGCTCCTCTATCTTCTAATGAAACTAATCTAGCTTTTCTATCTTAATATTGCTATACTGTCATAATATTTCTCCTCTTTCTAACATTGCTCGTCTGTCTTTATATTGCTCTTCTATTTTAATATTGCTCTTTTTTTAAAATTAATATTGCTCTTTTATCTGAATAATACTCTTCTAGTTTTGTAAAAGTAAAATAATAATTAAAATAAAATAAAATAAAATAAAACACTGCCCTTTAATTCTATGCCACTCGACCAAAAAAAAAGTAATCAAAGGGAAATAAATGCGAGTAATTTGTATTTCTGTTTCAATTAGAGTTACAATTCTTGTAATTCTTTACTTTCGAAATGTTGAATCACATTTTCAAGTTCAAATATTTTATAGTTGTCTTGTCTTATCAATACCCACACTCCTTCTATACAGAAGATTATTGCGTCCACAGACCATGCCGGTCTGTTGGCAAGTGACGCAGCGTTCACGGGCCACGGCTATGTGGGAATTTAAAATCTTTATCGCAGTCCCATCCTATATATAGTGTCAGGGTTGTATGGGGTGCTCAAGGCGGGGTAGCACCTCCATGGGGTCAGGTACCCATTCGGAGCTTGGCGGACTCAGGGACACTTTTTGCCCCGGTAACAAATCCTTGCCTTTACGGAGGTTCAAACCCGAGGCCTTCGGTACGCCAGCCGAGCAAACATGCCACTCGACCACCACTAGGTCTTCCTTACCTATTTGGGGTGGGGACTGTTAAGTTTCGATGGAAGATGCAATGGTGGGATTTGAAGGAAAACCTTAAGGCAATGGTGGGATGTGAAGGGAAACCTTAAGGCAATGGTGGGGTGTGAAGGGAAACCTTAAGGCAATGGTGGGATGTGAAGGGAAACCTTAAGGCAACGGTGGGATGTGAAGGGAAACCTTAAGGCAATCGAAGGAAGTTTTTCTTAGCAGCATTTCAGTCAGTAATTTCTTTTGATGTTTTTGTCAATATGTTAACTGCTTCGCCATTGTTTGTCAATATGTTAACTGCTTCGCCATTGTTTGTCAATATGTTAACTGCTTCGCCATTGTTTGTCAATATGTTAACTGCTTCGGCATTTTTTGTTCCCATCAAGGTAGTGAAATAAGTTCATGGGATATAGAAAAAATACATTTAAAAAGAAAAATCTATAGCAGAAGGTGTGAGAATAAATTTTTGTGAAATTTTTGCGGCCTTTAGGCTGAGAACCATTGTGCAATGTTTACTTTTGGATAAAACTTTCACAATCTATTTGTTAATTTTTAAATAAAACTTTCACAATCTATGTAAACTTTTAAATAAAACGTTCACAATCTATAGTTAACGTTTGGATAAAACTTTCAAAATCTATATGGCAAATTTTTGTTAAAACTCTTAAATCTATATATATATATATTAGGGCAGTGGTTCCTAACCTTTTGGGGTCCATGCACCCCTTCAGACGATTAAAAAAAGTTCATGCACCCCCTCGTGAAACGTGCAGAAAATGCATAATAAACTATGTTTATTTTAGGAACACAACAGTTTTGACAATAGGCAATAGGGAATTTAGTGAGAGATCTGCTGCTTCTTATGATCAGCTAGCGATTTAAATCTGGGGACTGTTTTGGACAAAGCAACTCTCATGTCATCCTCGGAATTCAACTTATTCCTTTCCTTGGTTTTAATCGTCAAAGGTGTGGAGAATCCTGCTTCACAGAGATGGGTTGTGGCAAAGGGAAGGAGAGTCAGTACTGCCCTCTTGGCTAGTTGCGGGTAGGCATCTAGCTGGGCGCACCAAAATTCAATCAACGTATACTGAAGGCACTCCTCAGTACTTCTCTGGTTCTCAAATCAATCAGGTCATCGTTAGCTAAGTCACTGTCATCAATATTGCCCAAGTCACAGAGTAAAGGATTGCAAATCCAAAGGTCTTTCCTAGCAATTTCTTGATAGAAATACCCATCAAAGGACTTTTGCAATGTTGAAAGGGGCTCTGAAATTTCCCCTTTGATGTTGTCCGGCAGTGATCCCTCAGTGCGTCCTTCTGCACCATATATTACAACTTCATCCAAGAGTGGAAAGTTGGCCAAGTTGGACTTTTCTAGTCGTCATTGGAATAGTGGCACTTTGTTAAGGAAGGTTTGCAATCTCTTAGTAGCATCCATTACAGTCACAGCAGGTCCTTGGAGAGATGTGTTCAACTCATTCAAGATGGTGAAGATGTCAGCCAGGTATGCCAAGTAATGAATGAAATTTGGACAGTCAAACTTGCCAGCAAGGTCACTCTCTTTTTCTCGCAAGAAAAGGCAAGCTCCTCTCTCAGTTCTACTAACCGAGAAAGTATTCGTCCCCTGGACAACCAGCGCACCTCAGTGTGGTAGAGCAGAACTTCATGCTCAGAGACCACCTCCTGACAGAACAACTTGAAGAGGCAGTGGTTCAAGGCATTTGAGCGGATAAAATTTACAAATTGGACTGCAGTAGAAAGAACTGACTTCAAGGTTGGAGGTAGAGTTTTGCATGCTAGGGCCTGAAGATGAAGGATACAGTGTGTAGTGAAAATATCTGGAACTTCTTTCTTTACCAGTGCTGAAAATCCTGACTTATTACCGATTATGGAGGGAGCACCATCTGTGCAAATTGAAGAAATTCTTGAATTCAAGTCAAAATGGTTTTCAGTGAAGAATAACCTGACTAGCTGCATCACATCAGCAGCTTTGGTAGTAGCTAGGAGTGGCTTACAAAAGAGAAATTCCTCCTTCAGCAATCCACTGAGAACATATCTCAGAAATACCAGAATCGGACTGCATTGTGCTACATCAGTTGATTCATCCAGCTGCATGCTAAATGGAAAAGGACTACTTCTCATCTCGCACAAGACTTGATCCAGAATGTCTGCAGCCATGTCACTAATCCTGGAATAAATAGTGTTATTGGACACAGGAACTTTCTCAACCTGCTTCCTCTGCTGGTGACCACAAAAAAGTTCCACCCTCTCCAGAGCACAAGACTTCACCAAAGTTCTCCAATGTTGTGGGGTTTCTTGTTCTTTGCAATAAGATATGCAACCTTGAATGATGCCTCCAGTGCAGGTTTCTGTGACAAAGAAAATTAAAGCTTGGGCAAGGTACCTGAGGTAAAGAAGCAAGCTCTCTTCTGCTTGAAGACCTCAACACTGTCCTTTGAATTGGATGGATGGGCTTTCTCCAAATGCTCTCGGAGTCTAACAGGCCTCATGTTGTCATTGCACAGGATTTTTATACAGAGGAAGCACTGAGGCTTTTGTGTGCCAGATCTCTCTCTTTTTTTAAAAATATTTTTTAACGATTTTGAGGGGGTGATGACGATCGGAAAGTCGTACCAGTCTGAGGCAAATTTTTAACTGACGAAGTTGATTTTTTAATGAGCGGAACTCAACGTCCCAAAGTTTCATTCTTCTACTTACACGGTAAGTTGGAGAATTATTATTTATGAGTCAGTTTTAAATATGAAAAAAACCCACTACATTCAGGCCTCTGACCACTCAGCGAGTGATAATTTTTATTAATGTTTCGCCAGTTACCATTTTGGGAGGGTACATAACAACTTCCCAAAGTTTCATGCTTCTACCTACACAGGAAATTGGAGATTTAATGATGAGCCTGATTTATATAGCTCATTTAAGAAAAAAAAACTACGTAAAGTTGGGGAGGGGAGGGAAGGTGTCTCCTCACACGGGCTTGTGTCGGTATGTCAAAGCAAGTTGGCTCTTTTCATATGAAACCTTATCGCCCCTCTTTCCTGTCAAGCCTTCTAGCCGCTATGGCTGTTCCCCCACCCCCTCTCAATATCAACAATGTCCTTGATTAATCTTCGCCTATTACGCCAGTTTCCCTAAGTCGAAAACTCCGTAAGCCGAATTTTTGTCACCCTTGAGTTGGACTTAGAGAGGTCCGACTGTATTAGCAACACGTCAATACGCCAGCTAACTGAAGTGCTGAGCTGTAGTAGGTGGAATGTTACTTAAATTTACTCTTAATTGTGAGTTTATATCGTTATGCATGAGATAGTGAGTACGACACATTGACACTATTGTTTTTATTTATAATACACGTTACTTCAAGTTTTGCTGTATTCCTTATTAACGCAACAATATCCCGTTTTGTTTTATCCACCAATTTATTTGATATTATTTAGTAAATAATAAACTGCAAATTAGTATTGTTCCTGTCTTATGCAATTTTTTATTATGACGTCGTATGACTGTCACTGACAGACTACGTAATTATTGTCATAAATAAAATAAGTGAAATACAATTATTTTTTCTAGCAAAACTGAAACTTGTCAATTTATCAAGGGCGCCAAAAATAAATTAGCCAAGGGCGCCAAAAACCTAGTTACGCCTCTGCCCAAAATAAGGTAGTTTTTGTTTTATTAAGTTTTGTAAACTTTAAGTCCTATTCGATTTCACACGATCATGAAACATATAGATATATACACATACGCACACACACAAACGCACACACATTCGCACACAGACATACGCACACACATACTATTGGAGATCTGACACAGAAACTGACTGAGTTGGAACTTAACATAAAACATCAAGTACAAATATCTCACATAAATTAAATAATAAATTATAACTTATTATGAAAATAATATTGATAATATTTCATTACAATTATTTCATTTGTCAATGAAACGTTTTGACAATAAATCTGACAACACTGTTACCATGGTTACTTCAGTCAGCACGCCGTGTTTTGAATAGTAACAATAATATGAAAGATACATGGGGGGTTGGGTCTCAGAATTTTAGAATGGCTTAGGTGTGGCATGGCTGGGAATCATTGTGAATCTAATGTGAATTTTTAAAATTATTTTTTTGTTTGTTGTTATTTTGTGTGTGTGTTTTTTTTAATTTTATTTTGGTGTTTTATGGTGGGTTTTTAAAAAATATATATTTTCTTTTTTGTTGTTTTGTTTTTTGTTTGTGTGGTTTTGTTTTTTTGTTTTTGTTTACACCTTAATCAGTAAAAGTAATGGGGTCACTGTGGTACAAAGTAAAAGTAATGGGGTCACTGTGGTATAAAGTAAAAGTAATGGGGTCACTGTGGTATAAAGTAAAAGTAATGGGGTCACTGTGGTATAAAGTAAAAGTAATGGGGTCACTGTGGTATAAAGTAAAAGTAATGGGGTCACTGTGGTATAAAGTAAAATTTAAAATAAATAAGTTATCTCCCTTGACTTAACAAAAAATAAATTATTTGTGCAGAGAAAGTAAATTGCCTCCCTTTGACCACTTAAAACACCAACTACGGCGCCGTAACTCTTCTTCAGGGCGGACATACTCGTCACAAACTCTTTTCAAACGGATCACTCAAAAATGTTATAACATTTAAAAACAACAACACTGTTACTCCGTGTCTCTGTCTGTTACTGTGTCTGTGTCTGTGTCTGCGCATGTCTCTATACCTGTGTGTCTCTGTGTCAGTATCTTTGTGTCTGTATTCGTGACTTTGTTCCTGTGTTTATGTGTCTGTTTCTCCGTATCTGAGTGTCTTTGTATCTTTGTGTCTCCGTGGTGTGTCTGTGTGTCTCAGTGTCTGTGGGTCTATGTTGTTGAGGAGTGGCGAGAGGGGGCTGTCTATATATCAACAATTTGAGAATGATATTGTGTTCGTCTAATAACTAATTCATCAGATTATATCAGTAATGTGTGTACTTCATTTCAACAATGTGTGTATGTCAACATTTGTTGAATTTGTGTGAACATCGACGTCACTGACATGTGTCTCGGGGAACCTAAGACACATATTGTGGCCATGACCTTGAGATAAGACATTCATTATTCGGAGTTCATCATGGAACTAAAGGTTTGACCTTGAACTTCAATGTTCTTATTACTATTTCCCAGGACATAAATTTTGTCGTTCACAGGACAATCTGCTGACCAAGTCTAATAATAAGACGAATGTTGGTTGTCTTTTTGTTTCTTTGTCGTCCTGGCTGACATCAAGGTAAACATTTCTTATCAATAGTTCATTACATTAAAACGAAATCAAAGGTCAGTCGGGTTCAAGGTCAGCACAACAGATTCCAGAAACCAAGTTACTTCAGGTTTTAATGTTATCTTCATCTTAGCTCCGTTTATCAATCTGGAAACACGAGTGACGTCACATCACGGAGCTGGAAGGTTTAGATCTAAATGTCTGGAACCATGAGTGACGTCACATCTCGGAGCTGGAGGGTTTAGATCTATCTGTCTGGAACCACGAGTGACGTCACATCTCGGAGCTGGAGGGTTTAGATCTATCTGTCTGGAACCACGAGTGACGTCACATCTCGGAGCTGGAGGGTTTAGATCTATCTGTCTGGAGCCACAAGTGACGTCACATCTCGGAGCTGGAGGACTTAGCTCTAAATGTCTGGAACCATGAGTGACGTCACATCTTGGAGCTGGAGGGTTTAGATATATCTGTCTGGAGCCACGAGTGACGTCACATTTCGGAGCTGGAGGGTTTAGATATATCTGTCTGGAGCCTCGAGTGACGTCACATCTCAGAGCTGGAGGGTTTAGATCTATCTGTCTCGAACCACGAGTGACGTCACATCTCGGAGCTGGAGGGTTTAGATCTAAATGGTGATTCAGGGGCGGGGCGGGGGATGTGAATGAATCTGTTAGATTCAAGGTCAGGTCATCCTGTTAAATGTAGCGACCGTCAAAAGTAGGCCTGGATCAGGTGTGTTCTGCTTCATGTAGTACTTAACACAGGTGTGCATGTAGGCCTGACATACAGGCAGGTATTTCACAGGTGTGCATCTCAGTGTCCATTCAAATCCAGATTGCTTTTGAAAAAAAACATGATTATATCTAAAATCTAAACACATGACCTTGATTTACACACTATCACTGACCCCCAACCCCCACCCCACCCCCACACACACCCCACACACACCCCACACCCCCACACACACACCCACACCTCCACACCCCCATACACACCCCCACACCCCACACACACCCCCACACACACCCCACACCCCCACACACACACCCCACACACACCCCACACACACCGCACACCCCCACACACACACCCCAGACAAACCCCACACGCATCCCACACCCCCACACACACACCCCAGACAAACCCCACACACACCGCACACCCCCCACACACACCCCAGACAAACCCCACACACACTCCACACCCCCACACACACACCCACACCCCACACACACCCCCACACACACCCCACACCCCCACACACACAACCCACACACACCCCACACCCCCACACACACACCCCAGACAAACCCCACACACACCCCACACCCCCACACACACCCACACCTCCACAGCCCCACACACACCCCCACACCCCACACACACCCCCCACACACACACCCACACCTCCACACCCCCACACACACCCCAGACAAACCCCACACACACACCCACACCTCCACACCCCCCACACACACCCCCACACACACCCCCACACACACCCCACACCCCCACACACACACCCCACACACACCGCACACCCCCCACACACACCCCACACACCCCCACACACACCCCACACACACCCCACACCCCCACACACACACCCCACACACACCGCACACCCCCCACACACACACCCCACACACACCCCACACCCCCCACACACACACACCCCACACACACCCCACACACACCCCACACACACACACACACCTCCACACCCCCACACACACCCCCACACACACCCCACACCCCACACACACCCCCACACCCCCACACACACCCCCCTACACACCCCACACCCCCACAGACACCCCCACACACACCGCACACACACACCCACACACCCCCCTCATGAGTTTAATAGAAGGTGTTGAATTAGTTGATAATGTTGTCAAATAAACCTTTCTCTGAACTCACTCCCCTCTCTCTCTTCTCTCTCTCTCTCTCTCTTCTCTCTCTCTCTCTCTCTCATCTCAGCCCCAATCTTCCCTCTCCCAACTTTCTCTCTTTCTACCAGGCCCTCTCTAACGACTCCTTCTCTCCCCTCTTTCCTCTCATTCTCACTGACACACCTCCCGCTATACTCTTTATTTGCACCCTCTCTGCATCTCTCTCTCTCTTTCTCTCTCTCTCTCTCTCTCTGTTCCATTCCTCATGTCTCTCTCATTCTCCCTCCCCCCAACTACCCCCTCCCTCCCCCCAACCACCCCTTCCCTCCCATCTTGAGTTCGCTCCCCAAAACTGCCTCAATGTTACGGCGCCGTAAGTTCTTGTCTCCCAGTGCAACATCAGGGGTTCCCAAACAATAGCTCAATGACCTCCTCGATGGTAGCTTTGTAAGTGTCTACGTTTATAAGTTGGTGTGTATATGTTTGTAAGTGTATGTTTGTAAGTGTATATGTTTGTAAGTGCATATGTTTGTAAGTGTATGTTTGTAAGTGTATGTTTGTAAGTGCATATGTTTGTAAGTGTATGTTTGTAAGTGTATGTTTGTAAGTGTATATGTTTGTAAGTGCATATGTTTGTAAGTGTATATGTTTATAATTGCATATGTTTGTAAGTGTATATGTTTGTAATTGTATATGTTTGTAAGTGTATATGTTTGTAAGTGTATATGTTAGTAAATGTTTCCCATCTGTGTGTATTGGCGTATCAATTTTATCAAAGTGCTCAGACATTAAACACCTGAAGTGACATCTGCAACATTTAATGTCATCTGAAAAAATCACTTGGCATCTGCCATCACATCATGCAACACAAGTAGACAACACAGTTCAAACAAACATACTTTCTGTCTGTCTGTATGTCTGTCTATCTCCTTGTCTGTCTATCTATTGATCTCATTGTCTGTCTCTCTTTGTATCTTTGTATCGGCTTGTCTGTCTGTCTTTCTATCTGACTATCTGTCTATCTATCTCCTAGTCTATCTGTCTTTTTATTTACCTGTCTGTCTATCTGTCTTTCTATCTGCCTGTCGGTCTATCTGTCTTCTATCTGCCTGTCTGTCTATCTGTCTTTCTATCTGCCTGTCTGTCTTCTAGCTGCCTATCTGTCGGTCTATCTCCTAGTCTATCTGTCTTTTTATCTACCTGTCTGTCTTCATATCTGCCTGTCTGTCTATCTGTCTTTATATCTGCCTGTCTGTCTATATGTCTTTCTATCTGCCTGTCTGTCTATCTGTCTTCTATCTGCCTGTCTGTCTATCTGTCCTTCTATCTGCCTGTCTGTCAATCTGCCTGTAAGTCCATTTGTCTATATGTCTGAGTTTACTTTCTTTTATGCTATAAATTTCCAACATTATAATCTCTGGTACTGACCCCATTCTTTACCTTACGACGCCACACTACCCGTCCCTTCATTTGTCACTACTTGACCCGAATTCTTCTACCAGTCATGGTGGTCTGTGGGCCAACTCTAGCTACAGTTATATCATGGTGGTCTGTGGGCCAACTCTAGCTTAGTTCATATATGGTGGTCTGTGGGCCAACTCTAGCTATAGTTATATCATGGTGGTCTGTGGGCCAACTCTAGCTTAGTTCATATATGGTGGTCTGTGGGCCAACTCTAGCTATAGTTATATCATGGTGGTCTGTGGGCCAACTCTAGCTACAGTTATATCATGGTTGTCTGTGGGCAAACTCTAGCTATATTTATATCATGGTAGTCTATGGGCCAACTCTAGCTATAGTTATATCATGGTGGTCTATGGGCCAACTCTAGCTATAGTTATATCATGGTGGTCTATGGGCCAACTCTAGCTATAGTTATATCATGGTGGTCTATGGGCCAACTCTAGCTATAGTTATATCATGGTGGTCTGTGGGCCAACTCTAGCTATAGTTATATCATGGTGGTCTGTGGGCCAACTCTAGCTATAGTTATATCATGGTGGTCTGTGGGCCAACTCTAGCTACAGTTATATCATGGTGGTCTGTGGGTCAACTCTAGCTATAGTTATATCATGGTGGTCTGTGGGCCAACTCTAGCTATAGTTATATCATGGTGGTCTATGGGCCAACTCTAGCTATATTTATATCATGGTGGTCTGTGGGCCAACTCTAGCTACAGTTATATCATGGTGGTCTATGGGCTAACTCTAGCTATAGTTATATCATGGTGGTCTGTGGGCCAACTCTAGCTACAGTTATATCATGGTGGTCTATGGGCCAACTCTAGCTACAGTTATATCATGGTGGTCTGTGAGCCAACTCTAGCTACAGTTATATCATGGTGGTCTATGGGCTAACTCTAGCTATAGTTATATCATGATGGTCTGTGGGCCAACTCTAGCTACAGTTATATCATGGTGGTCTATGGGCCAACTCTAGCTACAGTTATATCATGGTGGTCTGTGAGCCAACTCTAGCTATAGTTATATCATGGTGGTCTATGGGCGAAGTCTAGCTATAGTTATATCATGGTGGTCTATGGGCCAACTCTAGCTATAGTTATATCATGGTGGTCTATGGGCCAACTCTAGCTATGGTTATATCATGGTGTTGGTCGGTAGATATTAGTGTGATAACCCTAACGAAAATTATTAAATCCCTTATATTAACTTCATCGTCTTGTCGTGATTACTGTTTCTCGTGGTCCCGTGGAAAAACGAAAGTCAAAAACTACCCACCTCCTATGATGCTATCGAGCTGAAATTTTAACATAGACTTTTTGTCACCTAACAATGCATTATAACAAAATTTCAGATCGATCGATCGTACGTATATAAAGGAAATTTTAGTTTTTCTCTATGTATCTCTATGTAACATGTAAATATTTTTGCAAGGGTGTCGCGCGGTGCGTATTATATTGAACATAATCAATACTTTTAGCTATGTCTCATATTTAAGGGATTTATAGTCAAAAACTTTGTTTTTACGTGTTGTTTAATTTTAACAACCAATAATAGATTAATCGTTTTTTAAAGTATCCTTTTACAGTTGTTAACATTTATTAACCGTAGATAAATCTGCATGTATCAACCATACTCTGTTTATAAACCTAACATTGAATCCCGTCTGTTTATAACCCTAACATTAAATCCCGTCTGTTTATAACCCTAACATTAAATCCGGTCTGTTTATAACCCTAACACTGAATCCCGTCTGTTTATAACCCTAACATTAAATCCGGTCTGTTTATAACCCTAACATTGAATCCCGTCTGTTAATAACCCTAACATTAAATCCCGACTGTTTATAACACTAACATTAAATCCGGTCTGTTTATAACCCTAACATTAAATTCCCTCTGTTTATAACTCTAACATTGAATCCCGTCTGTTTATCACCCTAACATTAAATTCCCTCTGTTTATCACCCTAACATTAAATTCCCTCTGTTTATAACCCTAACATTGAATCCCATCTGTTTATCACCCTAACATTAAATTCCCTCTGTTTATCGCCCTAACATTACATTCCCTCTGTTTATCGCCCTAACATTAAATTCCCTCTGTTTATCACCCTAACATTAAATTCCCTCTGTTTATAACCCTAACATTGAATCCCGTCTGTTTATAACCCTAACATTAAATTCCCTCTGTTTATAACACTATCATTAAATCCCGTCTGTTTATAACCCTAACATTAAATTCCCTCTGTTTATAACTCTAACATTGAATCCCGTCTGTTTATAACCCTAACATTAAATTCCCTCTGTTTATAACACTATCATTAAATCCCGTCTGTTTATAACCCTAACATTAAATTCCCTCTGTTTATAACACTAACATTAAATCCCGTCTGTTTATCACCCTAACATTAAATTCCCTCTGTTTATCACCCTAACATTAAATTCCCTCTGTTTATCACCCTAACATTAAATTCCCTCTGTTTATAACCCTAACATTGAATCCCGTCTGTTTATAACCCTAACATTAAATTCCCTCTGTTTATAACCCTAACATTGAATCCCGTCTGTTTATAACCCTAACATTAAATTCCCTCTGTTTATAACCCTAACATTGAATCCCGTCTGTTTATAACCCTAACATTAAGTTCCCTCTGTTTATAACCCTAACTCCCAGTTCCTCAGTGTGTTGAAAGTGTGACGCTCTATCAGCCCTCGGATAGTTACTCAACGTCCTCGTGCAGTAGGGCACACAAAAGTCCTCCCTCTCGTGAACTGTAATCCATCAAGTCACTTTCAATTACCCTTCACCCCACGAGTGTGCAACACAGAGCTCCGGGGTGAGCCGTATTTCAAACAAGATGGCTGCCGTTCCCTGAGCTCCGTGTGTGACCGTAGATCTGTACGTTCATGTGTTTCCCCTCAAGACGGCCTCGGGTTCTGGCGAACGCTACCAAAAAGGAAGTCTCGTGAACATAAAAAGACGTTTTGATTTTCCAGAAGCCATCTGCCTGGCCTGCACGTGACGAGTAGTGAGCTGTAGAGATCTAGGGCGGGGCGGGCTAGACTCGAGCTTTTCATGGGTCACGAAATTAATAATCAGCTTCTTGTGTGCTCTGCTGTGCCGCGGTGGAGCGAGAGTGATATATCCGTAGTATCAAGTGTGGGGGAATTGGACCACTACGGCTCCCCGACCATGGTGTTTTATCTCAGTCGAGGCGAAGTAGAGGGCATTTCAAGTGGTTCGAGTTTTTCTTTCTCTCAGACAAGCCTCGTTAAATGAGGATTTTTTAAAATTGATTTTTTCATTTTCAAGGGGTGATAAGGGATGAGTACGGTCTACGGATTGTTTCTTACTACGTTACATCAGAGACACACGGTACATCTTAAACACACAGTAAATCTCAGACACACAGTACATCTGAGACACACGGTCCATCTGAGACACACAGGACATCTTAGACACACGGTACATCTTAAACACACAGTAAATCTCAGACACACAGTACATCTGAGACACACGGTCCATCTGAGACACACAGGACATCTTAGACACACGGTACATCTGAGACACACGGTACATCTGAGACACACGGTACATCTGAGACACACGGTACATCTGAGACACACGGTACATCTGAGACACACAGTACATCAGAGACGCACGGTACATCTGAGACACACAGTACATCTGAGACACACAGTACATCTGAGACACACAGTACATCTTAGACACACGGTATATCTGAGACACACGGTCTTGCTCTTGTCAGAGTCATTATCATACAGTTGAAATCTGTAAGCCACTCGAGGGTCATATATTCATAATTGACGACATTTATAGTTGGTCAAGGGATGACGTCCTGGCTGTCCGTGACCCATAACATCACTTGGACCAGATCTCTGGACTTTGGGAATTCTGGACGACGCCGGACTGACAAGAGTTTTGGGCAGCAACTCGCAACAAAAGAGTTAGCTCCCCATGGCAAAGGAGCAATGAAGGTTTCTCAAATCGAAATGTCCACCTGACGCAAGTTTAGATCATTTCAAGTGATGTCTTGCGATGACCTGTATTAGGTTTAGTACTTCCTCCCGCCTTGTAATGACCTGTATTAGGTCTAGTACTTCCTCCCGCCTTGTAATGACCTGTATTAGGTTTAGTACTTCCTCCCGCCTTGTAATGACCTGTATTAGGTTTAGTACTTCCTCCCGCCTTGTAATGACCTGTATTAGGTTTAGTACTTCCTCCCGCCTTGTAATGACCTGTATTAGGTTTAGTACTTCCTCCCGCCTTGTAATGACCTGTATTAGGTTTAGTACTTCCTCCCGCCTTGTAATGACCTGTATTAGGTTTAGTACTTCCTCCCGCCTTGTAATGACCTGTATTAGGTTTAGTACTTCCTCCCGCCTTGTAATGACCTGTATTAGGTTTAGTACTTCCTCCCGCCTTGTAATGACCTGTATTAGGTTTAGTACTTCCTCCCGCCTTGTAATGACCTGTATTAGGTTTATTACTTCCTCCCGCCTTGTAATGACCTGTGTTAGGTTTAGTACTTCCTCCCGCCTTGTGATGACCTGTTTTAGGTTTAGTACTTCCTCCCGCCTTGTAATGACCTGTGTTAGGTTTAGTACTTCCTCCCGCCTTGTGATGACCTGTATTAGGCTTAGTACTTCCTCCCACCCCCCCCCCAATCCCCATGACCGACAAAGCTACTCAAAATATAAGTGGACACCCCCCCTCCCCCCGGGCCAAATGACTGGGTTCTACACTCACCCCATCCGTGCTGTAATCTCCCGTAGGTCGCTAGACCAGCAGATGTGTTGTGAATAATTAATGAGACATTAATGTCCGTGATGACAGATCAATAGTAGGGGAGGGCAGGGGGTGACACGTGCTGAGGGGCGGTGGTGCGGACCAGGTAACGGTGATCATTTGCGTCTATTGACCCGTGTGATTGCTGCAACAGTTGACATGGTGTTCAATATCTGCCAGGGGTGGGGCTGGGGAGGTCGGGGGGGTAGACTCTCGACTCGGGGGATGTACATAATCTATTTGTTTGGACTTTTGTCCTCATGATCTCATATACTCACTGGAGAATAATACACTCTAGATACTATAGCGCTTTACTGGTCAGTCTTTCACTGGTCTGTCCATCGCTGATCTGTCACTCACTTATTTATAGCAAAGTGACAACATTCAAATAAACCCAAAATTGCGGTTTGGCTTAGCAAAACAACACACAATTGTGTCAAGTACTTTCGTTATTGTAATTCGTCAAACATTTGCTCATTCTTCGTTAATTTAGGCACAACACATGCAGCACTCGGGTTATCTGTCAGTCTTGTGTCACATTTGATATAACACAAAGCTGACAACAGCTGTTCACAGAGCGCAAGATGATCATCCAAACAAAGGCACAATAGCCCCCCCCCCACTCCCAAGTGTTTATATTGATTGAAACTTATTTGGCAGAAAATCACACGCTTAAAGGATTTCATTTTCAACTATCACGTGTGTTGTTCTGTTTGATCTCGTTACACTCCATCGTCTCAAGTGTTGCACGCTGATCAGAAAGTTTTCTTTTCTACGTAGAGCTTTCTTGAAACTCCAATTTCCAATAGCTGCATTTCCAGATTGTCCAGAACTTACCATTGTAAGTAAAAAAGATCAAGTTCTTCAAACTTAGATTTATCTGGAGAAGTAAGAATACACAGGTTTGTTCCCGGCTGACGGAACTGTAGAAATATGTCTTTAAAATGCTCCGTTGCAGCTGCTGCGATGCTTGAAAGCTCCTGGTGGATTTCTTCATGAATTGAAGGATTGTGTGCAAATTGTGTAGAGTTTTCTAGATGCTTCTTTACATTAGGAAAATATTTCATGTGTCAACTTGAAAGATCACTTTCAAAACACGCAGTTTTATTTTAAATGTTTTTATATCGCAAGACATTCTTTCTGTCGGTTTTCCCAAGTCTAGCAGTTACTTGTTCTGTAAATTGAAGTGTTATGTTAAAAAAACAACGTTGTTTAAGTCAGACCATATCAGTGAGGTGTGGATAATCCTGGGACCATCTCAGTGAGCTGTGGATAGTCCTAAGACCATATCGGTGAGCTGTTGATAATCCTGAGACCATATTAGTGAGGTGTGGATAATCCTGAGACCATATCAGTGAGCTGTGGATAATCCTGAGACGATATCAGTAAGCTGTGGATAATCCTGAGACCATATCAGTGAGGTGTGGATAATCCCGAGACCATATCAGTGAGGCGTGGATAATCCTGAGACCATATCAGTGAGGTGTGGATAATCCTGAGACCATATCTGTGAGCTGTGGATAATCCTGATACCATATCAGTGAGGTGTGGATAATCCTGAGACCATATCAGTGAGGTGTGGATAATCCTGCCATTTTTAGTTTTAAAATATATAAATTTCATCCAAGCAGCTTACAAATCTCTCTAAAACCCGACCTCTGCTCTACCACTGGACTACCAAACAAAGTGTTATATTGTTCATGAACCTAAACAAGAAAAATTGCTTGAAACTATCGTTAATTTAGAGCTCGAGCCATGACGTCATTCACCATTTTGGTGACATCTGGAGAACATCGTCTAATATGTTTCAACTGTCCCTGGCACAAAGAACTTCTTGGTGAATGAGACAATCAAACTGAATAACTGGATGTTTGGATTCTTTAACAAAGAACTGTATGAAACCAGATGTTGTTCCTAACATGCTAGGTGCACCATCACTAAGAGATGTATGAAACCAGATGTTGTTCCTAACATGCTAGGTGCACCATCACTAAGAGATGTATGAAACCAGATGTTGTTCCTAACATGCTAGGTGCACCATCACTAAGAGATGTATGAAACCAGATGTTGTTCCTAACATGCTAGGTGCACCATCACTAAGAGATGTATGAAACCAGATGTTGTTCCTAACATGCTAGGTGCACCATCACTAAGAGATGTATGAAAAAAGATGTTGTTCCTAACATGCAAGGTGCACAATCACAAAGAGATGTATGGAACCAGATGTTGTTCCTAACATGCTAGGTGCACCATCACTAAGAGATGTATGAAACCAGATGTTGTTCCTAACATGCTAGGTGCACCATCACTAAGATATGTATGAAAAAAGATGTTGTTCCTAACATGCAAGGTGCACAATCACAAAGAGATGTATGGAACCAGATGTTGTTCCTAACATGCAAGGTGCACCATCACAAAGAGATGTATGAAACCAGATGTTGTTCCTAACATGCTAGGTGCACCATCACTAAGAGATGTATGAAACCAGTTGTTGTTCCTAACATGCTAGGTGCACCATCACTAAGAGATGTATGAAAACAGATGTTGTTCCTAACATGCAAGGTGCACAATCACAAAGAGATGGATGAAAACAGATGTTGTTCCTAACATGCAAGGTGCACAATCACAAAGAGATGTATGAAACCAGATGTTGTTCCTAACATGCAAGGTGCACCATCACAAAGAGATGTATGAAACCAGATGTTGTTCCTAACATGCAAGGTGCACCATCACAAAGAGATGTATGAAAAAAGATGTTGTTCCTAACAAGCAAGGTGCACAATCACAAAGAGATGTATGAAACCAGATGTTGTTCTTAACATGCAAGGTGCACAATCACAAAGAGATGTATGAAACCAGATGTTGTTCCTAACATGCAAGGTGCACCATCACAAAGAGATGTATGAAACCAGATGTTGTTCCTAACATGCAAGGTGCACCATCACAAAGAGATGTATGAAAAAAGATGTTGTTCCTAACATGCAAGGTGCACAATCACAAAGAGATGTATGAAACCAGATGTTGTTCCTAACATGCAAGGTGCACCATCACAAAGAGATGTATGAAACCAGATGTTGTTCCTAACATGCAAGGTGCACCATCACAAAGAGATGTATGAAACCAGATGTTGTTCCTAACATGCAAGGTGCACAATCACAAAGAGATGTATGGAACCAAATGTTGTTCCTAACATGCAAGGTGCACAATCACAAAGAGATGTATGAAAAAGATGTTGTTCCTAACATGCAAGGTGCACCATCACAAAGAGATGTATGAAACCAGATGTTGTTCCTAACATGCAAGGTGCACAATCACAAAGAGATGTATGAAAACAGATGTTGTTCCTAACATGCAAGGTGCACCATCACAAAGAGATGTATGAAACCAGATGTTGTTCCCAACATGCAAGGTGCACCATCACAAAGAGATGTATGAAAACAGATGTTGTTCCTAACATGCAAGGTGCACCATCACAAAGAGATATATGAAACCAGATGTTGTTCCTAACATGCTAGGTGCACACCATCACAAAGAGATATATGAAAACAGATGTTGTTCCTAACATGCAAGGTGCACCATCACAAAGAGATGTATGAAACCAGATGTTGTTCCTAACATGCAAGGTGCACCATCACAAAGAGATGTATGAAACCAGATGTTGTTCCTAACATGCAAGGTGCACAATCACAAAGAGATGTATGGAACCAAATGTTGTTCCTAACATGCAAGGTGCACAATCACAAAGAGATGTATGAAAAAGATGTTGTTCCTAACATGCAAGGTGCACCATCACAAAGAGATGTATGAAACCAGATGTTGTTCCTAACATGCAAGGTGCACAATCACAAAGAGATGTATGAAAACAGATGTTGTTCCTAACATGCAAGGTGCACCATCACAAAGAAATGTATGAAACCAGATGTTGTTCCCAACATGCAAGGTGCACCATCACAAAGAGATGTATGAAACCAGATGTTGTTCCTAACATGCAAGGTGCACCATCACAAAGAGATATATGAAACCAGATGTTGTTCCTAACATGCTAGGTGCACCGTCACAAAGAGATGTATGAAAAGAGATGTTGTTCCTAACATGCTAGGTGCACCATCAAAAAGAGATGTATGAAACCAGATGTTGTTCCTAACATGCAAGGCGCACCATCACAAAGATAAGTATGAAACCAGATGTTGTTCCTAACATGCCAGGTGCACCATCACAAAGAGATGTATGAAACCAGATGTTGTTCCTAACATGCAAGGTGCACCATCACAAAGAGATGTATGAAACCAGATGTTGTTCCTAACATGCAAGGTGCACAATCACAAAGAGATGTATGGAACCAGATGTTGTTCCTAACATGCAAGGTGCACCATCACAAAGAGATGTATGAAACCAGATGTTGTTCCTAACATGCAAGGTGCACCATCACAAAGAGATGTATGAAAACAGATGTTGTTCCTAACATGCAGAGTGCACGATCACAAAGAGATGTATGAAACCAGAAGTTGTTCCTAACATGCAAGGTGCACCATCACAAAGAGATATATGAAACCAGATGTTGTTCCTAACATGCTAGGTGCACCATCACAAAGAGATGTATGACGCCAGATGTTGTTCCTAACATGCAAGGTGCACCATCACAAAGAGATGTATGAAACCAGATTTTGTTCCTAACATGCAAGGTGCACCATCACAAAGAGATGTATGAAACCAGATGTTGTTCCTAACACGCAAGGTGCACAATCACAAAGAGATGTATGAAACCAGATGTTGTTCCTAACATGCAAGGTGCACCATCACAAAGAGATGTATGAAACCAGATGTTGTTCCTAACACGCAAGGTGCACAATCACAAAGAGATGTATGAAACCAGATGTTGTTCCTATCATGCAAGGTGCACCATCACAAAGAGATGTATGAAACCAGATGTTGTTCCTAACATGCAAGGTGCACCATCACAAAGAGATGTATGAAACCAGATGTTGTTCCTATCATGCAAGGTGCACCATCACAAAGAGATGTATGAAACCAGATGTTGTTCCTAACATGCAAGGTGCATAATCACAAAGAGATGTATGAAACCAGATGTTGTTCCTATCATGCAAGGTGCACCATCACAAAGAGATGTATGAAACCAGATGTTGTTCCTAACATGCAAGGCGCAACGTCACATATGAAAGTATTTAAACTCACGCGCGGTCAGCAATAAATTTGAATTCTTTCAGCAAACATTAGCTGCTTCAACGTTTGCGTACTCTTTGCCATGTAACAAGTAATATGATTGGTCCAAACAATTGAATCGTCATAAATTGGGTCAATAAATATATATATCACTTTTATGGCGATATATGAAAATCTTACATCAAGGCTTAGGCCCTATGCCAGTGGCATAAAGCGATAAGTAAGTAAGTGAAACGTTCAAGAACAGACTAAAACATTATTTAAATTACATTGTAAATTGTGATTATTGATTAAGGAAGTAATATTTTAGTCGCGTACCGGCTGATGAGGCTCTGCGTGCCGACTGTGGCACGCATGCCATAGGTTGGCCATCACTGATCAAGCATGTTACTGTTATACCCTGGTAGAGGGAGGGGGGGTATATCTCTGATTATGGCGGCCAAGAATTGTTTCATGACGACGGAACAAACATGTCAGGTCTAGGTGAAAGGTCACAATACAGACTTCCCTCAAAGGGATTAGTCTCAGATTAATCTCGCCGACAGGATTAACTTTACAGAGAGAAAATCTGCGGGAGAAATCAATAGAGTTGTGACTCTGACAGACGGGTTGGTGAAACACATGAGACTAGAGAGTTGTGACTCTGACAGACGGGTTGGTACAACACATGAGACTAGAGAGTTGTGACTCTGACAGACGGGTTGGTACAACACATGAGACTAGAGAGTTGTGACTCTGACAGACGGGTTGGTACAACACATGAGACTAGAGAGTTGTGACTCTGACAGACGGGTTGGTACAACACATGAGACTAGAGAGTTGTGACTCTGACAGACGGGTTGGTACAACACATGAGACTAGAGAGTTGTGACTCTGACAGACGGGTTGGTACAACACATGAGACTAGAGAGTTGTGACTCTGACAGACGGGTTGGTGAAACACATGAGACTAGAGAGTTGTGACTCTGACAGACGGGTTGGTACAACACATGAGACTAGAGAGTTGTGACTCTGACAGACGGGTTGGTACAACACATGAGACGGGTTGGTACAACACATGAGACGGGTTGGTACAACACATGAGACGGGTTGGTACAACACATGAGACGGGTTGGTACAACACATGAGACGGGTTGGTACAACACATGAGACGGGTTGGTACAACACATGAGACGGGTTGGTACAACACATGAGACGGGTTGGTACAACACATGAGACGGGTTGGTACAACACATGAGACGGGTTGGTACAACACATGAGACGGGTTGGTACAACACATGAGACGGGTTGGTACAACACATGAGACGGGTTGGTACAACACATGAGACGGGTTGGTACAACACATGAGACTAGAGAGTTGTGTAACTTAGATGTAGAGTTTTTAAAAACACTATCATACATGCATGACTTGGACAACAAATACAGGCATGACTTGGACAACAATACAGGCATGACTTGGACAACAATACAGGCATGACTTGGACAACAATACAGGCATGACTTGGACAACAATACAGGCATGACTTGGACAACAATACAGGCATGACTTGGACAACAATACAGGCATGACTTGGACAACAATACAGGCATGACTTGGACAACAATACATGCATGACTTGGACAACAATACAGGCATGACTTGGACAACAATACATGCATGACTTGGACAACAATACAGGCATGACTAGGACAACAATACAGGCATGACTTGGACAACAATACAGGCATGACTTGGACAACAATACAGGCATGACTTGGACAACAATACAGGCATGACTTGGACAACAACATAGGCATGACTTGGACAACAATACATGCATGACTTGGACAACAATACAGGCACGACTTGGACAACAATACAGGCATGACTTGGACAACAATACAGGCATGACTTGGGCAACTATACAGCATGATTGGGACAACGAAACAGGCTTGACTTTGGAAACGCCCGCTGATGTTATACTGTGAACACGAGTGGTCGTGTGTAAGAACCGTGTCGTGTCTAAGGGCGGTAAACCTTCTTACACAGGGGGGACAACCCATTAATTTATTATCAACGAATGTTTCCCCCGCCCAGGTGGTAACTTTAAAATCAATGTCTTATCCTCATAGTTCTGCCCCTTGTCTCCTCATAGTTCTCCTCCTTTTCTCCTCACAGTTCTGGCCCCTGTAAGTTTTTCTTTTGTTCTGCCACTGACCTGGGACTTGTGTGTATGCTGAAAGGACTTAGACAAAGATTTGTGTCATTTGGACATAGAGGATTACTCTTAATATATATATCATTAATATACATCATTAATATACATCATTAATATACATCATTAATATACATCATTAATATACATCATTAATATACATCATTAATATACATCATTAATATACATCATTAATGTACATCATTAATATACATCATTAATATACATCATTAATATACATCATTAATATACATCATTAATATACATCATTAATATACATCATTAATATACATCATTAATATACATCATTAATATACATCATTAATATACATCATTAATATACATCATTAATATACATCATTAATATACATCATTAATATACATCATTAATATACATCATTAATATACATCATTAATATACATCATTAATATACATCATTAATATACATCATTAATATACATCATTAATATACATCATTAATATACATCATTAATATACATCATTAATATACATCATTAATATACATCATTAATATACATCATTAATATACATCATTAATATACATCATTAATATACATCATTAATATACATTATTTGCTATATATGTCTGGCCGTCCCGTCTGTCCATCCCATGTGTAACGCTATGCGAGGTAACTCCCGATTGAAACCACACACACAAAAAAAGAAAATACAAACGTAATATAATTTTTAAAATGTTGATTTCGAGATTGACAGCGCGTGTTTCTCGCAATAAAATATTGTGACGTGACGTCATTATTTGAGCTTATATTAATGTGTGAAAAGGGAACGAAGTAATAAAAAAAACACGTAAAAAACCAAGTTTTTCACTATAAATCATTTATGTACGAGACGTAACTAAAAGAATGTTCATTATAATACGCAGCGCCAGACCATCCAGAAATACAAAATTGCAGTTGTGTTGTAAAACATGTTTAATATAATGCGCACCGATCAGGAATATGTTTATAAAAAGAGTTGTCAATAAAATACGCACCTTATCGCGCGACAGAAAGGTTGTTCAATATCATACGCACCGCGACGCTCTATCTCAAAAAATGGCATGATACATAGGAATAAATAAAATAATCTAAAAAATCAATAATTTAATTACGGTACATGCGATCGATCTGAAATTTTGATACATTGTTTTTATTATTGGTATGAAACTGCCTGTAAAATTTCAGCTCGCTAGCGTACGAGGAAGTGGGTTAAAAATCGATCAAAAGTTTTGGCGACAAGCAATCAAGCAATCAAGCATTCAAGCAATCAAGGGTGCAGACACCACGAGTTAATATAAAGGATTTAAAAAGAGCTATGTTTTATTTGAGGTGATTAATGTTATTATTATTTTTTTGTATTAAATGTCCTTTTTTTGTGTATGCTTGCATGTCAGTATTATGTGCGTAATTATAAATTTAATTTTCTATATCAATGTATAACATCCGTTAATCGGAATATGAGATTTGCAATTGGTTGTCGTTTGGTTGTCAAGTTTCGATGAGTTTTGAACTACAAAGCCTTTTTTTTTATTACTGCAAATGAAGTTTGTAAACTTTTGCTTTAGTTTAGCATTTGTTTTTCTTTTATACCCTTCGAGATTGCATATTTGTATGTTTAAAAAAATAGCATACTAAAAAATCGGACTCCTCCCCACAATAGTTTTTCTTTGATTGTTATTTACATGTAGATATAATATTTTAATGGGTCTTAAACTAATTTTGAAAAAAAAACATTTTTGCTTTTAATATAGAACTGGAAGGGGTGCTGACTTGACAATAATGAAAACGTTTATTTGAATTCCTAAAACGTGTATATTAAATTTTATATACGATTACCTGTTGATACTTTAATATTTTCTTTTATCCAGTGATTAACTTTACTTCAAATGTTTCGTGCAAAATAAATAGTTCATTGTTATTCATATTTGTAAATAGTTACTATTTTTTATTTACATGTTTTTGATAATGTAAAGGTAATAATGTATGGACCAATGTGCGCATAAACTGACAAGTCATAATAGATCTTGAAAAGGTGCTGACTTGACAATAATAAAAACGTTTATGTGAATTACTAACATGTGGATATTAAATTGTAAATATGATTAACAGTTGATAATTTAATCTTTTCTGTTATCCTGTGACAAACTTTGCTTACTGCGTTTCATGCAAAATGAATTGTTCTTTGTTATTTACATGTGTAAAAAATTACATCTTATTTTTTTTTACATGATTTGGTAATGTTGTGGTAATAATGTATGGACAAATGGGCGAATAAACTGACAAGTCATAATCATCAATGAAGCTTAAACGGTTTCAAATCACAGATGTGCTTGATATGGATCACATTGCAGTCACATAATTTATTTTTAATGCACTGTTCTGTAATATTGGTGCAGTCATAATTGGTGTGCACCATACAATGCCCCAAGTTAAAGTCCGAAACGCACTTCCGGCGGTTTATAAACAATCGGCAGACTCATCAGCAATATATGTGAATACTTCGAACTTTAAACTTCTTTGCTGCAGTATCACTTTATGCTGTGTGTTATTCACTATGCACACTATTATCATGATTATATCATAATTATACATGCAAACTTATATAGCGCGCAGCCTAAGCTTGGAGGTTTTTTCATTACACATGTATTCGTGTAATAAATCAAAATATATAATTTGCTAGCTATGTCCGTTCGTAACGCTAGATTTTAGAAAGTGCACTACTATAGCCTTGAAAAAAAATTACTGCACCAAAAATTACTCTTTTCGAACGTCCGTACAAAATTGTTCAATATTTAATTTTTCTCTCTTTGTCTCTACATTTTCTGATTATATACTATACGTCTTTCGGGCAAAAGGGACAATTGCAAAAACTTAAATATATTTACTTTGAAAACTTCCGTCATTTTTGATGGGTAATACAATAGTTATTATATAATTATCACCATGTTCAAATATCTAACAAAGAAATTACTCCGATGTTACACTTACACTTAATCTAATTCAGCATTACCAGGTTGTATTCAGTGATATTATTGTGATATTATTGTGATATTATTGTGATATTATTGTGATATTATTGTGATATTATTGTGATATTATTGTAATATCATTGTGATATCATTGTGATATTATTGTGGATCATCTCAAAAATAGATGGAATAATAAATAATTTTTTAGATGTCTGAATGTTATCTAATGTTATCCCAACATTATCCCAGTTCTTGCTAGATGACACATTTATGAGCTTTAAATTACAGATTTATCGCAGTAACAGAGTCTATTACTATCTTCACTCGCCAGTGCCTCGAGTTCTATTCGACCACAAAACATTGAATCCGTTTTTATAAGACCCAGACCACTCGTGAACGTTTCTCGGGAGAGAAGTTCTGGAAACCAGGAGAAGGTTATTCCAGGCACATCTAATTCTGTCTTTATCTCCCCTTGTCGTGTTCAATAAACGTTAATTTCACAGTCTTTTGCTCTCGTATTGGACATCGCGGCGCTCAGGTTCCGGGGACATTTCTTTTGCTTTGCGCAGTCACGTGTCAAGATGGCTACCACGTTATGGTAGGGGAGAGGGATGGGGGGGGGTGTTAAGGGACGGTGGTCATGGGGAGCGTTGAGGTGAAGTGAGGAAAGGAGGACCCCGGAGATGAGGGACAAGTTGGAGTAGGGAGGAAAGGAGGACCCGGGAGAAGAGGGACAAGTTGGAGTAGGGAGGAAAGGAGGACCCGGGAGATGAGGGACAAGTTGGAGTAGGGAGGAAAGGAGGACCTGGGAGATGAGGGACAAGTTGGAGTAGGGTGGAAAGGAGGACCCGGGAGACGAGGGACAAGTTGGAGTAGGGAGGAAAAGAGGACCCGGGAGATGAAACAAGTTGCAATCTCCAGGCTTCCCCCCCCCCGCCCCCACACACACACCTTGTTGTTTCATGTATAGACGAGCAACCAAGCCCGTCCAAGGACGTTCCGCCACCGTTCGGTGGCATGTTGTAACTCCCCTCCAACAGCCGTCTCGACTGGCATACATGTGCATCACGTCAAAAATACTATTCATTATAGTTAAAATAAATAACTCGTAAAAACAGAGCTTTTTACTATAAATCCAAACGCGCATAACTCAAAATAAAGTCTTGGAAGAAATACTGCACCAAAAATAACTAGTTTTGAACGTCCGTGTAAACGTGTTCAATATGATTGGCTGTAGGAGTCATATGTGTTTGAGGGACCAATCGCTATAGATGACCGGACAGAACGGACAGAAATGAACGAAACTTGCCTTTTATTATATAGGAAAAGGACGCGCCTTATCATTGGCCAAGCCAAAGTTGTAGTTCAATCAAGCTTAGACAGTGATCTATAAACAGCTAATATGAAAACTATTGCTGCCAAAGTAGCGGCTTATAAGCCTATCATCTATGAGAGTTTGGTAGCACACAGTTTCACTTGTCCCAACATTGTGTGTGCCTCACACGCCTCTGTGGGTTTCCCTTGTCCCAACATTGTGTGTGCCTCACACGCCTCTGTGGGTTTCCCTTGTCCCAACATTGTGTGTGCCTCACACGCCTCTGTGGGTTTCCCTTGTCCCAACATTGTGTGTGCCTCACACGCCTCTGTGGGTTTCCCTTGTCCCAACATTGTGTGTGCCTCACACGCCTCTGTGGGTTTCCCTTGTCCCAACATTGTGTGTGCCTCACACGCCTCTGTGGGTTTCCCTTGTCCCAACATTGTGTGTGCCTCACACGCCTCTGTGGGTTTCCCTTGTCCCAACATTGTGTGTGCCTCACACGCCTCTGTGGGTTTCCCTTGTCCCAACATTGTGTGTGCCTCACACGCCTCTGTGGGTTTCCCTTGTCCCAACATTGTGTGCCTGAAACGGCTCACACGCTTCTGTGGGTTTCCCTTGTCCCAACATTGTGTGTGCCTCAAGTGCCTCACATGCCTCTGTGGGTTTCCCTTGTCCCAACATTGTGTGTGCCTCAAGTGCCTCACATGCCTCTGTGGGTTTCCCTTGTCCCGACATTGTATGTGCCTCAAACTTCTCACAGGCCTCTGACAGTAACATTGTGTGTGCCTCAAACGGGTCACAGGCCTCTGACAGTAACATTGTATGTGCCTCAAACTGCTCACATGCCTCTGACAGTAACATTGTGTGTGCCTCAAACGGGTCACATGCCTCTGACAGTAACATTGTATGTGCCTCAAACTGCTCACATGCCTCTGACAGTAACATTGTGTGTGCCTCAAACGGGTCACATGCCTCTGACAGTAACATTGCGAGATACTTGGTCTGAAATTCTCATGTTGAATTTATAATCCTATACATATGACAAGCTTTTTTATAACCAATTTGTTCGAATTATAACACTTTATTTATCCCATTGTTAACCTTTGTCTCATCCCATTATTAACCGATTATTGTTATCCCATTGTCAACCAGTTGTTATCCCATTGTTAACCAGTTGTTATCCCATTGTCAACCAGTTGTTATCCCATTATTAACTAGTTGCTAGCCCTCAGTTCTGTGACAGTTTAAAAAAAATCGATGTAATTAAGATGCAACAATTATATAACAATTATATTTGTTTAATTTTCTCTTTTGTTAGCGTCTCTCTCTAGCCTCCCCAAACAAATGGCAAACAATAACACAATCCAACAATTGTTATCGCCAGCAGCTCCCTCGCCTGTTGTGTCAATACCAGATATTGTGTGGTCCCTGATCAATGACAACACATCGATCTGACAATGAAACTATCCCTTGATCGTTTGGCAGTAGTTTGATGAACTTGTCTTGTCTGGAGGTCAGTCGTGTCACATGAGGTACTGTACACCAAGGTGTGTTAGCAGTGTGTACAAGATATATGTACACACATCAAATACGCTGTGCTAGAGAAACATTGTACCAGGGGCGTGTACAAATATAATATAAAGAATGTGTGTACCGTATAGGTATAGGAGGCGGTACTATCCTTGTACGAAAGTATATAACATGCGAAGATATAACGTGTACAGGCTTGTACCATAGTGTGTACACATTTTACGATGTAGTGAAGAGATTTCTACCATACAATGTACAAAGTTATGCTTTGATGTGGGCAGTGTTGTAACATAAAGTGTACAGTGTTGTACAATAAAATGTACTGTGTTGTAACATAAAGTGTACAGTGTTGTACAATAAAATTTACTGTGTTGTAACATAAAGTGTACAATTTTGTACCATCAAGTGTACAGACTTGTACCATCAAGTGTACAGACTTGTACCATCAAGTGTACAGACTTGTACCATCAAGTGTACAGACTTGTACCATTAAGTGTACAGACTTGTACCATCAAGTGTACAGACTTGTACCATCAAGTGTACAGGCTTGTACCATCAAGTGTACACACTTGTACCATCAAGTGTACAGACTTGTACCATCAAGTGTACAGACTTGTACCATCAAGTGTACAGACTTGTACCATCAAGTGTACAGACTTGTACCATCAAGTGTACAGACTTTTACCATCAAGTGTACAGACTTGTACCATCAAATGTACAGACTTGTACCATCAAGTGTACAGACTTTTACCATCAAGTGTACAGACTTTTACCATCAAGTGTACAGAATTGTACCATCAAGTGTACAGACTTGTACCATCAAGTGTACAGACTTGTACCATCAAGTGTACAGACTTGTACCATCAAGTGTACAGACTTGTACCATCAAGTGTACAGACTTGTACCATCAAGTGTACAGACTTGTACCATCAAGTGTACAATGTTGTACAATAAAATGTACTGTGTTGTAACATAAAGTGTACAGTGTTGTACAATAAAATGTACTGTGTTGTAACATAAAGTGTACAGTGTTGTACAATAAAATGTACTGTGTTGTAACATAAAGTGTACAATGTTGTACCATCAAGTGTACAATGTTGTACAATAAAATGTACTGTGTTGTAACATAAAGTGTACAGTGTTGTACAATAAAATTTACTGTGTTGTAACATAAAGTGTACAGTGTTGTACAATAAAATGTACTGTGTTGTAACATAAAGTGTACAATGTTGTACCATAAAGTGTACAATGTTGTACAATAAGATGTACTGTGTTGTAAAATGTCTGGAACAGAAGAGACCAAGCTGAAAGTGTACAGGGCGGTGGTGCTCCCCACACTGATATATGCGTGTGAAACATGGACTGTGTATCAGCGCCATGCTAGGAAGCTTAACCACTTTCATTCAACACTCCTCAGGAAGATCCTCGGCATAAAGTGGCAGGATAAAATACCAGACACAGTGATACTGACCAAGGCAGGTCTCCCCAGCATATTCACACTCCTGATGCAGTCCCAGCTTCGTTGGGCAGAGCACGTGGTCCGAATGCCAGACGAGAGACTGCCAAAGAGACTCTTCTATGGCGAGCTCCAGCATGGCCAGCGGTCCCACGGTGGGCAAAAGAAACGCTACAAAGACACACTGAAAGTCTCACTGCAAGCGTTTGCCATAAACCCAGACACGTGGTAACTTGCTGCAATGGACCGTTCCACCTGGCGTTCTTCCATCCACGAAGGTGCCAGGTCATGCTAGGCAAACAGGATCACCTCCACAGAAAAGAAGAGGCAAGCCCGAAAGGCCCGTGCTGTCAACCCTCCTGGAGATGTCCCACTCGTCCCTTGTCCCTTCTGTTCCCGAACCTTCCGTGCTAGGATCGGCCTCATCAGCCATCTGCGCACGCACAAACAAAGCCAGTCCCAGCAACCCTCGGATGACTAGAGTGGTCTTAGTCGAATCGACGGACGAACAACAGAACTGTGTTGTAACATAAAGTGTATAGCGTTGTACCACAAAGTGTATAGCGTTGTACCACAAAGTGTAAGGTAGTCCACCATATGGTTGTGTAGCACAAACTTCATAGTGCTGTACCATAAAATGTACAATACTGTACCATAAAATGTACAATACTGTACCATAAAATGTACAATACTGTACCATAAAATGTACAATACTGTACCATAAAATGTACAATACTGTACCATAAAATGTACAATACTGCACCATAAAATGTACAATACTGTACTATAAAATGTACAATACTGTACCATAAAATGTACAATACTGTACCATAAAATGTACAATACTTTACCATTAAATTTACAATACTGTACTATAAAATGTACAATACTGTACCATTAAATTTACAATACTGTAGTATAAAATGTACAATACTGTACCATAAAATGTACAATACCGTACCATTAAATGTACAATACTTTACCATTAAATCAGGGGCGGATTAAGACTGCACGGGGCTGCAATTCAAACTGGGGCCCGGTCCAGCCAGCGTCCATTTAAATAAAACGATTGCTAACAGCTAATATAAGACTGTGTAACTTGTAAGGCAGAGTGTAGTAAGAAAAAACATAATTAGGAGTCAATTTAATCAATATAAAGTTGCATGAATCCAAAATTATTTAAAATACTTATTATTTATTTCCACCTAGAACTTTTGTTTGCGAACTTTTCTCATGGCGAAGTTATCAATCAAGTCAGTAAAGCTAAGTGAGCTTACAAGTAAGTTCCTTTTCAATTCTCATTAGAGAGATCATATTCACTATTCAGTCTTTGTAGTCATATTCTACTTCTAACTTCATTTTTTATTCTTTTCAACTTTGAAAATGATCGCTCACCGCTGCAGTTTGATGTCATTATTGAGAGACAGATGCTATGTGTACATTTGGAAAGGACTGTGAAATTTTTTTTCATTAACAAACAGCAACATCTTTACCTATGTGCATGTGTTTTGAGTTTCGCATTGGGCTACTTCCTGTTCCTGACTCTGAGCCTGGGTCTGGACCAATGTTCCCGCTAAGGTTCGTCGGTCCGTGTGCAAAGTAAAAAAGTTGCACAGCATCCATTTTGTGTGCATTATTTTATAAAATTTGCTGCGCGGTATTTCTTAACTGCTGCGTGGCGCCGGTCAGATATCTGCGCAGCTCAAAGGGAACATTGGTCTGGACTAAGCCTGTCAAAAGGTTTATTAAAATTTTAGTTTATGAGTATGACGAATGCATTTAATGCAGGAATAAAAGTTGGTAGTGGTTTAAAGTTTACAATAGTTACTGTAGGCATGTCGTTGGCATGTCGTTGGCATGTCGTTGGCTATTGTGTGAAATGAGGTGCATGGATGGTTAAAGTTTACAATAGTTACTATAGGCATGTCGTTGGCTATTGTGTGAAATGAGGTGCATGGATTGTTGTTTGGTTGATGAGGTTCACTGACGGTGGCTTGTTTGATGAGGTTCACTGACGGTGGCTTGGTTGCATTGCTTTGTATAGTAGTCAGGACGGTGAAAATTATGCGGCGTTTTGAACGGGTACCCATGCTGCTTTTTTTCAACAATTTTGACAGCCCTAGTCTGGACACTAACTCTTTTTTTTAAGAGTTCTGAAAGTTGGACTAATTCTAAAGGAAGGCAGTCTTCGGAACCATTGTGAATATTCTTTCATTAACTTGCCGCTGCCCATTGGATGGGGTCATTGCTGAGCTCAGTTTGGTTTGTAAGAAAGACAAATTTCTCATGGATGTCTTTATATGCGTCTAACCAATGTTGAAGATCTGAAGAGAGTTTGTCAATAGTTCTCAGAAATACCTCAACCTTGAATTTTTGTCTCGGGAAAATAGTGTTTCGGGTGATAGCCCTTCATCAAACTGACACTTTCTCTTTTTTGATCGTATTGAGGATTGTTTATACTCTTTTTCCACGGACTTGTCCTTTCCTTTTTAAATCCTTTATATTAACTTCACCGTCTTGTCTCTCTCTCTGTCTCTCTGTCTGTCGTGGTCCCGCCCGCGGAAAAACAAAAGCAAATTAAACAACCCCGTAAAAACAAAGTTTTTGACTATTAAGCCCTTATACATGAGACATAACTAAAAGTATTGATTATGTTCATACGCGACAAACATTTACAGACTGACACCGAGTGATATCCCCTGGCTTTAAAACCGAGGGAAGGGACGGGAGGGGGAGTGGACATCGATGGGTGGCGGCAACGCGTTAACTCAACTGGCACGTGGAAGAAAAACAATGACAAACTGTGAAATTGAATTACATATGTTATATAGAGATAAACTAAAAAATACATTAATTTAATTACGGTACATTCGATCGATCTGAAAGTTTAATACAATGCATTGTTATGTGACGCAAGTCTATGTGTCAAATTTCAGCTCGATGGCGTCACGGGAAATGTGTCATTTTTTTTACTTTTGTTGTTCCGCCCGCCCGCGAACGACAGAGATAACGACAGAGATGAGGAGATAACAATAGACACAGAGAGAGAGAGACAGGATTTTGAAGTCAATATAAGGGATTTAATTTTAAAAAAAACTAAAAACAAAGTTTTTGACTTTAAATCCCTTATATATGAGTCATAAATAAAAGTATTGATCATGTTCAAACGCGACAAACATTTACAGACTGAATCTGCCTTAACTCCTGCTGTATAACTGGGAGGTGGGGGTGGGAGAGGGGAAAGGTCTGGTCACCGATCGCTGGACCGAGCTCAGCGTGACACGTAAAATGTAAACAAAAGCACGCCGGTACATCGATGGGTCGCGTCAACGCGTGGACTGTACTGGCACGTGAAACAAAAACAATAACAAACTGTGAAATTGAATTACATATGTTGTATAGAGATAAACTAAAAATGCATTAATTTAATTACGTACGTTCGATCGATCTGAAATTTTGATGCGATGCATTGTTAGGTGAGATGAGTTCCGTGTGCCAAATTTTAGCTCGATGGCATCACGGGAAGTGTGTCATTTTTTACTTTTGTTTTTCCGCCCGACCGACGATGAACGACAGAGAGAAAGAGAGAAAGAGAGAGAGAGAGAGAGAGAGAGAGAGAGAGAGAGAGAGAGAGAGAGAGAGAGAGAGAGAGAGAGAGAGAGAGAGAGAGAGAGAGAGAGAGAGAGACGGCGGTGAAGTTAATATAAGGGATTTTATTTAAAAACGTAAAAACAAAGTTTTTGATTATAACTCCCTTATATATGAGACAGAACTTAAAGTATTGATTATGTTCTAACGCGACAAACATTTACAGCCTGAAACTGAGTGAATTCCACCTGGTTAAAACACGAGATGTGGTCATCAATATCTGGCGTGAAGTCACATGACCCGTAAAATGTAAACAATAGCGACTGCTACATATAGTTTTATATAGATAAACTAAAAATGCATTAATATAATTACGGTACGTTCGATCGATCTGAAATTTTGATACGATGCATTGTTAGGTGACACGAGTCTATGTGCCAAATGTTAGCTCGATGGCATCACGGGAAGTGTGTCATTTTTGACTTTTGTTTTTCCGCCCGCCTGCCCAACGACGAACGACAGACAGAGAGACAGAGACGGCGGTGAAGTTAATATAAGAGATTTAAAAATGACCTACTTTCCATGATCCTATCAAGAGGAAATTTTGCACATAGACTTGTGTCACCTAACAATGCATTGTTTCAAAATTTCAGATCGATCAAATGTATCGTAATTAAATTATTGAATTTTTAGTTTATCTCTATGTATCTCTATGTAACATGTGTAACGTCTGCTATAGTTGACCTCCACGGGTCACTGGAGTTTCACGGAATCAAGTCTCGGTGCTGGCAAGATCCCCTAGTTCAACCAGCTTCGAATGGCTGCCAGACATCGGCTACCACTCAGCTTCCAATGGCTGCCAGACATCGGCTACCACTCAGCTTCCAATGGCTGCCAGACATCGGCTACCACTCAGCTTCCAATGGCTGCCTGACATCTGTTCCCACTCAGCTTCGAATGGCTGCCAGACATCGGCTACCACTCAGCTTCGAATGTGTGCCTGACATCTGTTCCCACTCATATTTGCAGCGTGTCGTATGACTGTCCACGGCCATTTTCAACCAAAAAATTAAGAATCATTTTGTCAATTTCTCATCCAGTGTGGGAATAAATTGGTATGAACAGAATTAATTGCTCAACAGGGCCAGATTATGCAATATATCGGATGATCGCTGAACAGGGCCAGACTGTGCAACATATTAGATGATCGCTCAACAGGGCCAGACTGCACAACATATCGGATGATCGCTCAACAGGGCTAGATTGTGCAACATATCGGATGTTCGCTCAACAGGGCTAGATTGTGCAACATATCGGATGTTCGCTCAACAGGGCTAGATTGTGCAACATATCGGGGGATCAATGTTAACTGACATAATATCTGGCGTGGAGTCTACAGATATCGAGAAGAACTTTGCAGATTTTATTTCAGCAACAATAATGGACAATAACTTTTGACTCATCTGTTCAATAAACTCTTCACAGATAGTTGAGGAAATGTAAGACGTGTTTCCACAGATAGTTGAGGAAATGTAAGACGTGTTTCCACGTCGTTTAATTCCATGTTGCCACATAAGTTCAGCAAGAAATGTGTCAAACTGACTCAGCAGATCCAGTATTCCAAGATATTTTAAACTGCTTGGTGAGCCAAACAGTTAATTCGTGCCATGGAATGCAAGACCACGAATAAACAGAAATTATATAATGCTTACAATCCTTATAGCGCCTGGATAACCAAGTCAGTAGTGCACTCGCCTCACAAGCTGAGGTGCGTGGCATCTAGTCCACGCTAAGGCCACATTATAAATATTGATATATGACTATCGTAAAGAAGTCCTCCACTGACTTGGAGAGGAGATAGTCAGTGTAAAGAAGTCCTCCACTGACTTGGAGAGGAGATAGGTGCCGCCAAGGACTGCGAGGTTATGGGACACACAAAACAAAAAAAATCCTTATAAGAACGTTTTTTCCAATATTGGATTTCACTATCAAATCGCTTGAAATATTAGAGTCGATTTGAATGGATGGTTTACGACCACTTAGTACTGCCATGGCATCAAGATGTTGCATAGAGTTTTCATGAATCGAAAGCATTTCATGATCTTGCTTCCAATAATGGAAGCCAGTTGTAAGCTCAGGGCCGAATTTAGACTTGATGGGCTATTTGAGAATTTGATTTGAGCCAAATATGAAGAAAACAAAATCCCGGGGGCCCCCAAGAAAGCTATAGCGTGTTTAGCATCGTGTCAGCTGGCTCACTGTCTGTGAAATCAATTTGCATGCAAAACAATAAACACAGCCACCAGTTTTTGAATACCATGCCATAACCAATTTCTGTCAACCCGCTCTCCTGCTAGCGCGTGAACACGTGTAAACAATGTTAAAGTACAATAAAGTCGTCGTGCCGCCTTCTGCTACTGTTTACATGATTCTTTACAGCCGTCAACTTGATATTTTCCTCAGCTAGGTTTCCTCTTTCCTGCATAATAGTTTTTATATATTATTACAAACCTATCGCCACTGTACCAGGACTTATTTCAACAGACCTTACGTGACCCACCCTTGTGATATTGTAACATTTCATCTGGAATACCCCATACATCACCCACCTCTGTGATATTGTAACATTTCATCTGGTATTAACATCATTGTGGCCAGGAACAGCTTTCACCAAACACCAGCCCCACCCACCTCTGTGACCCCCCCCCCACCGCCAGAAATCAATAACAAAAGCCATCTTTGGTCTGTTTGTCATTGCCTAGGGCAGCTCCCAATATGGCGACTGTCTTGGCTAGCTGCCAACCACTTCAACCGTTTATTGATTGGGCCTTTCAAACCCCAGGGAGAACGGGGGATAATCGAGGGAGAGAAGCAGGCATTTGAATACGAGTTACGGCGCCGTAGTTGTTGTCACGCATTCGACGCCATCTTGGAAATTTACGAATGTTTTCAAGGGGAAGTGAAAAACAGAAATGCTTCCTGTCAGTACATAGAAATCTCTTAACAATGATCTATAGAACAATGCCAGGCGTTTTACTGTTGTGACAGTTGAGTGTTGTTAACCATGACCTTGGCCTCGTAAATAGCAATGCTTGGAGCGTTTTTAAGAGGAAGAAATTTAACTTATTGTCCGGAAGTTTGTAACAAAGATCTTTGACAGGGAAATAAGCAAACCTTGAATAAATCTAGATTTTTGATAACGGCTGCCGGTGGCTAAATTTACTGTCAGAAATAACATTGGTTTCTTTGTCTTTAAGAAACCTTTACCTGTCTACTTGTGACTATCAGGCCGTGGCTAACCTGTCTAATAGTGGCTACCAATGTTGGCTGTGACTACACTACCCTGTCTGTTAGTGGCTACCAGTGTTGATTGTGACAACACTACCCTGTCTATTAGTGGCTACCAGTGTTGATTGTGACAACACTACCCTGTCTATTAGTGGCTACCAGTGTTGATTGTGACAACACTACCCTGTCTATTAGTGGCTACCAGTGTTGATTGTGACAACACTACCCTGTCTATTAGTGGCTACCAGTGTTGATTGTGACAACACTACCCTGTCTATTTGTGGCTACCAGTGTTGATTGTGACAACACTACCCTGTCTGTTAGTGGCTACCAGTGTTGATTGTGACAACACTACCCTGTCTATTAGTGGCTACCAGTGTTGATTGTGACAACACTACCCTGTCTATTAGTGGCTACCAGTGTTGATTGTGACAACACTACCCTGTCTATTAGTGGCTACCAGTGTTGATTGTGACAACACTACCCTGTCTGTTAGTGGCTACCAGTGTTGATTGTGACAACACTACCCTGTCTGTTAGTGGCTACCAGTGTTGATTGTGACAACACTACCCTGTCTATTAGTGGCTACCAGTGTTGATTGTGACAACACTACCCTGTCTGTTAGTGGCTACCAGTGTTGATTGTGACAACACTACCCTGTCTATTAGTGGCTACCAGTGTTGACTGTGACTACACTACCCTGTCTATTAGTGGCTACCAGTGTTGATTGTGACAACACTACCCTGTCTGTTAGTGGCTACCAGTGTTGATTGTGACAACACTACCCTGTCTATTAGTGGCTACCAGTGTTGATTGTGACAACACTACCCTGTCTATTAGTGGCTACCAGTGTTGATTGTGACAACACTACCCTGTCTATTAGTGGCTACCAGTGTTGATTGTGACAACACTACCCTGTCTATTAGTGGCTACCAGTGTTGATTGTGACAACACTACCCTGTCTATTAGTGGCTACCAGTGTTGACTGTGACAACACTACCCTGTCTATTAGTGGCTACCAGTGTTGATTGTGACAACACTACCCTGTCTATTAGTGGCTACCAATGTTGATTGTGACAACACTACCCTGTCTATTAGTGGCTACCAGTGTTGATTGTGACAACACTACCCTGTCTATTAGTGGCTACCAGTGTTGATTGTGACAACACTACCCTGTCTGTTAGTGGCTACCAGTGTTGATTGTGACAACACTACCCTGTCTATTAGTGGCTACCAGTGTTGATTGTGACAACACTACCCTGTCTATTAGTGGCTACCAGTGTTGATTGTGACAACACTACCCTGTCTATTAGTGGCTACCAGTGTTGATTGTGACAACACTACCCTGTCTGTTAGTGGCTACCAGTGTTGATTGTGACAACACTACCCTGTCTGTTAGTGGCTACCAGTGTTGATTGTGACAACACTACCCTGTCTATTAGTGACTACCAGTGTTGACTGTGACTACACTACCCTGTCTATTAGTGGCTACCAGTGTTGATTGTGACAACACTACCCTGTCTATTAGTGGCTACCAGTGTTGATTGTGACAACACTACCCTGTCTATTAGTGGCTACCAGTGTTGATTGTAACAACACTACCTAGTCTATTAGTGGCTACCAGTGTTGATTGTGACAACACTACCCTGTCTATTTGTGGCTACCAGTGTTGATTGTGACAACACTACCCTGTCTGTTAGTGGCTACCAGTGTTGATTGTAACAACACTACCCTGTCTGTTAGTGGCTACCAGTGTTGATTGTGACAACACTACCCTGTCTATTAGTGGCTACCAGTGTTGATTGTGACAACACTACCCTGTCTGTTAGTGGCTACCAGTGTTGATTGTGACAACACTACCCTGTCTGTTAGTGGCTACCAGTGTTGATTGTGACAACACTACCTAGTCTATTAGTGGCTACCAGTGTTGATTGTGACAACACTACCCTGTCTGTTAGTGGCTACCAGTGTTGATTGTGACAACACTACCCTGTCTGTTAGTGGCTACCAGTGTTGATTGTGACAACACTACCCTGTCTATTAGTGGCTACCAATGTTGATTGTGACAACACTACCCTGTCTATTAGTGGCTACCAGTGTTGATTGTGACAACACTACCCTGTCTGTTAGTGGCTACCAGTGTTGATTGTGACAACACTACCCTGTCTGTTAGTGGCTACCAGTGTTGATTGTGACAACACTACCCTGTCTATTAGTGGCTACCAGTGTTGATTGTGACAACACTACCCTGTCTATTAGTGGCTACCAGTGTTGACTGTGACTGCACTACCCTGTCTATTAGTGGCTACCAGTGTTGATTGTGACAACACTACCCTGTCTGTTAGTGGCTACCAGTGTTGATTGTGACAACACTACCCTGTCTGTTAGTGGCTACCAGTGTTGATTGTGACAACACTACCCTGTCTATTAGTGGCTACCAGTGTTGATTGTGACAACACTACCCTGTCTATTAGTGGCTACCAGTGTTGATTGTGACAACACTACCCTGTCTATTAGTGGCTACCAGTGTTGATTGTGACAACACTACCCTGTCTGTTAGTGGCTACCAGTGTTGATTGTGACAACACTACCCTGTCTGTTAGTGGCTACCAGTGTTGATTGTGACAACACTACCCTGTCTATTAGTGGCTATCTAGAATGACCTTGATTGCGGTGGTTTATCTGTGGTAAACAAAGTTACCTTTGACTACCAGAACTTGACACCTATTGACACAGACACACCCAGACAGACACCCAGACAGAAACAGACAGACACACCCAGACATATACAGACAGACACACCCAGACACATACACCTAGACACACACAGACAAACACACCCAGACATATACAGACAGACACACCCAGGAAAGATACATCCACAGACACTGCTTTACTGATACACACATATGGACACATCCAGACAGATACATACACAGACACACCCAGACACATACAGACCGACACAACCAGACACATACAGACAAACACACCCAGACACATTACAGACAGACACACCCAGACCGACACACCCAGACACAACCAGACACATACAGACAAACACACCCAGACACATACAGACAGACACGCCCAGGAAAGATACATTCACATACACACCTATTCTGATACACACATACGGACACATCCAGACGGCTACATACACAGACACACCCAGATTGACACATCCACAGACACACCCAAATTGAGATATCCACAAACACATATACTAAGACAGACACATCCTCAGACAGATCGACCGACACATCCAGAGACACACACAGTTAGAGACAGACTAAAATTGAATCAAGTTTTTACTCTTCTACCTAGAATGCGTCTCGTCCAAGCCACAACGAGTTTCTCTGCTGCTTTCTCTGCCCTCCACCATTTCTCTCTGCTCTTTTTTATTTCTCTCTGCCCTTCACTATTTCTCGCTGCCCTCCACCATCGCTGTCTCCAACCCACTATTTCTCTCTAACCTCCACTATTTCTCTCTAACCTCCACCATTTCTCTCTAACCTCCACCATTTCTCTCTAACCTCCACCGTTTCTCTCTAACCTCCACCATTTCTCTCTAACCTCCACCATTTCTCTCAAACCTCCACCATTTCTCTCTAACCTCCACCGTTTCTCTCTAACCTCCACCATATCTCTCTAACCTCCACCATTTCTCTCTAACCTCCACCATATCTCTCTAACCTCCACCATTTCTCTCTAACCTCCACCATTTCTCTCTAACCTCCACCATATCTCTCTAACCTCCACCATATCTCTATAACCTCCACCATTTCTCTCAAACCTCCACCATTTCTCTCTAACATCCACCATTTCTCTCTAACCTCCACCATTTCTCTCTAACCTCCACCATATCTCTATAACATCCACCATTTCTCTCTAACCTCCACCATTTCTCTCTAACCTCTACCATTTCTCTCTAACCTCCACCAATTCTCTCAAACCTCCACCATATCTCTATAACCTCCACCATTTCTCTCAAACCTCCACCATTTCTCTCTAACCTCCACCATTTCTCTCAAACCTCCACCATATCTCTATAACCTCCACCATTTCTCTCAAACCTCCACCATATCTCTATAACCTCCACCATTTCTCTCTAACCTCCACCATTTCTCTCTAACCTCCACCATATCTCTCTAACCTCCACCATATCTCTATAACCTCCACCATTTCTCTCAAACCTCCACCATTTCTCTCTAACATCCACCATTTCTCTCTAACCTCCACCATTTCTCTCTAACCTCCACCATATCTCTATAACCTCCACCATTTCTCTCAAACCTCCACCATTTCTCTCTAACATCCACCATTTCTCTCTAACCTCCACCATTTCTCTCTAACCTCCACCATTTCTCTCTAACCTCTACCATTTCTCTCTAACCTCCACCATTTCTCTCAAACCTCCACCATATCTCTATAACCTCCACCATTTCTCTCAAACCTCCACCATTTCTCTCTAACCTCCACCATTTCTCTCTAACCTCCACCATATCTCTATAACCTCCACCATTTCTCTCTAACCTCCACCATTTCTCTCAAACCTCCACCATTTCTCTCTAACCTCCACCATTTCTCTCTAACCTCTACCATATCTCTATAACCTCCACCATATCTCTCTAACCTTCACCATTTCTTTCTAACCTCCAGCATTTCTTTCTAACCTCCACCATTTCTCTCTGCCCTCCATCATTTCTCTCAGCTCTTTTTTATTTATCTCTGCCCTTCACTATTTCTTGCGCCCCCACCATCGCTGTCTCCAATCCACCATTTCTCTATAGCCTCCACCATTTCTCTCTAGCCTCAACCATTTCTCTCTAACCTTCACCATTAACCATTGGAGCCAGATAAAGTCATGTAAGTTTTTTCGTGTGTGGCCCTCAAACCCTTAAAACAATGACGTCATAAGTCATTGTAAATATTCCAGTCTTCAAATGATGACGTCATATCTCATAAAGTGTTCCTGAGTCTTTAAATAATGACGTCATATCACATACATATCCCATCAAGTAAATCATTAAAATCTCAGACCCAACATCTCATATGTACGTCTCAGATCTCTGAACCTACCTCCCTCGCTAATCTCAGCCACCTGTTTGTCGGATGTGTATAGAATAAGATAAAAATAACTCGTGTTTGGTGTAAGAGGACACGTGACGTCAATGAAACCAGACGAGATCAGAGACCTCCAACATGTGTAGGGACCATTGTCTTGGCTGTGGTACAGTTGTGTTAGGCTTGTGTTGTGATTGTCTGATGATTGCGTTATGATTGCAGACTATTATTCGATATCACTCTTTGTTCTATCCACACCAGATTGTCCAGGCGATCTTTCTTGTACAAAACAATCTTTAACTGAATTAAATTTGAACGGGAAGATAATCTAGAACAGTGATGGCGAACCAATGCCACGCGAGCCACAGACGGCACGCAGAGCTCGTCAGCCGCACGCCACTAAAATATTATTTCCTTAATCAAACCACTTTGCTGGCACTTCGTGTTGGTATTTGACTACATATAAGTTGGTTTTAATTGAATTTTGGGCGCGCGGACCCAAAAAGCTTCGCCGTCAATGTACTAGGGTGACATCAATAATCATCACAATATTATGTACTAGGGTGACATCAATAATCATCACGATAATATGTACTAGGGATGACATCAATAATCATCACGACAATATGTACTAGGATGACATCAATAATCATCACGATAATATGTACTAGGATGACATCAATAATCATCACGATAATACGTACTAGGATGACATCAATAATCATCACGATAATATGTACTAGGGATGACATCAATAATCCACATACTATCTGGCATCAATAATCATCACGACTATAAACTAGGGTGACATCAATAATCATCACGACTAATATGTACTAGGGTGACATCATATCATCACGACTAATAGTACTAGGGATGACATCAATATCATCACGACTATAGTACTAGGGATGACATCAATAATCATCACGACTATAGTACTAGGATGACATCAATAATCATCACGACTATAGTACTAGGGATGACATCATAATCATCACGACTATATACTAGGGATGACAACAATCATCACGACTATATACTATGGGTGACATCAATAATCATCACGACAATATGTACTAGGGATGACATCAATAATCATCACGACTATAGTACTAGGGTGACATCAATCAACACGACTATAAACTAGGGTGACAACAATCATCACGACTATAAACTAGGATGACATCAATCATCACGACAATATATACTAGGATGACATCAATCATCACGACTATACTAGGGTGACAACAATCATCACGACTAAACTAGGGTGACAATAATCATCACGACAATATGTACTAGGGTGACATCAATAATCATCACGACTAATATTACTAGGGTGACATCAATAATCATCACGACTAAATGTACTAGGGTGACATCAATAATCATCACGACTAAATGTACTAGGGTGACATCAATAATCATCACGACTATATGTACTAGGGTGACATCAATAATCATCACGACTAAACTAGGGTGACAACAATCACCATGCTATAAACTAGGGTGACAACAATCATCACGACTATATACTAGGGTGACAACAATCATCACGACTATATACTAGGGTGACAACAATAACCGACTATAAACTAGGGTGACAACAATCATCACGACTATAATACTGGGGTGACAACAATCATCACGACTAAATACTAGGGTGACAACAATCATCACGACTATAAACTAGGGTGACAACAATCATCACGACTATAAACTAGGTGACACAATAGCCGGGACTATAAACTAGGGTGACAACAATCATCACGACTATATACTAGGGTGACAACAATCATCACGACTATAAACTAGGGTGACAACAATCATCACGACTATAAACTAGGGTGACATCAATAATCATCACGACTATAAACTAGGATGACATACAATCATCACGACTATAAACTAGGGTGACATCAATAATCATCACGACTATAAACTAGGGTGACATCACAATCATCACGACTATAAACTAGGGTGACAACAATCATCACGACTATAAACTAGGGTGACAACAATCATCACGACCAAACTGGGGTGACAACAATCATCACGACTAAACTAGGGTGACAACAATCATCACGACTATAAACTAGGGTGACAACAATCTTCACGACTAAACTAGGGTGACAACAATCACCGGGACTATAAACTAGGGTGACAACAATCATCACGACTATAAACTAGGGTGACAACAATCAACACGACTATAAACTAGGGTGACAACAATCATCACGACTATAAACTAGGGTGACAACAATCATCACGACTATAAACTAGGGTGAAAACAATCATCACGACTATAAACTAGGGTGACAACAATCACCACAACTTTAAACTAGGGTGACAATAATCACCACGACTATAAACTAGGGTGACAAACAATCACCACGACTATAAACTAGGGTGACAACAATCACCACGACTATAAACTAGGGTGACATACAATCATCACGACTATAAAACTAGGGTGACAACAATCATCATGACTATAAACTAGGGTGACATAAACAATCATCATGACTATAAACTAGGGTGACAACAATCACCGGGACTATAAACTAGGGTGACATAAACAATCATCACGACTATAAACTAGGGTGACAACAATCATCACGACTATAAACTAGGGTGACAAACAATCATCACGACTATAAACTAGGGTGACACAATCATCACGACTATAAACTAGGGTGACAACAATCATCACGACTATAAACTAGGGTGACAACAATCATCACGACTATAAACTATGGGTGACAACAATCATCACGACTATAAACTAGTGTGACAACAATCATCACGACTATAAACTAGGGTGACAACAATCATCACGACTATAAACTAGGGTGATAACAATAACATACTATAAACTAGGGTGACAACAATAATGACTATAAACTAGGGTGACAACAATCACCGGGACTATAAACTAGGGTGACAACAATCATCACGACTATAAACTAGGGTGACAACAATCACCGGGACTATAAACTAGGTGACAACAATCATCACGACTATAAACTAGGGTGACTAAACAATCACCACGACTATAAACTAGGGTGACATAAACAATCATCACGACTATAAACTAGGGTGACAACAATCACCGGGACTATAAACTAGGGTGACAAACATCACCACGACTATAAACTAGGGTGACACAATCATCACGACTATAAACTAGGTGACAAACAATCACCACGACTATAAACTAGGGTGACAACAATCACACGACTATAAACTAGGGTGACATAAACAATCACCACGACTATAAACTAGGGTTGACATAAACAATCACCACGACTATAAACTAGGGTGACATAAACAATCACCACGACTATAAACTAGGGTGACAAACAATCACCACGACTATAAACTAGGGTGACATAAACAATCACCACGACTATAAACTAGGGTGACAACAATCACCACGACTATAAACTAGGGTGACATAAACAATCACCACGACTATAAACTAGGGTGACATAAACAATCACCACGACTATAAACTAGGGTGACAACAATCATCACGACTATAAACTAGGGTGACAACAATCACCGGGACTATAAACTAGGGTGACATAAACAATCACCATGGACTATAAACTAGGGTGACATAAACAATCACCACGACTATAAACTAGGGTGACATAAACAATCACCACGACTATAAACTAGGGTGACAAACAATCACCACGACTATAAACTAGGGTGACAACAATCACCACGACTATAAACTAGGGTGACTAAACAATCACCACGACTATAAACTAGGGTGACATAAACAATCACCACGACTATAAACTAGGGTGACAACAATCACCACACTATAAACTAGGGTGCAACAATCATCACGACTAAACTAGGGTGACATAAACAATCACCATGACTATAAACTAGGGTGACAACAATCACCACACTATAAACAGGGTGCAACAATCATCACGACTATAAACTAGGGTGACATAAACAATCACCACGACTATAAACTAGGGTGACAAACAATCACCACGACTATAAACTAGGGTGACAAACAATCACCACGACTATAAACTAGGGTGACATAAACAATCATCACGACTATAAACTAGGGTGACAAACAATCACACGACTATAAACTAGGGTGACAACAATCACCACGACTATAAACTAGGGTGACAAACAATCATCACGACTATAAACTAGGGTGACATAAACAATCACATGACTATAAACTAGGGTGACAACAATCACCACGACTATAAACTAGGGTGATAAACAATAACATGACTATAAACTAGGGTGACAACAATCACCATGACTATAAACTAGGGTGACATAAACAATCACCGGGACTATAAACTAGGGTGACATAAACAATCACCGGGACTATAAACTAGGGTGACATAAACAATCATCACGACTATAAACTAGGGTGACATAAACAATCACACGACTATAAACTAGGGTGACAACAATCACACGACTATAAACTAGGGTGACATAAACAATCATCACGACTATAAACTAGGGTGACATAAACAATCACCACGACTATAAACTAGGGTGACAACAATCACCACGACTATAAACTAGGGTGATAAACAATAATCACGACTATAAACTAGGGTGATAACAATCACATGACTATAAACTAGGGTGACAACAATAATCACTGACTATAAACTAGGGTGACAACAATAATCATTACTATAAACTAGGGTGACAACAATCACCGGGACTATAAACTAGGGTGACAAACAATCATCACGACTATAAACTAGGGTGACAAAACAATCACCGGGACTATAAACTAGGGTGACAACAATCACCGGGACTATAAACTAGGGTGACTAAACAATCACCGGGACTATAAACTAGGGTGACATAAACAATCACCGACTATAAACTAGGGTGACAACAATCACCGGGACTATAAACTAGGGTGACAAACAATCATACACGACTATAAACTAGGGTGACAACAATCACCATGACTATAAACTAGGGTGACAACAATCATCACGACTATAAACTAGGGTGACAACAATCACACGACTATAAACTAGGGTGACAACAATCATCACGACTATAAACTAGGGTGACAACAATCACCACGACTATAAACTAGGGTGACAACAATCATCACGACTATAAACTAGGGTGACAACAATCATCACGACTATAAACTAGGGTGACAACAATCACCACGACTATAAACTAGGGTGACAACAATCATCACGGCTATAAACTAGGGTGACAACAATCATCACGACTATAAACTAGGGTGACAACAATCACCACGACTATAAACTAGGGTGACAACAATCATCACTATAAACTAGGGTGACAACAATCATCACGACTATAAACTAGGGTGATAACAATCATCATGACTATAAACTAGGGTGATAACAATCATCATGACTATAAACTAGGGTGACAACAATAATCACTACTATAAACTAGGGTGACAACAATATCATGACTATAAACTAGGGTGACAACAATCATCACGACTATAAACTAGGGTGACAACAATCACCGGGACTATAAACTAGGGTGACAACAATCATCACGACTATAAACTAGGGTGACAACAATCAACACGACTATAAACTAGGGTGACAAACAATCATCACGACTATAAACTAGGGTGACAACAATCATCACGACTATAAACTAGGGTGACAACAATAATCATTACTATAAACTAGGGTGACAACAATAATCATGACTATAAACTAGGGTGACAACAATCATCACGACTATAAAACTAGGGTGACAACAATCACCGGGACTATAAACTAGGGTGACAACAATCACCACGACTATAAACTAGGGTGACAACAATCATCACGACTATAAACTAGGGTGACAACAATCATCACGACTATAAACTAGGGTGACAACAATCACCGGGACTATAAACTAGGGTGACAACAATCATCACGACTATAAACTAGGGTGACAACAATCACCACGACTATAAACTAGGGTGACAACAATCATCACGACTATAAACTATGGGACAACAATCACCACGACTATAAACTAGTGTGACAACAATCATCACGACTATAAACTAGGGTGACAACAATCATCACGACTATAAACTAGGGTGACAAACAATCACACGACTATAAACTAGGGTGACATAAACAATCACCACGACTATAAACTAGGGTGACAACAATCACACGACTATAAACTAGGGTGACATAAACAATCACACGACTATAAACTAGGGTGACAACAATCACCACGACTATAAACTAGGGTGACAACAATCATCACGACTATAAACTAGGGTGACAACAATCATCACGACTATAAACTAGGGTGACAACAATCACCGGACTATAAACTAGGGTGACAACAATCATCACGACTATAAACTAGGGTGACAACAATCACCACGACTATAAACTAGGGTGACAACAATCATCACGACTATAAACTAGGGTGACAACAATCATCACGACTATAAACTAGGGTGACAACAATCATCACGACTATAAACTAGGGTGACAACAATCACCACGACTATAAACTAGGGTGACAACAATCACCACGACTATAAACTAGGGTGGCAACAATCATCACGACTATAAACTAGGGTGACAACAATATCACTATAAACTAGGGTGAAACAATACACGACTATAAACTAGGGTGACAACAATCACCACGACTATAAACTAGGGTGACAACAATCATCACGACTATAAACTAGGGTGACAACAATCATCACGACTATAAACTAGGGTGACAACAATCACCACGACTATAAACTAGGGTGACAACAATCATCACGACTATAAACTAGGGTGACAACAATAATCATTACTATAAACTAGGGTGACAACAATCACCGGACTATAAACTAGGGTGACAACAATCATCACGACTATAAACTAGGGTGACAACAATCATCACGACTATAAACTAGGGTGACAACAATCATCACGACTATAAACTAGGGTGACAACAATCATCACGACTATAAACTAGGGTGACAACAATCATCACGACTATAAACTAGGGTGACAACAATCATCACGACTATAAACTATGGTGACAACAATCATCACGACTATAAACTATGGTGACAACAATCATCACGACTATAAACTAGGGTGACAACAATCATCACGACTATAAACTAGGGTGATAACAATAATCATTACTATAAACTAGGGTGACAACAATAATGATTATTATAAACTAGGGTGACAACAATCACCGGGACTATAAACTAGGGTGACAACAATCATCACGACAATAAACTAGGGTGACAACAATCACCGGGACTATAAACTAAGGTGACAACAATCATCACGACTATAAACTAGGGTGACAACAATCACCACAACTATAAACTAGGGTGACAACAATCATCACGACTATAAACTAGGGTGACAACAATCACCGGGACTATAAACTAGGGTGACAACAATCCCCACGACTATAAACTAGGGTGACCACAATCATCACGACTATAAACTATGACGACAACAATCACCACGACTATAAACTAGGGTGACAACAATCAACACGACTATAAACTAGGGTGACATAAACAATCACCACGACTATAAACTAGGTTGATATAAACAATACCACGACTATAAACTAGGGTGACATAAACAATCACCACGACTATAAACTATGACGACAACAATCACCACGACTATAAACTAGGGTGACATAAACAATCACAACGACTATAAACTAGGGTGACAACAATCATCACGACTATAAACTAGGGTGACATAAACAATCAACACGACTATAAACTAGGGTGACATAAACAATCACCACGACTATAAACTAGGGTGACAACAATCATGACGACTATATACTAGGGTGACAACAATCACCGGGACTATAAACTAGGGTGACAACAATCACCTGGACTATAAACTAGGGTGACAACAATCACCACGACTATAAACTAGGGTGACAACAATCACCACGACTATAAACTAGGGTGACAACAATCACCACAACTATAAACTAGGGTGACAACAATCACCACGATTATAAACTAGGGTGACAACAATCACCACGACTATAAACTAAGGTGACAACAATCACCACAACTATAAACTAGGGTGACAACAATCACCACAACTATAAACTAGGGTGGCAACAATCATCACGACTAAACTAGGGTGACAACAATAATCATTACTATAAAATTGGGTGACAACAATCACCACAACTATAAACCAGGATGGCAACAATCATCACGACATTAAACTAGGGTGACAACAATCATCACGACTATAAACTAGGATGTCAACAAATCACCACGACTATAAACTAGGGTGGCAACAATCATCACGACTATAAACCAGGATGGCAACAATCATCACGACTATAAACTAGGGTGGCAACAATCATCACGACTATAAACTAGGATGTCAACAATCACCACGACTATAAACTAGGGTGGCAACAATCATCACGACTAAACTAGGGTGACAACAATAATCATTACTATAAACTAGGGTGACAACAATCATCACGACTATAAACTAGGGTGATAACAATAATCATTACTATAAACTAGGGTGACAACAATAATCATTACTATAAACTAGGGTGACAACAATCACCGGGACTATAAACTAGGGTGTAAACAATCACCGGGACTATAAACTAGGGTGACAACAATCATCACGACTATAAACTAGGGTGACAACAATCACAACAACTATAAACTAGGGTGACAACAATCATCACAACTATAAACTGGGGTGACAACAATCATCACGACTATAAATTATGGCGACAACAATCACCACAACTATAAACTAGGGTAACAACAATCACCACGACTATAAACTAGGGTGATAACAATAATCACGACTATAAACTAGGGTGATAACAATAATCATTACTATAAACTAGGGTGACAACAATAATCATTACTATAAACTAGGGTGACAACAATAATCATTACTATAAACTAGGGTGACAACAATCACCGGGACTATAAACTAGGGTGACAACAATCATCACGACTATAAACTAGGGTGACAACAATCACCGGGACTATAAACTAGGGTGACAACAATCACCGGGACTATAAACTAGGGTGACAACAATCACCGGGACTATAAACTAGGGTGACAACAAAAACCGGGACTATAAACTAGGGTGACAACCATCACCGGGACTATAAACTAGGGTGACAACAATCATAACGACAATAAACTAGGGTGGCAACAATCATCATGACTATAAACTAGGGTGACAACAATCATCACGACTGTAAACTAGGGTGACAACAATCATCACGACTATATACTAGGGTGACAACAATCATCACGACTATAAACTAGGGTGACAACAATCACCACAACTATAAACTAGGGTGACAACAATCATCACGACTATAAACTAGGGTGACAACAATTATCACGACTATAAACTAGGGTGACAACAATCACCACGACTATAAACTAGGGTGACAACAATCATCACGGCTATAACTTAGGGTGACAACAATCATCACGACTATAAACTAGGGTGACAACAATCACCACGACTATAAACTAGGGTGACAACAAAAATCATTACTATAAACTAGGGTGACAACAATAATCATTACTATAAACTAGGGTGATAACAATAATCATTACTATAAACTAGGGTGATAACAATTATCATTACTATAAACTAGGGTGACAACAATAATCATTACTATAAACTAGAGTGATAACAATAATCATTACTATAAACTAGGGTGACAACAATAATCATTACTATAAACTAGGGTGACAACAATCACCGGGACTATAAACTAGGGTGACAACAATCATCACGACTATAAACTAGGGTGACAACAATCACCACGACTATAAACTAGGGTGACAAAAATCATCACGACTATAAACTAGGGTGACAACAATCATCACAACTATAAACTAGGGTGACAACAATAATCATTACTATAAACTAGGGTGACAACAATAATCATGACTATAAACTAGGGTGACAACAATCATCACGACTATAAAATAGGGTGACAACAATCACCGGGACTATAAACTAGGGTGACAACAATCACCACGACTATAAACTAGGGTGACAACAATCATCACGACTATAAACTAGGGTGACAACAATCATCACGACTATAAACTAGGGTGACAACAATCACCGGGACTATAAACTAGGGTGACAATATCATCACGACTATAAACTAGGGTAACAACAATCACCACGACTATAAACTAGGGTGACCACAATCATCACGACTATTAACTATGACGACAACAATCACCACGACTATAAACTAGTGTGACAACAATCATCACGACTATAAAATAGGGTGACTTAAAAAAATCACCACGACTATAAACTAGGGTGATATAAACAATCACCACGACTATAAACTAGGGTGACATAAACAATAACCACGACTATAAACTATGACGAGAACAATCACCACGACTATAAACTAGGGTGACATAAACAATCACAACGACTATAAACTAGGGTGACATAAACAATCACCACGACTATAAACTAGGGTGACATAAACAATCACCACGACTATAAACTAGGGTGATAAGAATCATCACGACTATAAACTAGGGTGACAATAATCACCGGGACTATAAACTAGGGTGACAACAATCACCTGGACTATAAACTAGGGTGACAACAATCACCACGACTATAAACTAGGGTGACAACAATCACCACAACTATAAACTAGGGTGACAACAATCATGACGACTATAAACTATGGTGACAACAATCATCACGACTATAAACTAGGGTGACAACAATCATCACGACTATAAACTAGGGTGACAACAATCACCACAACTATAAACTAGGGTGACAACAATCACCACAACTATAAACAAGGGTGGCAACAATCATCACGACTAAACTAAACTAGAGTGACAACAATAATCATTACTATAAACTAGGGTGTTAATAATTACAACGACTATAAACTAGGGTGACAACAATAACCACGACTATAAACTAGGATGGCAACAATCATCACGACTATAAACTAGGGTGGCAACAATCATCACGACTATAAACTAGGATGGCAACAATCACCACGACTATAAACTAGGGTGGCAACAATCATCACGACTAAACTAGGGTGACAACAATAATCATTACTATAAACTAGGGTGACAATAATCACCACGACTATAAACTAGGGTGACAACAATCACCACAACTTTAAACTAGGGTGACAATAATCACCACGACTATAAACTAGGGTGACAACAATCAACACGACTATAAACTAGGGTGGCAACAATCATTACGACTAAACTAGGGTGACAACAATCATCACGACTATAAACTAGGGTGACATAAACAATCACCACGACTATAAACTAGCGTGACATAAACAATCAACACGACTATAAACTAGGGTGACAACAATCACCACGACTATAAACTAGGGTGACATAAACAATCACCGGGACTATAAACTAGGGTGACATAAACAATCACAACGACTATAAACTAGGGTGACATAAACAATCACCGGGACTATAAACTAGGGTGACATAAACAATCACCATGGCTATAAACTAGGGTGACATAAACAATCACCATGGCTAGAAACTAGGGTGACATAAACAATCAAAAACGACTATAAACTAGGGTGATATAAACAATCACCATGGCTATAAACTAGGGTGAAAACAATCATCACGACTATAAACTAGGGTGACATAAACAATCAACACGACAATAAACTAGGGTGACATAAACAATCACCATGGCTATAAACTAGGGATGACATAAACAATCACCACGACTATAAACTAGGGTAACATAAACAATCACCGGGACTATAAAGTAGGATGACATAAACAATCACCATGGCTATAAACTAGGGTGACATAAACAATCACCACGACTATAAACTAGGGTGACATAAACAATCACCACGACTATAAACTAGGGTGACATAAACAATCACCACGACTATAAACTAGGGGGACATAAACAATCACCACGACTATAAACTAGGGTGACAACAATAATCATTTCTATAAACTAGGGTGACAACAATCAACACGACTATAAACTAGGGTGACAACAATCACCACGACTATAAACTAGGGTGACATAGACAAACAACACGACTATAAACTAGGGTGACAACAATCACCACGACTATAAACTAGGGTGACATAAACAATCACCGGGACTATAAACTAGGGTGACATAAACAATCACCATGGCTATAAACTAGGGTGACATAAACAATCACCATGGCTATAAACTAGGGTGACAACAATCATCACAACTATAAACTAGGGTGACAACAATCATCACGACTATAAACTATGGTGACAACAATCATCACGACTATAAACTATTGTGACAACAATCATCACGACTATAAACTAGGGTGACAACAATCATCACGACTATAAACTAGGGTGATAACAATAATCATTACTATAAACTAGGGTGACAACAATAATGATTATTATAAACTAGGGTGACAACAATCACCGGGACTATAAACTAGGGTGACAACAATCATCACGACAATAAACTAGGGTGACAACAATCACCGGGACTATAAACTAAGGTGACAACAATCATCACGACTATAAACTAGGGTGACAACAATCACCACAACTATAAACTAGGGTGACAACAATCATCACGACTATAAACTAGGGTGACAACAATCACTGGGACTATAAACTAGGGTGACAACAATCCCCACGACTATAAACTAGGGTGACCACAATCATCACGACTATAAACTATGACGACAACAATCACCACGACTATAAACTAGGGTGACAACAATCAACACGACTATAAACTAGGGTGACATAAACAATCACCACGACTATAAACTAGGTTGATATAAACAATCACCACGACTATAAACTAGGGTGACATAAACAATCACCACGACTATAAACTATGACGACAACAATCACCACGACTATAAACTAGGGTGACATAAACAATCACAACGACTATAAACTAGGGTGACAACAATCATCACGACTATAAACTAGGGTGACATAAACAATCACCACGACTATAAACTAGGGTGACATAAACAATCACCACGACTATAAACTAGGGTGACAACAATCATGACGACTATATACTAGGGTGACAACAATCACCGGGACTATAAACTAGGGTGACAACAATCACCTGGACTATAAACTAGGGTGACAACAATCACCACGACTATAAACTAGGGTGACAACAATCACCACGACTATAAACTAGGGTGACAACAATCACCACAACTATAAACTAGGGTGACAACAATCACCACGATTATAAACTAGGGTGACAACAATCACCACGACTATAAACTAAGGTGACAACAATCACCACAACTATAAACTAGGGTGACAACAATCACCACAACTATAAACTAGGGTGGCAACAATCATCACGACTAAACTAGGGTGACAACAATAATCATTACTATAAAATTGGGTGACAACAATCACCACAACTATAAACCAGGATGGCAACAATCATCACGACATTAAACTAGGGTGACAACAATCATCACGACTATAAACTAGGATGTCAACAAATCACCACGACTATAAACTAGGGTGCAACAATCATCACGACTATAAACCAGGATGGCAACAATCATCACGACTATAAACTAGGGTGGCAACAATCATCACGACTATAAACTAGGATGTCAACAATCACCACGACTATAAACTAGGGTGGCAACAATCATCACGACTAAACTAGGGTGACAACAATAATCATTACTATAAACTAGGGTGACAACAATCATCACGACTATAAACTAGGGTGATAACAATAATCATTACTATAAGCTAGGGTGACAACAATAATCATTACTATAAACTAGGGTGACAACAATCACCGGGACTATAAACTAGGGTGTAAACAATCACCGGGACTATAAACTAGGGTGACAACAATCATCACGACTATAAACTAGGGTGACAACAATCACAACAACTATAAACTAGGGTGACAACAATCATCACAACTATAAACTGGGGTGACAACAATCATCACGACTATAAATTATGGCGACAACAATCACCACAACTATAAACTAGGGTAACAACAATCACCACGACTATAAACTAGGGTGATAACAATAATCACGACTATAAACTAGGGTGATAACAATAATCATTACTATAAACTAGGGTGACAACAATAATCATTACTATAAACTAGGGTGACAACAATAATCATTACTATAAACTAGGGTGACAACAATAATCATTGCTATAAACTAGGGTGACAACAATCACCGGGACTATAAACTAGGGTGACAACAATCATCACGACTATAAACTAGGGTGACAACAATCACCGGGACTATAAACTAGGGTGACAACAATCACCGGGACTATAAACTAGGGTGACAACAATCACCGGGACTATAAACTAGGGTGACATCAAAAACCGGGACTATAAACTAGGGTGACAACCATCACCGGGACTATAAACTAGGGTGACAACAATCATAACGACAATAAACTAGGGTGGCAACAATCATCATGACTATAAACTAGGGTGACAACAATCATCACGACTGTAAACTAGGGTGACAACAATCATCACGACTATATACTAGGGTGACAACAATCATCACGACTATAAACTAGGGTGACAACAATCACCACAACTATAAACTAGGGTGACAACAATCATCACGACTATAAACTAGGGTGACAACAATTATCACGACTATAAACTAGGGTGACAACAATCACCACGACTATAAACTAGGGTGACAACAATCATCACGGCTATAACTTAGGGTGACAACAATCATCACGACTATAAACTAGGGTGACAACAATCACCACGACTATAAACTAGGGTGACAACAAAAATCATTACTATAAACTAGGGTGACAACAATAATCATTACTATAAACTAGGGTGATAACAATAATCATTACTATAAACTAGGGTGATAACAATTATCATTACTATAAACTAGGGTGACAACAATAATCATTACTATAAACTAGAGTGATAACAATAATCATTACTATAAACTAGGGTGACAACAATAATCATAACTATAAACTAGGGTGACAACAATCACCGGGACTATAAACTAGGGTGACAACAATCATCACGACTATAAACTAGGGTGACAACAATCACCACGACTATAAACTAGGGTGACAAAAATCATAACGACTATAAACTAGGGTGACAACAATCATCACAACTATAAACTAGGGTGACAACAATAATCATTACTATAAACTAGGGTGACAACAATAATCATGACTATAAACTAGGGTGACAACAATCATCACGACTATAAAATAGGGTGACAACAATCACCGGGACTATAAACTAGGGTGACAACAATCACCACGACTATAAACTAGGGTGACAACAATCATCACGACTATAAACTAGGGTGACAACAATCATCACGACTATAAACTAGGGTGACAACAATCACCGGGACTATAAACTAGGGTGACAATATCATCACGACTATAAACTAGGGTAACAACAATCACCACGACTATAAACTAGGGTGACCACAATCATCACGACTATTAACTATGACGACAACAATCACCACGACTATAAACTAGTGTGACAACAATCATCACGACTATAAAATAGGGTGACTTAAAAAAATCACCACGACTATAAACTAGGGTGATATAAACAATCACCACGACTATAAACTAGGGAGACATAAACAATAACCACGACTATAAACTATGACGAGAACATTCACCACGACTATAAACTAGGGTGACATAAACAATCACAACGACTATAAACTAGGGTGACATAAACAATCACCACGACTATAAACTAGGGTGACATAAACAATCACCACGACTATAAACTAGGGTGATAAGAATCATCACGACTATAAACTAGGGTGAAAATAATCACCGGGACTATAAACTAGGGTGACAACAATCACCTGGACTATAAACTAGGGTGACAACAATCACCACGACTATAAACTAGGGTGACAACAATCACCACAACTATAAACTAGGGTGACAACAATCACCACGACTATAAACTAGGGTGACAACAATCACCACGACTATAAACTAGGGTGACAACAATCACCACAACTATAAACTAGGGTGACAACAATCACCACAACTATAAACAAGGGTGGCAACAATCATCACGACTAAACTAGAGTGACAACAATAATCATTACTATAAACTAGGGTGTTAATAATTACAACGACTATAAACTAGGGTGACAACAATAACCACGACTATAAACTAGGATGGCAACAATCATCACGACTATAAACTAGGGTGGCAACAATCATCACGACTATAAACTAGGATGGCAACAATCACCACGACTATAAACTAGGGTGGCAACAATCATCACGACTAAACTAGGGTGACAACAATAATCATTACTATAAACTAGGGTGACAATAATCACCACGACTATAAACTAGGGTGACAACAATCACCACAACTTTAAACTAGGGTGACAATAATCACCACGACTATAAACTAGGGTGACAACAATCAACACGACTATAAACTAGGGTGGCAACAATCATTACGACTAAACTAGGGTGACAACAATCATCACGACTATAAACTAGGGTGACATAAACAATCACCACGACTATAAACTAGGGTGACATAAACAATCAACACGACTATAAACTAGGGTGACAACAATCACCACGACTATAAACTAGGGTGACATAAACAATCACCGGGACTATAAACTAGGGTGACATAAACAATCACAACGACTATAAACTAGGGTGACATAAACAATCACCGGGACTATAAACTAGGGTGACATAAACAATCACCATGGCTATAAACTAGGGTGACATAAACAATCACCATGGCTAGAAACTAGGGTGACATAAACAATCAAAAACGACTATAAACTAGGGTGATATAAACAATCACCATGGCTATAAACTAGGGTGAAAACAATCATCACGACTATAAACTAGGGTGACATAAACAATCAAAACGACTATAAACTAGGGTGACATAAACAATCACCATGGCTATAAACTAGGGTGACATAAACAATCACCACGACTATAAACTAGGGTGACATAAACAATCACCGGGACTATAAAGTAGGATGACATAAACAATCACCATGGCTATAAACTAGGGTGACATAAACAATCACCACGACTATAAACTAGGGTGACATAAACAATCACCACGACTATAAACTAGGGTGACATAAACAATCACCGGGACTATAAACTAGGGTGACAACAATAATCATTACTATAAACTAGGGTGACATAAACAATCACCACGACTATAAACTAGGGTGACATAAACAATCACCACGACTATAAACTAGGGGGACATAAACAATCACCACGACTATAAACTAGGGTGACAACAATAATCATTACTATAAACTAGGGTGACAACAATCAACACGACTATAAACTAGGGTGACAACAATCACCACGACTATAAACTAGGGTGACATAAACAATCAACACGACTATAAACTAGGGTGACAACAATCACCACGACTATAAACTAGGGTGACATAAACAATCACCGGGACTATAAACTAGGGTGACATAAACAATCACCATGGCTATAAACTAGGGTGACATAAACAATCACCATGGCTATAAACTAGGGTGACATAAACAATCAACAAGGCTATAAACTAGGGTGACAACAATCACCACGACAATAAACTAGGGTGAAATAAACAATCAACACGACTATAAACTAGGGTGACAACAATCACCACGACTATAAACTAGGGTGACAACAATCACCACAACTATAAACTAGGGTGACAACAATCACCACAACTATAAACTAGGGTGGCAACAATCATCACGACTAAACTAGAGTGACAACAATAATCATTACTATAAACTAGGGTGTTAATAATTACCACGACTATAAACTAGGGTGACAACAATCACCACGACTATAAACTAGGATGGCAACAATCATCACGACTATAAACTAGGGTGGCAACAATAATCACGACTATAAACTAGGATGGAAACAATCACCACGACTATAAACTAGGGTGGCAACAATCATCACGACTAAACTAGGGTGACAACAATAATCATTACTATAAACTAGGGTGACAATAATCAACACGACTATAAACTAGGGTGACAACAATCACCACAACTTTAAACTAGGGTGACAATAATCACCACGACTATAAACTAGGGTGACAACAATCAACACGACTATAAACTAGGGTGGCAACAATCATTACGACTAAACTAGGGTGACAACAATCATCACGACTATAAACTAGGGTGACATAAACAATCACCACGACTATAAACTAGGGTAACATAAACAATCAACACGACTATAAACTAGGGTGACAACAATCACCACGACTATAAACTAGGGTGACATAAACAATCACTGGGACTATAAACTAGGGTGACATAAACAATCACAACGACTATAAACTAGGGTGACATAAACAATCACCGGGACTATAAACTAGGGTGACATAAACAATCACCATGGCTATAAACTAGGGTGACATAAACAATCACCACGGCTAGAAACTAGGGTGACATAAACAATCAAAAACGACTATAAACTAAGGTGATATAAACAATCACCATGGCTATAAACTAGGGTGAAAACAATCATCACGACTATAAACTAGGGTGACATAAACAATCAACACGACTATAAACTAGGGTGACATAAACAATCACCGGGACTATAAAGTAGGATGACATAAACAATCACCATGGCTATAAACTAGGGTGACATAAACAATCACCACGACTATAAACTAGGGTGACATAAACAATCACCACGACTATAAACTAGGGTGACATAAACAATCACCGGGACTATAAACTAGGGGGACAACAATAATCATTACTATAAACTAGGGTGACATAAACAATCACCACGACTATAAACTAGGGTGACATAAACAATCACCACGACTATAAACTAGGGGGACATAAACAATCACCACGACTATAAACTAGGGTGACAACAATAATCATTACTATAAACTAGGGTGACAACAATCACCACGACTATAAACTAGGGTGACAACAATCACCACGACTATAAACTAGGGTGACATAAACAATCAACACGACTATAAACTAGGGTGACAACAATCACCACGACTATAAACTAGGGTGACATAAACAATCACCGGGACTATAAACTAGGGTGACATAAACAATCACCATGGCTATAAACTAGGGTGACATAAACAATCACCATGGCTATAAACTAGGGTGACATAAACAATCAACAAGGCTATAAACTAGGGTGACAACAATCACCACGACTATAAACTAGGGTGAAATAAACAATCAACACGACTATAAACTAGGGTGACATAAACAATCACCATGGCTATAATCTAGGGTGACATAAACAATCACCGGGACTATAAACTAGGGTGACATAAACAATCACCACGACTATATACTAGGGTGACATAAACAATCAACACGACTATAAACTAGGGTGACATAAACAATCACCATGGCTATAAACTATGGTGACATAAACAATCAACACGACTATAAACTAGGGTGACAACAATCACCACGACTATAAACTAGGGTGAAATAAACAATCAACACGACTATAAACTAGGGTGACATAAACAATCACCATGGCTATAATCTAGGGTGACATAAACAATCACCGGGACTATAAACTAGGGTGACATAAACAAGCACCACGACTATAAACTAGGGTGACATAAACAATCACCACGACTATAAACTAGGGTGACATAAACAATCACCGGGACTATAAACTAGGGTGACATAAACAATCACCATGGCTATAAACTAGGTCGACATAAACAATCACCATGGCTATAAACTAGGGTGACATAAACAATCAACACGACTATAAACTAGGGTGACATAAACAATTAACACGACTATAAACTAGGGTGACAACAATCACCACGACTATAAACTAGGGTGACATAAACAATCACCGGGACTATAAACTAGGGTGACATAAACAATCACCACGACTATAAACTAAGCTGACATAAACAATCAACACGACTATAAACTAGGGTGACAACAATCACCACGACTATAAACTAGGGTGACATAAACAATCACCGGGACTATAAACTAGGGTGACATAAACAATCACCATGGCTATAAACTAGAGTGACATAAACAATCACCATGGCAATAAACTAGGGTGACATAAACAATCATCGGGACTATAAACTAGGGTGACATGAACAATCAACACGACTATAAACTAGGGTGACATAAACAATCACTATGGCTATAAACTAGGGTGACATAAACAATCACCGGGACTATAACCTAGGGTGACATAAACAATCACCATGACTATAAACTAGGGTGACATAAACAATCACTTCGACTATATACTAGGGTGACATAAACAATCAACATGACTATAAACTAGGGTGACATAAACAATCAACACGACTATAAACTAGGGTGACATAAACAATCACCGGGACTATAAACTAGGGTGACATAAACAATCACAACGACTATAAACTAGGGTGACATAAACAATCAACACGACTATAAACTAAGGTGACAACAATCACCACGACTATAAACTAGGGTGACATAAACAATCAACACGACTATACACTAGGGTGACATAAACAATCAACACGACTATAAACTAGGGTGACATAAACAATCACCGGGACTATAAACTAGGGTGACATAAACAATCACCATGGCTATAAACTAGGGTGACATAAACAATCACCACGGCTAGAAACTAGGGTGACATAAACAATCAAAAACGACTATAAACTAAGGTGATATAAACAATCACCATGGCTATAAACTAGGGTGAAAACAATCATCACGACTATAAACTAGGGTGACATAAACAATCAACACGACTATAAACTAGGGTGACATAAACAATCACCGGGACTATAAAGTAGGATGACATAAACAATCACCATGGCTATAAACTAGGGTGACATAAACAATCACCACGACTATAAACTAGGGTGACATAAACAATCACCACGACTATAAACTAGGGTGACATAAACAATCACCGGGACTATAAACTAGAGTGACAACAATAATCATTACTATAAACTAGGGTGACATAAACAATCACCACGACTATAAACTAGGGTGACATAAACAATCAACACGACTATAAACTAGGGTGACAACAATCACCACGACTATAAACTAGGGTGACATAAACAATCACCGGGACTATAAACTAGGGTGACATAAACAATCACCATGGCTATAAACTAGGGTGACATAAACAATCACCATGGCTATAAACTAGGGTGACATAAACAATCAACAAGGCTATAAACTAGGGTGACAACAATCACCACGACAATAAACTAGGGTGAAATAAACAATCAACACGACTATAAACTAGGGTGACAACAATCACCACGACTATAAACTAGGGTGACAACAATCACCACAACTATAAACTAGGGTGACAACAATCACCACAACTATAAACTAGGGTGGCAACAATCATCACGACTAAACTAGAGTGACAACAATAATCATTACTATAAACTAGGGTGTTAATAATTACCACGACTATAAACTAGGGTGACAACAATCACCACGACTATAAACTAGGATGGCAACAATCATCACGACTATAAACTAGGGTGGCAACAATAATCACGACTATAAACTAGGATGGAAACAATCACCACGACTATAAACTAGGGTGGCAACAATCATCACGACTAAACTAGGGTGACAACAATAATCATTACTATAAACTAGGGTGACAATAATCAACACGACTATAAACTAGGGTGACAACAATCACCACAACTTTAAACTAGGGTGACAATAATCACCACGACTATAAACTAGGGTGACAACAATCAACACGACTATAAACTAGGGTGGCAACAATCATTACGACTAAACTAGGGTGACAACAATCATCACGACTATAAACTAGGGTGACATAAACAATCACCACGACTATAAACTAGGGTAACATAAACAATCAACACGACTATAAACTAGGGTGACAACAATCACCACGACTATAAACTAGGGTGACATAAACAATCACTGGGACTATAAACTAGGGTGACATAAACAATCACAACGACTATAAACTAGGGTGACATAAACAATCACCGGGACTATAAACTAGGGTGACATAAACAATCACCATGGCTATAAACTAGGGTGACATAAACAATCACCACGGCTATAAACTAGGGTGACATAAACAATCAAACAAACGACTATAAACTAAGGTGATATAAACAATCACCATGGCTATAAACTAGGGTGAAAACAATCATCACGACTATAAACTAGGGTGACATAAACAATCAACACGACTATAAACTAGGGTGACATAAACAATCACCGGGACTATAAACTAGGGTGACATAAACAATCACCATGGCTATAAACTAGGGTGACATAAACAATCACCACGACTATAAACTAGGGTGACATAAACAATCACCACGACTATAAACTAGGGTGACATAAACAATCACCGGGACTATAAACTAGGGGTGACAACAATCAATCACTACTATAAACTAGGGTGACATAAACAATCACCACGACTATAAACTAGGGTGACATAAACAATCACCACGACTATAAACTAGGGGTGACATAAACAATCACCACGACTATAAACTAGGGTGACAAACAATCAACACGACTATAAACTAGGGTGACAACAATCACCACGACTATAAACTAGGGTGACAACAATCACCACGACTATAAACTAGGGTGACATAAACAATCACCACGACTATAAACTAGGGTGACAACAATCACCACGACTATAAACTAGGGTGACATAAACAATCACCGGGACTATAAACTAGGGTGACATAAACAATCACCATGGCTATAAACTAGGGTGACATAAACAATCACCACGACTATAAACTAGGGTGACATAAACAATCACCACGCTATAAACTAGGGTGACAACAATCACCACGACTATAAACTAGGGTGAAATAAACAATCAACACGACTATAAACTAGGGTGACATAAACAATCACCATGGCTATAAATCTAGGGTGACATAAACAATCACCAGGGACTATAAACTAGGGTGACATAAACAATCACCACGACTATAAACTAGGGTGACATAAACAATCACACGACTATAAACTAGGGTGACATAAACAATCACCATGGCTATAAACTAGGGTGACATAAACAATCACCACGACTATAAACTAGGGTGACAACAATCACCACGACTATAAACTAGGGTGACATAAACAATCAACACGACTATAAACTAGGGTGACATAAACAATCACCATGGCTATAAACTAGGGTGACATAAACAATCACCAGGGACTATAAACTAGGGTGACATAAACAATCACCACGACTATAAACTAGGGTGACATAAACAATCACCACGACTATAAACTAGGGTGACATAAACAATCACCGGGACTATAAACTAGGGTGACATAAACAATCACCATGGCTATAAACTAGGGTGACATAAACAATCACCATGGCTATAAACTAGGGTGACATAAACAATCACCGGGACTATAAACTAGGGTGACATAAACAATCACCACGACTATAAACTAGGGTGACATAAACAATCACCACGACTATAAACTATGGGTGACATAAACAATCACCGGGACTATAAACTAGGGTGACATAAACAATCACCATGGCTATAAACTAGGGTGACATAAACAATCACCATGGCTATAAACTAGGGTGACATAAACAATCACACGACTATAAACTAGGGTGACATAAACAATCACACGACTATAAACTAGGGTGACAAACAATCACCACGGACTATAAACTAGGGTGACATAAACAATCACCGGGACTATAAACTAGGGTGACATAAACAATCACCACGACTATAAACTAGGGTGACATAAACAATCACACGACTATAAACTAGGGTGACAAACAATCACCACGACTATAAACTAGGGTGACATAAACAATCACCGGGACTATAAACTAGGGTGACATAAACAATCACCATGGCTATAAACTAGGGTGACATAAACAATCACCATGGCTATAAACTAGGGTGACATAAACAATCACCGGGACTATAAACTAGGGTGACATAAACAATCAACACGACTATAAACTAGGGTGACATAAACAATCACCATGGCTATAAACTAGGGTGACATAAACAATCACCGGGACTATAAACTAGGGTGACATAAACAATCACCATGACTATAAACTAGGGTGACATAAACAATCACCAGACTATAAACTAGGGTGACATAAACAATCAACATGACTATAAACTAGGGTGACATAAACAATCAACACGACTATAAACTAGGGTGACATAAACAATCACCGGGACTATAAACTAGGGTGACATAAACAATCACAACGACTATAAACTAGGGTGACATAAACAATCAACACGACTATAAACTAGGGTGACATAAACAATCACACGGACTATAAACTAGGGTGACATAAACAATCACACGACTATAAACTAGGGTGACATAAACAATCAACACGACTATAAACTAGGGTGACATAAACAATCACCGGGACTATAAACTAGGGTGACATAAACAATCACCATGGCTATAAACTAGGGTGACATAAACAATCACCACGGCTATAAACTAGGGTGACATAAACAATCACACGACTATAAACTAAGGTGATATAAACAATCACCATGGCTATAAACTAGGGTGAAAACAATCATCACGACTATAAACTAGGGTGACATAAACAATCAACACGACTATAAACTAGGGTGACATAAACAATCACCGGGACTATAAAGTAGGATGACATAAACAATCACCATGGCTATAAACTATGGGTGACATAAACAATCACCACGACTATAAACTAGGGTGACATAAACAATCACCACGACTATAAACTAGGGTGACATAAACAATCACCGGGACTATAAACTAGGGTGACAACAATAATCATTACTATAAACTAGGGTGACATAAACAATCACCACGACTATAAACTAGGGTGACATAAACAATCACCACGACTATAAACTAGGGGTGACATAAACAATCACCACGACTATAAACTAGGGTGACATCAATAATCATCACGATAATATACTAGGGTGACATCAATAATCATCACGACTATATACTAGGGATGACATCAATAATCATCACGACTATAGTACTAGGGATGACATCACTAATCATCACACACTATGTACTAGGATGACATCAATAATCATCACGACAATAGTACTAGGATGACATCAATAATCATCACGATAATATGTACTAGGGTGACATCAATAATCATCACGATAATACTACTAGGGTGACATCAATAATCATCACGATAATATACTAGGGTGACATACAATAATCATCACGACAATATGTACTAGGATGACATCAATAATCATCACGATAATATGTACTAGGGATGACATCAATAATCATCACGACAATATAACTAGGGATGACATCAATAATCATCACGACAATATAAACTAGGGATGCATCAATAATCATCACGACAATATGAACTAGGGATGACATCAATAATCATCACGACAATATGTACTAGGGATGACATCAATAATCATCACGATAATATACTAGGATGACATCAATAATCATCACGATATAAACTAGGATGACATCAATAATCATCACGACTATAAACTAGGGTGACATCAATAATCATCACGACAATATACTAGGATGACATCAATCATCATCACGACTATATACTAGGGATGACATCAATAATCATCACGACTATATAAACTAGGGTGACATAAACAATCAACACGACTATAAACTAGGATGACAACAATCACCACGACTATAAACTAGGGTGACATAAGCAATCACCATGGCTATAAACTAGGTTGACATTAATAATCACCATGGCTATAAACTAGGTTGACATTAACAATCACCATGGCTTTAAACTAGGGTGACATAAACAATCATCAAGACTATAAACTAGGGTGACAACAATCACCACGACTATAAACTAGGGTGACATAAACAATCATCACGACTATAAACTAGGGTGACATAAACAATCACCACGACTATAAACTAGGGTGACATAAACAATCACCATGGCTATAAACTAGGGTGACATAAACAATCACCGAGACTATAAACTAGGTTGACATTAATAATCACCATGGCTATAAACTAGGTTGACATTAACAATCACCATGGCTTTAAACTAGGGTGACATAAACAATCATCACGACTATAAACTAGGGTGACAACAATCACCACGACTATAAACTAGGGTGACATAAACAATCATCACGACTATAAACTAGGGTGACATAAACAATCATCACGACTATAAACTAGGGTGACATAAACAATCATCACGACTATAAACTAGGGTGACATAAACAATCATCACGACTATAAACTAGGGTGACATAAACAATCAACATGACTATAAACTAGGGTGACAACAATCACAACGACTATAAACTAGGGTGACATAAACAATCAACACGACTATAAACTAGGGTGACAACAATCACCACGACTATAAACTAGGGTGACATAAACAATCACCATGGCTATAAACTAGGGTGACATAAACAATCACCGGGACTATAAACTAGGTTGACATAAACAATCACCATGGCTATAAACTAGGGTGACATAAACAATCAACACGACTATAAACTAGGATGACAACAATCACCACGACTATAAACTAGGGTGACATAAGCAATCACCATGGCTATAAACTAGGTTGACATTAATAGTCACCATGGCTATAAACTAGGTTGACATTAACAATCACCATGGCTTTAAACTAGGTTGACATAAACAATCATCACGACTATAAACTAGGGTGACAACAATCACCACGACTATAAACTAGGGTGACATAAACAATCATCACGACTATAAACTAGGGTGACATAAACAATCACCATGGCTATAAACTAGGTTGACATTAATAGTCACCATGGCTATAAACTAGGTTGACATTAACAATCACCATGGCTTTAAACTAGGGTGACATAAACAATCATCACGACTATAAACTAGGGTGACAACAATCACCACGACTATAAACTAGGGTGACATAAACAATCACCACGACTATAAACTAGGGTGACATAAACAATCACCATGGCTATAAACTAGGGTGACATAAACAATCACCGAGACTATAAACTAGGTTGACATTAATAATCACCATGGCTATAAACTAGGTTGACATAAACAATCACCATGGCTTTAAACTAGGGTGACATAAACAATCATCACGACTATAAACTAGGGTGACAACAATCACCACGGCTATAAACTAGGGTGACATAAACAATCACCACGACTATAAACTAGGGTGACATAAACAATCACCACGACTATAAACTAGGGTGACATAAACAATCACCATGGCTATAAGCTAGGGTGACATAAACAATCACCGGGACTATAAACTAGGGTGACATAAACAATCACCAGGACTATAAACTAGGGTGACATAAACAATCACCGGGACTATAAACTAGGGTGACATAAACAATCACCGAGACTATAAACTAGGGTGACATAAACAATCACCATGGCTATAAACTAGGGTGACATAAACAATCAACACGACTATAAACTAGGGTGACATAAACAATCAACACGACTATAAACTAGGGTGACAACAATCACCACGACTATAAACTAGGGTGACATAAACAATCACCACGACTATAAACTAGGGTGACATAAACAATCAACACGACTATAAACTAGGGTGACATAAACAATCAACACGACTATAAACTAGGGTGACAACAATCACCACGACTATAAACTAGGGTGATATAAACAATCACCGGGACTATAAACTAGGGTGACATAAACAATCACCACGACTATAAACTAGGGTGACATAAAAAATCACCGGGACTATAAACTAGGGTGACATAAACAATCACCATGGCTATAAACTAGGGTGACATAAACAATCACCATGGCTATAAACTATGGTGACATAAACAATCAAAAACGACAATAAACTAGGGTGATATAAACAATCACCATGGCTATAAACTATGGTGACATAAACAATCAAAAACGACAATAAACTAGGGTGATATAAACAATCACCATGGCTATAAACTAGGGTGAAAACAATCATCACGACTATAAACTAGGGTGACATAAACAATCAACACCACTATAAACTAGAATGACATTAACAATCAACACGACTATAAACTAGGGTGACATAAACAATCACCACGACTATAAACTAGGGTGACATAAACAATCACCATGGCTATAAACTAGGGTGACAACAATCACCATGGCTATAAACTAGGGTGACATAAACAATCACCATGGCTATAAACTAGGGTGACATAAACAATCACCATGGCTATAAACTAGGGTGACATAAACAATCAACACGACTATAAACTAGGGTGACATAAACAATCACCGGGACTATAAACTAGGGTGACATAAACAATCACCATGGCTATAAACTAGGGTGACATAAACAATCAACACGACTATAAACTAGGGTGAAAACAATCAACACGACTATAAACTAGGGTGAAAACAATCATCACGACTATAAACTAGGGTGATATAAACAATCAACACGACTATAAACTAGGGTGACAACAATCACCACGACTATAAACTAGGGTGACATAAATAATCACCATGGCTATAAACTAGGGTGACATAAACAATCACCGGGACTATAAACTAGGGTGACATAAACAATCACCGGGACTATAAACTAGGGTGACATAAACAATCACCGGGACTATAAACTAGGGTGACATAAACAATCACAGGGACTATAAACTAGGGTGACATAAACAATCACCGGGACTATAAACTAGGGTGACATAAACAATCACCATGGCTATAAACTAGGGTGACATAAACAAACACCGGGACTATAAACTAAGGTGACATAAACAATCACCATGGCTAGAAACTAGGGTGACATAAACAATCACCACGACTATAAACTAGGGTGGACAGACCTTTGTCTTCAATGACAGACCTTTGTCTGTCATTGATTGACCTTTGTCTTCAATGACAGACCTTTTTCTTCAATGATAGACCTTTGTCTTCAATGACAGACCTTTGTCTTCAATGACAGACCTTTGTCTTCAATGACAGACCTTTGTCTTCAATGATAGACCTTTGTCTTCAAGGATAGACCTTTGTCTTCAATGACAGACCTTTTTCTTCAATGATAGACCTTTGTCTTCAATGACAGACCTTTGTCTTCAATGATAGACCTTTGTCTTCAATGATAGACCTTTGTCTTCAATGATGGACTTTTTTCCTCAATGACAGACTTTTGTCTTCAACAACAGACCTTTGTCACCAATGATAGACCTTTGTCTTCAATGATAGACCTTTCTCTTCAATGATATACCTTTGTCTTCAATGACAGACCTTTTTCTTCAATGATAGACCTTTGTCTTCAATGACAGACCTTTGTCTTCAATTACAGACCTTTGTCTTCAATGATAGACCTTTGTCATCAATGATAGACCTTTGTCTTCAATGATAGACCTTTGTCTTCAATGACAGACCTTTGTCTTCAATGACAGACATGTGTCTTCAATGATAGACCTTTTTCTTCAATGATAGACCTTTGTCTTTAATGATAGACCTTTGTCTTCAAGGATAGACCTTTGTCTTCAATGACAGACCTTTTTCTTCAATGATAGACCTTTATCTTCAATGACAGACCTTTGTCTTCAATGATAGACCTTTGTCTTCAATGATAGACCTTTGTCTTCAATGATAGACCTTTGTCCTCAATGACAGACTTTTGTCTTCAACAACAGACCTTTGTCACCAATGATAGACCTTTGTCTTAAATGATAGACCTTTCTCTTCAATGATATACCTTTGTCTTCAATGACAGACCTTTTTCTTCAATGATAGACCTTTGTCTTAAATGACAGACCTTTGTCTTCAATGATAGACCTTTGTCATCAATGATAGACCTTTGTCTTCAATGATAGACCTTTGTCTTCAATGACAGACCTTTGTCTTCAATGACAGGCATGTGTCTTCAATGATAGACCTTTTTCTTCAATGATAGACCTTTGTCTTTAATGATAGACCTTTGTCTTCAGTGACAGATCTTTGTCTTCAATGACAGACCTTTGTCTTCAATGACAGACCTTTTTCTTCAATGATAGACCTTTGTCTTCAATGACAGACCTTTGTCTTCAATGATAGACCTTTGTCCTCAATGACAGACTTTTGTCTTCAATGGCAGACTTTGGTCTGGTCTGTTTAGTCACGAGCATTTTATCCCACCAAAAACGCCTGACATTTTACTGGGCTATTTTTAGCACAGCCCCTGCTGGCCCTCGCCTAGCCTCGAGGGACACCAAGCCAACCCTCCAACAGGCAAACCGTCATTAAAAAACAACAACGCGTCTATTTTTAGCCCTTAAACTCTAACTCGTTGCCCTATCATGATCGTAGGGGGCCGATATTCGGCCGACATTTTGTCAACGGTCAAGTAAGACCCGATCGATAGGATACAAAGAGGACTGTCCCGTGTCTGGCCATAACTTATAGTCAGTGGATCTTAGTGACGACCAGCCTGGGGGTCCCGACCAACCTGGGGGTCCCGACCAACCTGGGGGTCCCGACCAACCTGGGGGTCCCGACCAACCTGGGGGTCCCGACCAACCTGGGGGTCCCGACCAACCTGGGGGTCCCGACCAACCTGAGTGTCCCGACCAACCTGGGGGTCCCGACCAACCTGGGGGTCCCGACCAACCTGGGGGTCCCGACCAACCTGGGGGTCCCGACCAACCTGGGGGTCCCGACCAACCTGGGTGTCCCGACCAACCTGGGGGTCCCGACCAACCTGGGGGTCCCGACCAGCCTGGGGGTCCCGACCAGCCTGGGGGTCCCGACCAACCTGGGTGTCCCGACCAACCTGGGGGTCCCGACCAACCTGGGGGTCCCGACCAACCTGGGGGTCCCGACCAACCTGGGTGTCCCGACCAACCTGGGGGTCCCGACCAACCTGGGGGTCCCGACCAACCTGGGGGTCCCGACCAACCTAGGGGTGCCTAACAACCTAGATGTGACGACCAACCTAAGGGTGCCTGACAACCTAGAGGTGACGACCAACCTAGGGGTGCCTAACAACCTAGATGTGACGACCAACCTAAGGGTGCCTAACAAACTAGAGGTGACGACCAATCTAGGGTGTCGACCAACCTAGGTTGTCGACCAACCTAGAGGTGACGACCAACCTAGGGTGCCTGACAACCTAGAGGTGACGACCAACCTGGGGGTGTCTAATGACCTAGGAGTGCCAGTGTGATAACATGACGGCCTATTTCCTCACTTATCCCCCCACCCCCTTTTTCCATTTCTTGGGTGTTACGTCACAAGACTTAAGGCTTTCTATCGTTCCATGATGTCCTTAAGTTTGTACGGGCGAGAAAATCTATATGAGTCTACAAACTATACAAACATTCTACAAACATGAGTCTAAAAACTATACAAACATTCCACAAACATATGAGTTTGTAGACTCATATGTTTGGGGGGACCGGGTTCTATTAGATGCCCTATAAACATATTTAGATATGACGTCTATACAAGCAATGCGATACAATAATGTTAGGGGGTGGAGAAGGCATACATTTGAACGTTGATTATTTAAAGTAGCTAATCATGGATTATTGCAGCTAATCATGGATTATTGCAGCTAATCATGGATTATTGCAGCTAATCATGGATTATTGCAGCTAATCATGGATTATTGCAGCTAATCATGGATTAGTGCAGTTAATCATGGATTATTGCAGCTAATCATGGATTATTGCAGGGCACTGTAACATTTCTTAGACTGCTGATAAGCTATTCAACACCCCCCCCCCTCCATCATTGGAGCGTGTCAGTCACTTGTGTTAACAAACTGCCCCATTTCACAACGTGAGGCTCCACTAATGTATCTCACGTTCAAATTGATAGGGAACCCCCTCCTCCTCCCCCCCCCCGCCATCTTGGTGGAGTGCATTAAACAAACAAAGCCCTCGTTTGTGAGGGGCAGATCGAACCCTCGTGTCAATCTCGGCAAGTCGGGTTTTTGTATATTGCTGTCAACAGTTTATCTCTCACCAGGGATGAAAGGATGTGCTCAGCCCACCCCCCACCCCGCCCTGCATGTGTACTCATCTGCTCCCCCCCCCTACCTCCAAGCTGTAAGGTCAGACCGACAAACACATTGACAGGATCTCTATTTTTTAAATTAAATGTTCCTATTGATTGCCCAGAAGTGGGTTTAGAAGGTAAAAATTGTTGCTCTCGTTTGATGAATGATTGAATTGAGGCTGCCTTTAAGTAACTGGTTAATTGCTAACTTTACCTGACAAATTAATGGCTACTTTAAGTTGACTAATTAATCAATACCTTATGTCTGGTTCTATTTGTGTCTCTCTTTATATCTGCCTTTCTGTCATTTTATGTATCTGTCCTGTTTGTTTGTACGTCTGTCCTTCGGTCTGTCTTTATGTGTGTCTGTCTCACTGCAGGCCTTTCTGTCTTTCCGTCGTTCTTTCTATCTGCCTGACCTTCTGTTTGTCTGTATGTCTGTCCTTTCGTCCTTCTGTCTGCTCTTTCTTTCAGTGTGTAGGTCTGTCTGTCTATATATTGTAATCAATATTTCACTCGTGGTCTGATAGAGCAGACATTTTGCAAACACATCGAATTGCGATGACAAAAAATGAATCAATGTAAAACGAAAACCTCCTTATCTGATGCCAACCTACCAACCTCCTTATCTCATGCCAACCTACCAACCTCCTTATCTCATGCCAACCTACCAACCTCCTTATCTCATGCAAACCTACCAACCTCCTTATCTCATGCCAACCTACCAACCTCCTTATCTCATGCCAACCTACCAACCTCCTTATCTCATGCCAACCTACTAAACGTACTTTATCTAATGTCAATTTACCAACCTCCTTTATCTAATGTCAAATGAACCAACCTCCTTTATCTAATGTCAATGACCAACATCCTCTATCTAATGCCAACCTGGCAAACCTCCTTTTGACTGAGCTCCCCCCCCCCACTCACACGCTCATAGAATTGTGGCAAGAAGACGTGTTAAGGCCGTCAAGCCACCAGTCTATGAGATATGTCTGTCTATATCTGTCACATGTGACAATGTCAGTCTATGAGATATGTCTGTCTATATCTGTCGCATGTGACAATGTCAGTCTTTGATCTGCATCCCTAAAAACACTGTCTAGCCAACAATAATCACCAGAAGCAACAAATTGAAAAAAAGAATTGAACATTAACATACATTAACATACATTAACATACATTTAACATACATTAACATACAACGATTGTTCAGTTGCGTGACATTATCCCCCCCCCCTCATTTTTTCACAAACACAACCAAAGTGACCATCACACATTTAAGGCCACCCTCCATCTTACAATGATGTCCCTGAATAACTTCACATGCTGAGAATCCCCGATAAAGTTGCTAGTGACGTCGCAATGGTCAAGCGTTGTTTGTTTCCATGACACCGACCACGGACAGGGTGGAACCTTGCCCACAAGCTGGACCTTAATTTATCGAATAGAACTTGAATTTCTGAGCCACCAAAGACAGATCTAAGACAAGAGAAAGGAAAAGTTTCACCTGTCAGTGTTATAGAACAATAACACGTGGACTGGGTGTGTCGTGTGTGTGTGTGTGTGGGGGGGGGGAAGGGGGTTCACCATAACTTCACACTGGCGTGTGTGTGTGTGGGGGGGGGTTTCGCCATAACTTCACACTGGCGTGTGTGTGTGCAGGGGGGTCCACTATAACTTCACACTGGCGTGTGTGTGTGGGGGGGAGGGGGTCCTCTATAACTTCCCACTGGCGTGTGTGTGTGTGCAGGGGGGGTCCACTATAACTTCCCACTGGCGTGTGTGTGGGGGGGGGGTCCACTATAACTTCCCACTGGCGTGTAATGTTGCGATTCTGAGGCCGGAAATGAAAGCTGGCGTTCTCGAAGGTTCTCTGTACTTTAGAAATGTTCCTACCGTAAACATCACGCACAAGTGTAGGAGACGCGAGATCGTGGAGGTGGAAGATTACTTCTGACGAGCTTCTGGCGATTGCTAGCATCAACGTGAGCTTTCATCTTTGTACGTGTGTTAACTTTACCGTATATCCTCTAATTATCTCTTCAGCGAGCTGTCATCACCGCGCCAAATGACGAATGGAGTTATTTACGGTACAGCTGTCACGTGGTATGCTAGGTACACATGGGAAGTAATCCTAACGGCAAACACGTTCACTCAACGAAATTCAACACTGACGTTAAAATAGCTGACCTTTTCTTCCCCTCCCCCCCCCTGCAGCGGCAACCCTCCAGGGTTAGCGTCTGCCTTCCTCCAAGATTGACCTCCCAGTATTTGTCTAAGGGGCCCCATATGACCCTGTGTCCACTACAACCGTTTGACCAAGTAGACTGCCGCCACCCACCCCTTCCCCTCAGTAAACAGTCAAATGAACGTTTAGCTCACGTAAAGATCACGTTAAGATCACGTTCAGATCACGTTGAGATCACGTTGAGATAACGTTAAGATCACGTTGAGATCACTTTAGATTAAGATCACGTTAAGATAACGTTAAGATCACGTTGAGATCACGTTGAGATCACTTTAAGATAACGTTAAGATCACGTTCAGATCACGTTAAGATCACGTTAAGATAACGTTAAGATAACGTTAAGATCACGTTGAGATCACTTTAAGATAACGTTAATATCACGTTGATAACACGTTGAGATCACGTTCAACGCTGAAGTAGAGACTATCACGTGATGCCCAAATATCAAGTCCTAAAGGTCAAAGTGTCAAGTTTCCCGGTGGGTGGCTGTGAACTATGGACTTGGTCAAGTCAAGATCCAGTTCTCCGGAAGTCGTCTGGTAACAAGAGAAGTGTCGGTAATGGCTTGGTTGGACTACAGGACAGTCAGTTAAACATAGTGAGACTGTAGTTAGGCATATTGAGACGACAGTTGGCCATAGTGAGACTACAGTTGGCCATAGTGAGACTGTAGTTAGGCATAGTGAGACGACAGTTGGCCATAGTGAGACGACAGTTGGCCATAGTGAGACGACAGTTGGCCATAGTGAGACGACAGTTGGCCATAGTGAGACGACAGTTGGCCATAGTGAGACGACAGTTGGCCATAGTGAGACGACAGTTGGCCATAGTGAGACTACAGTTGGCCATAGTGAGACTGTAGTTAGGCATAGTGAGACGACAGTTGGCCATAGTGAGACGACAGTTGGCCATAGTGAGACGACAGTTGGCCATGGTGAGACTGTAGTTAGGCATAGTGAGATGACAGTTGGCCATGGTGAGACTGTAGTTAGGCATAGTGAGACGACAGTTGGCCATAGTGAGACGACAGTTGGCCATGGTGAGACTGTAGTTAGGCATAGTGAGACGACAGTTGGCCATAGTGAGACGACAGTTGGCCATAGTGAGACGACAGTTGGCCATAGTGAGACGACAGTTGGCCATAGTGAGACTACAGTTGGCCATAGTGAGACTGTAGTTAGGCATAATGAGACGACAGTTGGCCATAGTGAGACGACAGTTGGCCATAGTGAGACGACAGTTGGCCATGGTGAGACTGTAGTTAGGCATAGTGAGACGACAGTTGGCCATAGTGACACGACAGTTGGCCATAGTGAGACGACAGTTGGCCATGGTGAGACTGTAGTTAGGCATAATGAGACGACAGTTGGCCATAGTGAGACGACAGTTGGCCATAGTGAGACGACAGTTGGCCATGGTGAGACTGTAGTTAGGCATAGTGAGACGACAGTTGGCCATAGTGAGACGACAGTTGGCCATAGTGAGACGACAGTTGGCCATAGTGAGACGACAGTTGGCCATAGTGAGACTACAGTTGGCCATAGTGAGACTGTAGTTAGGCATAATGAGACGACAGTTGGCCATAGTGAGACAACAGTTGGCCATAGTGAGACGACAGTTGGTCATAGTGAGAGGACAGTTGGCCATAGTGAGACGACAGTTGGCCATGGTGAGACTGTAGTTAGGCATAGTGAGACGACAGTTGGCCATAGTGAGACGACAGTTGGCCATTGTGAGACTGTAGTTAGGCATAGTGAGATGACAGTTGGCCATAGTGAGACGACAGTTGGCCATGGTGAGACTGTAGTTAGGTATAATGAGACGATAGTTGGCCATAGTGAGACTACAGTTGGCCATAGTGAGACTGTAGTTAGGCATAATGAGACGACAGTTAGCCATAGTGAGACGACAGTTGGCCATAGTGAGACGACAGTTGGCCATAGTGAGACTACAGTTGGCCATAGTGAGACTGTAGTTAGGCATAATGAGACGACAGTTGGCCATAGTGAGACAACAGTTGGCCATAGTGAGACGACAGTTGGTCATAGTGAGAGGACAGTTGGCCATAGTGAGACGACAGTTAGCCATAGTGAGACGACAGTTGGCCATAGTGAGACGACAGTTGGCCATAGTGAGACGACAGTTGGCCATAGTGAGACAACAGTTGGCCATAGTGAGACGACATTTGGCAATAGTGAGACGACAGTTGGCCATAGTGAGACGACAGTTGGCCATAGTGAGACGACAGTTGGCCATAGTGAGACGACAGTTGGCCATAGTGAGACGACAGTTGGCCATAGTGAGACTACCTGAATGTAAAAGAGAATTCCAATGGATGATACCATTTCCTTACAGTTAGTGAGACTATCTTACGTAAAAATTAACAAGAATTTACAATATTTATACTACCTCAGTGCAGAGCGGAATCGAGGATTCAAATTAGTGAGACTAAATTCAGATCATAATCATTGGCGTATAAACAATCATAACAGTGGCGTATAAACAATCATAGCAGTGGCGTATAAACAATCATAGCAGTGGCGTATAAACAATCATAGCAGTAATGTATAAACAATCATAACATTGGCGTATAAACAATCATAACACTGGGGTATAAACAATCATAACCGTGGTTTATAAACAATCATAACAGTAACGCATAAACAATCATAACAGTGGTGTATAAACAATCATAACAGTAACGTATATACAATCATAACAGTGGTGTATAAACAATCATAACAGTAACGTATAAACAATCATAACAGTGGCGTACAAACAATCATAACAGTAACGTATAAACAATCATAACAGTGATGTATAAACAATCATAACAGTAGCGTATAAACAATCATAACAGTGATGTATAAACAATCATAACAGTGGCGTACAAACAATCATAACAGTGATGTATAAACAATCATAACAGTGATGTATAAACAATCATAACAGTGGCGTACAAACAATCATAACAGTAGCGTATAAACAATCATAACAGTGATGTATAAACAATCATAATCATTGGCGTACAAACAATCATAACAGTAACGCATAAACAATCATAACAGTGATGTATAAACAATCATAACAGTGGCGTATAAACAATCATAACAGTAACGTATAAACAATCATAACAGTGATGTATAAACAATCATAACAGTGGCGTATAAACAATCATAACAGTGATGTATAAACAATCATAACAGTAACGTATAAACAATCATAACAGTGGCGTATAAACAATCATAACAGTAACGTATAAACAATCATAAAAGTAACGTGTAAACAATCATAACAGTGGCGTATAAACAATCATAACAGTAACGTATAAACAATCATAAAAGTAACGTATAAACAATCATAACAGTGGCGTATAAACAATCATAACAGTAACGTATAAACAATCATAACAATGGGGTATAAACAACCATAACAGTGGTGTATAAACAATCATAACAGTAACGTATAAACAATCATAACAGTGGCGTACAAACAATCATAACAGTGGCGTATAAACAATCATAACAATGGGGCAGCCACAACGTTGAGGGAGGCACTTAGGGAGGTCATTTATAGAATTACAGATACATATGTACACCTATGTATGTATGTGTGGTTGTGTCTGTGTGGATGTGTGTGCGTGTGTGGCTTTGTATGTGTGTCTGTGTATATGTGTGGTGGTGTGTGCGTGGTTTTTTGTATGCGTGTTTGTGTCTGCGTGTGTGGATGTGTCTGTGAGGTTGTGTATGTGCGATTGTGTCTGTGTGTATGTTTAATTGTTTATGTGTGATTATGTCTGTGTGTATGTGTGAAAGAGCCTGTGTGTATGTGTGATTGTGCCTGTGTGTATGTGTGATTGTGCCTGTGTGTATGTGTGATTGTGCCTGTGTGTATGTGTGATTGTGCCTGTGTGTATGTGTGATTGTTCCTGTGTATGTGTGATTGTGCCTGTGTGTGTGTGTGTGATTGTGCCTGTGTGTATGTGTGATTGTGCCTGTGTTTGTGTGTGATTGTGCCTGTGTGTATGTGTGATTGTGCATGTGTGTATGCGTGATTGTGCCTGTGTGTACAGTGTGTATGTGTGATTGTGCCTGTGTGTGTGTGTGATTGTGCCTGTGTGTATGTGTGATTGTGCCTGTGTGTATGTGTGATTGTGCCTGTGCATATTTGTGATTGTGCCTGTGTGTGTGTGTGTGTGATTGTGCCTCCGTGTGTGTGTGATTATGCCTGAATGTATGTGTGATTGTGCATGTGTATGTGTGATTGTGCCTGTGTGTATGTTTGATTGTGCCTGGGCGTATGTCTGATTGTGTCTGTGTGTATGTGTTAAAGTGCATGTTTGTATTTGTGATTGTGCATGTGTGTATGTGTGATTGTGCCTGTGTGACTGTGTGTATGTGTGATTGTCCCTGTGTATATGTGTGAGTGTGTATGTGTTTATGTGTGATTGTGCCTGTGTGTATTTGTGTTTGTGCCTGTGTGTAGGTGTGATTGTGCCTGTGTGTATGTGTGTTTGTGCCTGTGTGTAGGTGTGAGTGTGCATGTGTATATGTGTGATTGTGCCTGTGTGTATGTGTGAGTGTGCATGTGTTTATGTGTGATTGTGCCTGTGTGTATGTGTGATTGTGCCTGTGTGTATGTGTGATTGTGCCTGTGTGTATGTGTGTTGTGCCTGTGTGTATGTGTGATTTTGCCTGTGTGTATGTGTGATTGTGACTGTGTGTACGTGTGATTATGCCTGTGTTTATATGTGTTTGTGCCTGTGTGTGTGACTGTCTGGTTGTGTCTTTTTGTCCGTGTGTGTGCCTGATTGTGTGTGTTAGAGATGTTTGTTTAGCTCGGTTTCCAATCAGAAGAGCTTTGTTTAGATCAGGGGTTTCCAAACTTTTCAGCCGGAGGGCCGCATTAACTGTCAAACAGCAGTTTGGGGGACGACATATAACGCCCAATTACTAAGTTTTATGTTAAACTGTTAACATATAGGTAAATAGGGTATCTTTTTTTTCGATTAAAAGGTCTCCAGGTGCCGGATGATAGGACCTCGCGGCCGTAGTTTGGAGACCCCTGGTTTAGATCAGTTCAGCGTTTTTTTAAGGGCTGTTAACGATTAATTTAAATTTAATCGTTAACTTTTGAAAAATTAACGATTAATTTATCGTTAATTTCGATTAAAGCCAAAAATTGAAATTTATGGTGTCATAAGTAACATTTATTAAACGTACTTGTCGAAAATAGAAATAACACTGGAATGTCTTCTTTATATGACATCTTTTAACAAACAACGCAAACAGACAAGTGTATTGACATTATTTGGTTCAAGTGATGAGCTGGTCTTATTGACAATATAACTAGCCTAGCTGAACAAACGTTCACATAGCTTTAGATTGTCTCAGCTGAAGTTTCTGATAATGTAGTGGAAATTTGGTTTGCAGGTGATGTGTAAGCGAAGTGTTAGAACAATGGTAGCAATGTTCCCTTTAAGCAGCGTGGCTGCGCAGATATTTGGCCGTCGCCACGCAGGAGTTTAGAATCACCGCGCAGCAAATTTTGTAACATATTGCACCAATAATGGACGTTGTGCAACTTTGCACACGAGTTGTTAATCCTTTATATTAACTCGTGGTGTCTGGTTGAACCCTTGATTGCTTGTGGCCAAAACTTTGGATCGATTTTTAACCCACTTCCTCGTAAGCTAGCGAGCTGAAATTTAGCAGGCAGTTTTGTGGTGATGATAAAAACTATGTATCAAAATTTCAGATCGATCGCATGTATCGTAATTAAATTATTGAATTTTTAGATTATTTTATTTATTCCAATGTAACATGTTATTTTTTGAGATAGAGTGTCGCGGTGCGTATTATATTGAACAACCTTTCTGTCGCGCAATAAGGTGCGTATTTTATTGACAACACTTTTTATAAACATATTCCTGATCGGTGCGCATTATGTTAAACATGTTTTACGACACAACTGCAATTTTGTATTTTTGGATGGTCTTGCGCTGTGTAGTATAATGAACATTCTTTTAGTTACTTCTCGTACATAAAGGATTTATAGTCAAAAACTTGTTTTTTAACGTTTTTTTTTAAATTTAAAACTTTGCACACGGACCAACGAAGCTTAGACTTAGAGGTAACATTGCTTGGTAGGCAAACGATTTCTCTCAATGGACACAATAACCTTTATCAATATTTTGAACAGTCACGTCAGTCAATAGTTTAAAACCAAAATGTTCGTGTTATCATCCGGTAATTAGTTTATATTTATCGGCCAAAATATTTTTTGACTTCCAGTACATTTATAAATGGTTGGTCGATTAAATGTTTTAAAAAATTTAATCGTTAAAATTTTTAAACTATTAATCGAGAAATTAATCGTTAATTTCCGCTGCCCTAGTTTTTTTAACATAAAGATAAAAATCGTGGTTAGACATGTGCCATATTTGAGGAACTCCATCAAATGCTGCAGACAAAAACTCATTCAAAACACAACTTGCACCGAAGTCCGTTACTTTCTTATTGGCCAACAGCGGACAGAAACAGGTTAAAACCTTCTTATTGGCCAACAGCGGACAGAAACAGGTTAAAACAACAGCGGACAGAAACAGGTTAAAACAACAGCGGACAGAAACAGGTTAAAACAACAGCGGACAGAAACAGGTTAAAACAACAGCGGACAGAAACAGGTTAAAACAACAGCGGACAGAAACAGGTTAAAATAACAGCGGACAGAAACAGGTTAAAACAACAGCGGACAGAAACAGGTTAAAATAACAGCGGACAGAAACAGGTTAAAACAACAGCGGACAGAAACAGGTTAAAACAACAGCGGACAGAAACAGGTTAAAATAACAGCGGACAGAAACAGGTTAAAACAACAGCGGACAGAAACAGGTTAAAACCTTTCACAAACAATTCTGAGAACCCCCGAGTAGGCGGCAAGAAAATTGTTGTTTGTAAAATCCCCGGAGTTTTCTGAGTGCATCCCAGCACTGTTGACCTCTGACCTTTACTGAAATGATTTACATCAAACGTTTCGACAACTTCCTGTCTTTAAACATGGAATCGATTTCAGCCAACCGTCGAGTGCTATGGTGAGGGGGGAAAGCTCTCGTGCCTTTACTATTTTATGACATGGTATGAAGATAAGCAGTGATGGTAGTGGGGGTATGAGGGTGGGGGCTATGGGGGTAATAGGGTGGGGGCGAGGGGGGTAATAGGGTGGGGGCTAGTGTGTATGTGGGGGGGAATAGGGTGGGGGCTAGTGTGTGTGTGGGGGGGATAGGGTGGGGGATAGTGAGCGTTCTTTATTCTTCTTTGAAAAAATTCGATCAAACGTTTTTTCAAGGACCGGCACGTGTAGTGTGAGCAGTTTCTTTAACATGGACACAAGGCAACACTAACATTGGCTCAACACATCACTAACATTGGCTCAACACATCACTAGCATTGGCTCAACACATCACTAACATTGGCTTAACGCATTGGCTCAACACATCACTAACATTGGCTCAACACAACACTAACATTGGCTCAACACATTACTAACATTGGCTCAACACAACACTAACATTGGTCTTAACAGATTCGCTCAACACATTGGCTCAACATATCACTAACATTGGCTCAACACTTAAGCTCAACATATCACTAACATTGGCTCAATACTTAGGCTCAACATATCACTTACATTGGTCTTAACAGATTGGCTCAACACATTGGCTCATCATATCACTAACATTGGCTCAACACTTAGGCTAAACATATTACTAACATTGGTCTTAACAGATTGGCTCAACACATTGGCTCAACACTTAGGCTCAACATATCACTAACATTGGTCTTAACAGATTGGCTCAACACATTGGCTCAACATATCACTAACATTGGTCTTAACAGATTGGCTCAACACATTGGCTCAGCATATCAATCACATTTGCTCAACACTTAGGCTCAATGTATCACTAACATTGGCTCAACACATCACTAACATTGGCTCAACACATTGGCTAAACACATTGACCGAACACATCACTAACATTGCCTCAACACATTGGCTCAACACATTGCCTCAACACATTAGTTCAACACATAGGCTCAACACATCACTAACATTGGCTCAACACATTGGCTAAACACAATGGGTCAACACATTGGCTAAATACATCACTAATATATAGCAGTAGCAATTAGCAGACTTTCATTGTAACACTATCTAGATTCTAGACCTATAGGTATAAATAAATGAGGTGACGTGTAAGTAATGTCAACACAAGGTCACCAGTCTTTGTAGTGAGCCACAGATCTTAGTGGGGACTTTCTTCATGTTGTCTTCAAATGTTCTCTCTCAGCTGACTCAAACTATCGAGTTACGGTCCCGTAACTTTCCACCAATCATGATTCCTTTAATGGTCCCGTCACCGTAACTTTCCATCAATCATGATTCCTTTAATGGTCCCGTCACCGTAACTTTCCACCAATCATGATTCCTTTACGGTCCCTTAACTTTAACAACTTTATTTTCATTACGCTCTTTTGACTATCCAACTGTAGTTGCTTTACGGTCCCGTAAACGTATAACAATTATAGATTTACGGTCCCGTAAACGTATAACAATTATAGATTTACGGTCCCGTAAACGTATAACAATTATAGATTTACGGTCCCGTAAACGCATAACAATTATAGATTTACGGTCCTGTAAACGTATACCAATTATAGATTTGTTGTTGTTGTTGAGCCTTCTCGTCCGATCATCGTCGGCGTCTGCGATTCCTCCAAGGGCATAGGCCACCTACGAGAGACCTCCAGGCATCTCTATCCTGGGCCAGCTTCTCCAGGATCTTCCATTCATGGCCAATTCTCTTGATGTCTGCCTCCAATTCGGCGCAACAAACATTGTCGCAGCCACTTCTGCTAGCATGGGTCTCAACATTCACAAAGGGAAGAGTAAAATCCTCAAGGTTAATGCCACCAGTACATCACCCATTATGCTTGAAGGAGAAGCCCTTGAGGAGGTGGACAGTTTAGTTTACCTTGGCAGCGTGGTAGATAAACAAGGTGGTACAGATGCGGACGTCAAAATAAGGATCGGAAAAGCAAGAGCAGCCTCCCAGCAACTCAAGAATGTTTGGGTCTCTAACAACTTAGGCAGCAAGTTAAAAGTAAGGATTTTTAACGCTATGGTAAAACCTGTGCTGCTATATGGAGCCGAGACATGGAGAACAACGGCCGTAAACTTGGCCAGAATCCAGTCCTTCATCAACAACTGTTTAAGAAGGATTCTCAGAATTCACTGGCCAGACAAAATCAGCAACCAGCAACTGTGGCAGCGGACAAAACAGAAGCCCATTGAGGAAGAGATTCTCCAGAAACGGTGGAGGTGGATTGGTCATACGATACACTAAGGAAAACCTGCTCCTAACACAACAAAACAAGCCCTGAAATGGAACCCACAGGGTAAGCGGAAAAGAGGCCGTCCAAGAAACACTTGGCGCCGAGAATTATAGATTTACGGTCCCGTAAACGTATAACAATTATAGATTTACGGCCCCGTAAACGTATAACAATTATAGATTTACGGTCCCGTAAACGTATAACAATTATAGATTTACGGTCCCGTAAACGTATAACAAAAATATATTTACGATCCCGTAAACGTATAACAATTATAGATTTACGATCCCGTTAAGTATAACAATTATAGATTTACGGTCCCGTAACTTTCAATTAACCCTGGTTTAATTACATTAAAAAGTGAAGCTATTGATGACATACTGTCTTAAAAATCTGAGACGTTTTGGTTTTGTCACTGTCAGCTTGAGACAGCTGTTTTGTCTAGTGTAGATTCTAAGACAGCCATTTTGTGTAGTGTCGCTTCTAAGACAGCTATTTTGTCTAGTGTAAGCAGGACCCCTAGAAAGATTGTTTAATGATAGAGGAGTAATAAGGGTACACCACCAAAACCCCAGAGGAAAACGGCTCAAGGGAAGACCTAGGCTTAGATGGATAGATGACGTAGAGAAAGATCTACAACAACTGGGCATCCGATATTGGAGAAGAAAGGCGTTGATAAGGACTGAGTGGAAGGAGGTCGTGAGGCAGACCCAAGCCCTACATCGGCTGTAGTGGAAGGAGGTCGTGAGGCAGACCCAAGCCCTACATGGGCTGTAGTGGAAGGAGGTCGTGAGGCAGACCCAAGCCCTACATGGGCTGTAGTGGAAGGAGGTCGTGAGGCAGGCCCAAGCCCTACATGGGCTGTAGTGGAAGGAGGTCGTGAGGCAGGCCCAAGACCTACATGGGTTGTAGTGGAAGGAGGTCGTGAGGCAGGCCCAGGCCCTACATGGGCTGTAGTGGAAGGAGGTCGTGAGGCAGACCCAAGCCCTACATGGGCTGTAGTGGAAGGAGGTCGTGAGGCAGACCCAATCCCTACATGGACTGTAGCGCCACAGGGATGGATGGATGTTAGATTCTAAGACAGCTATGTTGTCTAGTGTCTATTCTAAGACAGCTATGTTGTCTAGTGTCTATTCTAAGACAGCTATGTTGTCTAGTGTCTATTCTAAGACAGCTATGTTGTCTAGTGTCTATTCTAAGACAGCTATGTTGTCTAGTGTCTATTCTAAGACAGCTATGTTGTCTAGTGTCTATTCTAAGACAGCTATGTTGTCTAGTGTCTATTCTAAGACAGCTATGTTGTCTAGTGTCTATTCTAAGACAGCTATGTTGTCTAGTGTCTATTCTAAGACAGCTATGTTGTCTAGTGTCTATTCTAAGACAGCTATGTTGTCTAGTGTCTATTCTAAGACAGCTATGTTGTCTAGTGTCTATTCTAAGACAGCTATTTTAACTAGTTTCGATTCTAAGACAGTTTTGGTGTCTCTGTGAATGTAAAGACAGCCTTGGTGTCATCTGACAACTCCAATGCAATTGTGGCTTCTAGTTTCAATTCAAAGTTGACACCACTGCCGCATTCTTCAGCCAGATGTAACAGGTGTTAATATACTTCAAATAACAGTGTTATATAGCACGACCCACAGTTTGGGAACCGCTGATCTAGCCACAAGTAACCACCTAACCACATGTAACCATCTACCCTTTGGAAACCTAGTACTGACATGGAACCCTCTAACTACATTATGTAACCATCTTGTCTTGTGTATCTCTACCCTTTGGAAACCTAGTACTGACATGGAACCCTGTAACTACATTATGTAACCATCTTGTCTTGTGTATCTCTACCCTTTGGAAACCTAGTACTGACATGGAACCCTCTAACTACATTATGTAACCATCTTGTCTTGTGTATCTCTACCCTTTGGAAACCTAGTACTGACATGGAACCCTCTAACTACATTATGTAACCATCTTGTCTTGTGTATCTCTACCCTTTGGAAACCTAGTACTGACATGGAACCCTCTAACTACATTATGTAACCATCTTGTCTTGTGTATCATCCTTTACATCAGGGGTCTCCAAACATTTTGTTAAGAGGGTCGTATTCCATGAATTTAAAATTATGTGGGGGCCGAGTTAAGAAAATAAACAAAAATGACGTCATACTTTGAGACTGAATTACAGGCATTTTAATAATTATGCTGTTTGTTTGAATATTTTTTTCTTTAATCTTGTAACAGCGATCTTTTGTTTGGAAAAAAAATAACAATATTGTAACGATTAAAGAGATTTTACAAATACATAGCTCCATCAGAAATGATAAAAAATGGACAAATAATGTCGAAGTTATTAAATAAAGATGTGTGTTTTGCAATAAATTCCTTACAATATATAAGATGTGTTGAAATATAACTACAGCCAAATAGTTTGATGTTATCATATTTTGTTCTAAAAAAGTATTTAAAAAGCGCATAATTTCGAATTTTTAAACATTTAATTTCATGTCATCATTAGAGAAAAAATACACGAGTTATTTAAATATCTAAGATGAGGCCGCGGGCCACTTAAAATTGTAACGCGGGCCGGACTTTGGACACCCCTGACATATCATCGTTTGCCTAGTCTATGTGTTACCCCATGAGAGTGGAGAGGTTCCCAAACATCACATTCGGTGGCTGAAGTATTCCACTGCCATCCTCAACCGTTAGCCCCCCCAGCCCCCCCCCAGCCCCCCAGCCCCAGCCCACCCCCAGCCCCATCCCTGCACTCCCCATCCACCAAACACATTATCCAACTAATCTTCCCACCCCCCCCCCAAACTCATGGCCTGTCGGAGGTGTGTGAAGTATGAGCGTTCAAATCCTAGGCCCCAGTTCTTTGTTCTCCTTCCGCCCCAGGAAGTAGTCCTCCCTCGACCCCTCCCCCCATCAGTGCAATCAATCCTTTCTCGCGTGACACAGAAACGACGTCGAGTTGCATCCCCTTGACGAGATGCGGACTGTCCACCGCATGAAACGACAAATAATCTCCCTTTTCCGGTACATTTAGGACAGTATTGTACCATGTACAGAATTGTTCTATGTACAGAATTGTTCTATGTACAACGTAGTCCTATATAGACTATTGCCATATTTACAATATTGCTCTTTGTATTGTCCTGATCAATATATGTGTATAATGCTCTGTGTACACTATTGTGCTCTACGTACACTATTGTTATATGTACAGTACTGCTTGCTATACATTATTGTTATATATACACTACTGTTCTACGTATACTATTGTTCTATGAACAGCACTGCTCCACGTACACTATTGTTCTATGTACAGCACTGCTCCACGTACACTATTGTTCTATGTACAGCACTGCTCCACGTACACTATTGTTCTATGTACAGCACTGCTCCACGTACACTATTGTTCTATGTACAGCACTGCTCCACGTACACTATTGTTCTATGTACCATTCCTTACCCCCCACCACCCCCACCACCCCACCCCCACCCTCCCCCACCACCACCCCACCCCCACCCCCACCAATGTGTTATTTCATTCTCCAACATGCCACCAATCATCTCAACGTTTTCCTCACTGATATATTTCACAAATTTATCTTAGAGACCCGTCACCTCCACCCCACCCCATTCACCTCCAGCCACCCCATTCACCTCCACCCCACCCCATTCACCTCCACCCCACTCACCTCCACCCCACCCCATTCACCTCCACCCCACCCCATTCACCTCCACCCCACCCCATTCACCTCCACCCCACCCCATTCACCTCCACCCCACCCCGTTCACCCCCCCCCCATTTTTTCCACTATGAGAAGATAGTCGTGTTGCTATAAATAGTGCATATTCCAGCTTTATTGACGTCGTGAATGTTCACGCCGGCGATTGGGAATAATCTAGAAATGACCCCGTTTTCCATCATGGATAGATTATGACCTATTCAATGTTACATTTATTCCAGCACCCATGGGGGCGTCTGATATGTCGCCACTCGCCACCTCCTCGGGATTCACACGCCATATTGGCTCGTGTCTACAGTGTTATCTCTGTCAGAAACTCGGGCGTGGAACCACACGGAGCAAGATGCCAGAGGGCGATGTCATTGTTGTCATAGGGACGATGTCAGTGGTGTCATGGGGAAGATGTCATTGGTGTCATGGGCACGATGTCATTGGTGTGATGGGCACGATGTCATTGGAGTCATGGGGACGATGTCATTGATGTCATGGGGACGATGTCATTGATGTCATGGGGACGATATCATTGGTGTCATGGGGACGATGTCATGGTGTCATAGGCAAGATGTCATTGGTGTCATGGGCACGATGTCATTGGTGGGGCAAGATGTCATTTGTGTCATGGACACGATGTCATTGGTGTCATGGGGACGATGTCAAGGTGTCATAAGCAAGATGTCATTGGTGTCATGGGCACGATGTCATTAGTGCCATGGGCAAGATGTCATTGGTGTCATGGACACGATGTCATTGGTGTCATGGGCACGATGTCATTGGTGTCATGTGGACTATGTAATTGGTGTCATGGGCACGATGTCATGGTGTCATGGGCACGATATCATTGGTGTCATGGGGACGATGTCATTGGTTTCATGGCACAATGTCATTGGTGTCATGGGGACGATTTCATTGGTGTCATGGGCACGATGTCATTGGTGTAATGGGCATGATGTCATTTGTGTCATGGGAACGATGTCATTGGTGTCATGGCGCGATGTCATGGTGTCATGGGCACGATGTCATTGGTGTAATGGGCACGATGTCATTGGTGTCATGGGGACTATGTCATTGGTGTCATGGGCACGATGTCATGGTGTCATAGGGACGATGTCATGGTGTCATAAGGACGATGTCATGGTGTCATAGGCACGATGTCATTGGTGTCATGGGTAAGATGTCATTAGTGTCATGGGCACGATGTCATTGGTGTCATGGGCACGATGTCATTGGTGTCATGGGGAAGATGTCATTGGTGTCATGGGCACAATTTTATTGTGTGATAGGGACGATATCTTTGGTGTCATGGGGAAGATGTCATGGTGACGATGTCATTGGTGTCATGACACGATGTCATTGGTGTCATGGGCACGATGTCATGTGTGTCATGGGCTAGATGTCATTGGTGTCATGGGGACGATATCATGGTGTCATGGGCATGATGTCATTGGTGTCATGGGCATGATGTCATTACTGTCATGGGGACGATGTCATGGTGTCATAGGAACGATGCCATTGGTGTCATGGGCACGATGTCATTGGTGTCATGGGCACGATGTCATTGGTGTCATGGGCACGATGTCGTTGGTGTCATGGGGACGATGTAATGTGACATTGTGCGAGATGTCATAATGTAGAAAGAAGCCTTGAAAGGACTCTAAGCTTCCCTCAAATCCTTGAGTGTTGTCTGAAGTTCGTTGGAAAAACCTTGATATGGGGCGTTACAACAGTGGACATAGACTCATTTGGACCATAGACTCATTTGGAACAAAGACTGATTTGGAACATAGACTCATTTGGAACATAGACTCATGTGGAACATAGACTCATGTGGAACAAAGACTTATGTGGAACATAGACTCATTTGGAACATAGACTCATGTGGAACATGGAACATAGACTCATTTAGAACATAGACTCATTTGGAACATAGACTCATTTGGAACATAGACTCATTTGGAACAAAGACTCATGTGGAACATAGACTCATTTGGAACATAGACTCATTTGGAACATAGACTCATTTGGAACATAGACTCATTTGGAACATAGACTCATTTGGAACAAAGACTAATGTGGAACATAGACTCATTTGGATCATAGACTCATTTGGAACAAAGACTCATTTGGAACATAGACTCATTTGGAACATAGACTCATGTGGAACATAGACTCATTTGGAACATAGACTCTTGTGGACATAGACTGATTTTGACATATACTCATTTGGAACATAGACTCACGTGGACATAGACTCATTTGGAACATAGATGCACGTGGACATAGACTCATGTGGAACATGGACTCATGTGGACATAGACTCATGTGGAACATGGACTCATGTGGCCATAGACTCATGTGGAACATGGACTCATGTGGAACATGGAGTCATGTGGAACATGGAGTCATGTGGAACATGGACTCATGTGGACATAGACTCACGTGGAACATGGACTCATGTGGACATATACTCATGTGGAACATGGACTCATGTGGACATAGACTCATGTGGAACATGGACTCATGTGGCCATAGACTCATGTAGAACATGGACTCATGTGGACATAGACTCATGTGGAACATGGACTCATGTGGCCATAGACTCATGTGGAACATGGACTCATGTGGAACATGGAGTCATGTGGAACATGGAATCATGTGGAACATGGACTCATGTGGAACATAGACTCATTTGGACCATAGACTCATTTGGAACAAAGACTGATTTGGAACATAGACTCATTTGGAACATAGACTCATGTGGAACATAGACTCATGTGGAACAAAGACTTATGTGGAACATAGACTCATTTGGAACATAGACTCATGTGGAACATAGACTCATTTGGAACATAGACTCATTTGGAACATAGACTCATTTGGAACATAGACTCATGTGGAACATAGACTCATTTGGAACATAGACTCATTTTTAACATAGACTCATTTGGAACATAGACTCATTTGGAACATAGACTCATTTGGAACAAAGACTCATGTGGAACATAGACTCATTTGGATCATAGACTCATTTGGAACATAGACTCATTTGGAACATAGACTCATTTGGAACATAGACTCATGTGGAACATAGACTCATTTGGAACATAGACTCTTGTGGACATAGACTGATTTTGACATATGCTCATTTGGAACATAGACTCACGTGGACATAGACTCATTTGGAACATAGATGCATGTGGACATAGACTCATGTGGAACATGGACTCATGTGGACATAGACTCATGTGGAACATGGACTCGTGTGGCCATAGACTCATGTGGAACATGGACTCATGTGGAACATGGACTCATTTGGAACATAGACTCATTTGGAACATAGACTCATTTGGAACATAGACTCATTTGGAACATAGACTCATTTGGAACATAGACTCATTTGGAACATAGACTCATTTGGAACAAAGACTCATGTGGAACATAGACTCATTTGGATCATAGACTCATTTGGAACATAGACTCATTTGGAACATAGACTCATTTGGAACATAGACTCATGTGGAACATAGACTCATTTGGAACATAGACTCTTGTGGACATAGACTGATTTTGACATATGCTCATTTGGAACATAGACTCACGTGGACATAGACTCATGTGGAACATGGACTCATGTGGACATAGACTCACGTGGAACATGGACTCATGTGGACATATACTCATGTGGAACATGGACTCATGTGGAACATGGACTCATGTGGAACATGGACTCATGTGGAACATGGAATCATGTGGAACATGGACTCATGTGGAACATGGACTCATGTGGACATGGACTCATGTGGACATAGACTCATGTGGAACATGGACTCATGTGGAACATGGACTCATGTGGAACATGGACGCATGTGAACATAGACTCATGTGGAACAAGGACTCATGTGGACATAGACTCATGTGGAACATGGACTCATGTGGACATAAACTCATATGGAACATAGACTCATGTGGAACATGGACTCATGTGGAACATGGACTCATGTGGAACATGGACTCATGTGGAACATGGACTCATGTGGAACATGGACTCATGTGGAACATGGACGCATGTGGACATAGACTCATGTTCCACAATGGACGCATGTGGACATAGACTCATGTGGAACATGGACTCATGTGGACATAGACTCATGTGGAACATGGACTCATGTGGACATAGACTCATGTGGACATAGACTCATGTGGAACATGGACTCATGTGGAACATGGACTCATGTGGAACATGGACTCATGTGGAACATAGACTCATGTCGAACATAGACTCATGTGGACATAGACTCATGTGGAACATGGACTCATGTTGACATAGACTTATGTGGAACATGGACTCATGAGTCCCATATTCCCCCCCACCCCCTCCCCCACATGATTCACCAAGTCCACATTTTTAAAAATAACATATTTCCACTCACAATATTCCCACTCACCATATTCAACTCACCATATTCCCATTCACCCTATCCACTCACCATATTCCACTCACCATATTCCCACTCACCATATTCCACTCACCATATTCCCCCACTACACCTCATACCCCCCCCTCCCTCTCACCTCCTTACCATCCTCACATCCAACTCCACAAATATAACCCCCCCCCCCCCCCCCCTCTCCCCCACCCTCCCCCCCCCCTCCTCCCCCCTCCCCCCCCACCTCCACCCCCCCCCCCCCCCCCCCCCCCCCCCCCCCCCCCCCTCCTCATACCAACCCATACCCCCCCCCCCCTTCCTTCCCCCCCACCACCCCCCCCCTCCCCCCTTCCCCCCTCAATTCCCTTCCCCCCTCAATTCCTTTACCCCCTCCACCTCCTTCCCCCATCCCTTTCTTCCCCCATCCATTTCCCCCCACCCCCCCCCCCCCCCCCCCCCCCCCCCCCCTACTTCCCCCCCACAATTTCCCTTCCCAACCATCTCCTTCCAACAATTCCTTCCCCCCCCCACTTCCCTTCCCTACAACTTCAATCCCCCCCCCCCCCTCCTCACCCCTCCCCCCCTCCCCCCCCCCCCCCCCCCCCCCCCCCCTCCCCACACTTCCCCTTCCCCACGACATATTACTTGCCCCACCCTCTCCCCCACCCGCATCCCACTTTCTTCAAATCGACAGGCGCCCCGGGCCCAACACCCCTTACTGGGACCGTGACTAACTCGTTATGATTAAACACAGCCACTGAACAACCCTTTTGTCTCAACTTGCTCCAATGAAACCAACCCAATCTGTGAGACTCCATCTCTGAGACTATTTATTTGAAACTATATCTCTGAGATCTTGTGGTCTGGTCATAGGTTATGGTTATTTCCCGAATACCGCAGTACAATTGCATTAACATTTTAACGTGTGACCCCATTACTCACACGGCGTATTAATCTTGTACAAAAAATTAGTCCTTAACAAATTTTTAGTGACGTCAGTGTTGCCATGGAGACCATACAATTTTCGAGATCGTGCTCCCCTTCAGCTCCCATCTCCCCTTCAGCTCCCATCTCCCCTTCAGCTCCCATCTCCCCTTCAGCTCATATCTCCCCTTCAACTCCCATCTTCCCTTCAGCTCCCATCTCCCCTTCAGCTCCCAGCTCCCCTTCAGCTCCCATCTCCCCTTCAGCTCCCATCTCCCCTTCAGCTCCCATCTCCCCTTCAGCTCCCATCTCCCCTTCAGCTCCCATCTCCCCTTCAGCTCCCATCTCCCCTTCAGCTCCCATCTCCCCTTCAGCTCCCATCTCCCCTTCAGCTCCCATCTCCCCTTCAGCTCCCATCTCCCCTTCAGCTCCCATCTCCCCTTCAGCTCCCAGCTCCCCTTCAGCTCCCAGCTCCCCTTCAGCTCCCATCTCCCCTTCAGCTCCCATGTCGAGTGTGAAGGGGGGATGGTGTCCAGAAATAGTCGAGTTTGATGGGGGGATGGTGTCCAGAAATAGCCGAGTGTGATGGGGGGATGGTGTCCAGAAATAGCCGAGTGTGATTGGGGGATGGTGTCCAGAAATAGTCGAGTGTGATGGGGGGGATGGTGTCCAGAAATAGTCGAGTGTGATGGGGGGGATGGTGTCCAGAAATAGCCGAGTGTGATGGGGGGATGGTGTCCAGAAATAGTCGAGTGTGATGGGGGGATGGTGTCCAGAAATAGTCGAGTGTGATGGGGGGATGGTGTCCAGAAATAGCCGAGTGTGATGGGGGGATGGTGTCGAGAAATAGTCGAGTGTGATGGGGGGATGGTGTCCAGAAATAGTCGAGTGTGATGGGGGGATGGTGTCCAGAAATAGTCGAGTGTGATGGGGGATGGTGTCCAGAAATAGCCGAGTGTGATGGGGGAATCTTGTGATGCAAGTGTTTTAGCCACGTTTGTAATTTGATATTTTTCCCCTCGCCACGAGCTCGGAGCTCGGAGCCACTAAAACCTTGAGACTACTCGTCTGCACGTCTGTCGTGGAAGGTGGGACTATTTCTTGGCGTGTAATGAATTATTTGGGGGGCGTGAAGTGTTTAAACAGAGCAGCACTTAGTTAAATTGACGATATTCAAAACCTGAACTTTTTCACGCTGTTTTTTTCTTTCTTTTTGAGAGCGTTAAAAATAATTGTTTATCTCCAGGGTTGTTAATATTGCAATATTGTATTGGTAGTGGTAGTATTGCCAATACTTTTTTAAGTATTGGGACGATATTGCAATACTTCTTGAAATTTGATATTGGTATTGCCAATAATTATTTTTGATATTGGTATTGATTTTTAACCAATACTAAAAGCAATATTCAATAAATTCTCTACAACATTGGTTGTGAATAAAGCTGAATATAATATTTTTTTCTTTGGTGTCGCCATCTTGCGAGTGACATTGCCAAACAATTTTTGAATGAGACTGATCAATGAAATGAATGATAATAGAAATCAAATCATATATGATATCTTTGGCAATGAGCATTGACCAGTGACGGAAGTTAAGTTTGACAAACTTTGTGATGAACTTGATATCAAAAGACTACAGCCTGTACAGAAAACATTTGTTAAAGAGTATGTTGCTGTTATGAAGCCTGTTTGCTGTGGACTAGATATTTTGCAGGGTGAAACTAAAAAAGACATTGGAATTGGTTTCCTTCTACCAACACTTGTTGACTTGTTGTGATGAAGGCTCAGTTAAAAGTGTTTCTTGATCAAGGAAAGAATGATCGGCTCTTAATTTGTTCTCCATTAGCTTCATGTCTTTTGAATGCAATCGATAGAAGATTTTCAAACATGTTTGACAGCATTGATGCTCAGCTGGCATCCGTTGTACATCCCAAATTCAAATTGGACTGGATAGATGATGATTTACAGCGTTCGCATCTTATTGAAGCACTGAAGAGATGTGTTTCACAATCACTGTTGGTTGCTCCTACTGATGATCAGAAAGCAACATCGGCTGCTGCTGATGGTACAGATAATCAGCCAGACTTCTTCGCTGGATTGTCAGCCAGACGACATCGTGTGAATGATTCACCTGATGTGAATCAAGAAATTAATAATTACTTGGCAGACACTTCAGACAGTATTGCATCATTGGATGCCTATCCACATATCCGTAAAATATACATAGACCTGAATACAGGACTTCCTTCAAGCGCTACTGTTAAAAGGTTGTTTTCATTAGCAGGACGAGTATTTTCCCCTCTTCGTTCACGACTGAGCAGTGCGCATTTTGAAATGGTTACTTTTCTTCGACTGGCTAAGTGGTAACGGCCAAATAGGTGGCGTTACCCTGTGAACTCTACTAAAATTCATCGTTCATCGTTAGTTTTCCAGATGTGATGCAATCCACTGACTCGGTCTGACTGTTTTTACTATAGTATGATGTTTAACCGTTTATGTATCATTTGCTTTTCTATGACAGTCATTTGCTTCATTCATCCATTCATTCATTCACAATATGTGTACAGTATACATATTAAAAATCTTGTTGCTTAAGGTTGTTAAGGTATGCCGACTTAATTGCTATGTTATTACGGATATTTGAATGCTTTGAGGAAAACTGATGAAGCAAGTGTTAACTATTGAACAAAATTTGGTTAAAAATACATTGTCTAAATTAGCCAACAATGTTGTTATCGCTTAACGATGTAAGTGATATAGAGGGATGAATTACGTATTTGCGTTTTATTCGTCGAATGACCCAAATATTGGTATTGGTAAGGCAATAATAAATAAATATTGGTATTGGTATTGCAATACTGGTTTTAAAATTGTATTGGTATTGGTATTACCAATAGATTTTACAGGCAGTATTGGTATTGGTATTGCCAATAAATTATTTTAGTATTGTTAACAACCCTGTTCATCTCTATATAATGTACGCTAACTTGTTTTATTGTTTATTTAATTTAAAATGTGTGGTGATGTGGATACAAGGATACTTTGAGATTTGTATCATGTAACATAAATATTGGTGGGCTGGATACAAGGATACTCTGAGACTTGTATCATGTCACAGGGGAAGTAAAGCTAATGTAAAAACTGAGTCCAATATTTGAAGAGTTTTAGATTCAATTTGTTTTTGCCGAGGCTTAAAATATATAAAGAAAATGTGTCGTCACCGTTTTGTAGACGTTCTTGACACTCCCTTTGAAGCATCCATCTCCTTAATTGTTCTTGAGAATAGTGCAGATCGTTGATGTTGGCCGATTGTAGTTGCGCGCTAGATTAGCCACGCTTACACATTTGTGCTCGCTTTTCAATGGTTTTACGTTTCATTTCAACAGGTTTTTCCCCTCTCTTATGATTGTCTTCTTGTGTTGTTTTTTTTTCGAAGACATTTTAGCACAGGTTATTACACTTTGCACATAAAAAAAGTTACGAATACTGTCTGAATTGTAAAAAACGGTTGATCACACACGAAAACAATACGCTTACAGACCGAGTGCTTAACACATAATAATATATCGTGTCGAAGGTGCCGGCTCACAAATGAATTTCCAGGAAAAAAGGAACTTTCCCTTTCTGCGTCACTCGTTATGCGAATTTTTCCCTCGTTAAGGGAGCAACTTTTTCACACACAAAAAATGTTCGTTATGCGAAATACATGTTATGAGAGGTTTGACTGTACTATCATTTTAAATTGCTTCATGCGTGTAAGGATATTAGAATATAGCCTGACATTAAATACAAACTTAAATGACAATAACATGATTTTAAACATTCTCATTTATATATATGAGAAATACGGCTTTTATTGAGGAGGGGGGGGGCAAAACGTTGTAACGTCATATTTCAGGGAAGGGGGCTAACGTTTTGTGACGACGCGTGACGAGGGGGAGGGGAATCGGCCCAAATCGCGTTACGTCATTTGGTGAACGACCCCATACATGTTCTAGCCGCCGGTTGTATTCCAAACAAAGGTCGTATGCCAAGCTAAATGTTTCGCGTCCAAACAGGACGTATACCAAGTTGCACTTAAACAAAAGCAGACGTATACCGAGGTACCACTGTACAATGATTATAGTCAATTGCTGCACAGTTACATAGACACTTGTCCAAATTTGTGGTCACTACTGGTTTATACATGGACACTTGTCCAAATTTGTGGTCACTACTGGTTTAATCATGGACACTTGTCCACATTTGTGGTCACCTTTTTCAATGGACTTTACAGGTGTCCTCCTGTGAGCGGCTAACTTGTCTCTAACTGCCCAGACCTGGTGTAACAAGAGTTGGCCAGACTGAGGCATCATTTGATCCATCTGTGACGTCATCGGCACATGACCGAATTGTCTAAGACCGGTTACAAAACGCTTGTATAAGACACATATAACATAAATTATTCTCATACAAGCACAGATCCCGTCCACTCTGTCTTCACATACATCAGCCCTTACTCTCATGTCTCACCCTCTCGCTCGTTAACAATCTGCCTGCTCATAAATCCTATTCCTATTCTTGTCTGCGTTAACCCCCCCCCCGTCCCCCGTCCCTTACTCCCTAAGGGGAGAGAGAAGGCAAGTGAATAATGCGATAAATCATAGAACGATATGGGTTAACCACGACCTTGACAGAGATGGACAAGCTAACAAACAAATGGCAATTTCTTGGAGCGTCCAGTCCTCGTGGTGCTGGAGTCCATCTCGAGTGTTGTCGAGGGTATAACATTGGCTCAGTTTTCAGCTTTTTCAAATGTATAAGGAAACATAAACAAAACAATTATCTGCTTGTGTCCAAAGTTCTTCTAGGTGTTCAAATACAGATTGGAAAAAAGAAAATGGCAGTTGACGTCATAAACTGGATTAGAAGTCAGACATAAGGAGTTGAAGACGTGACACTGCCAGCCCTGGGGTTATCTTCTCCTGTTGTAGACGTGAACATCATATATTACCCCAATTACCCGTCTGTTGTAGACACGAACATCATATATTACCCCAATTACCCGTCTGTTGTAGACGTGAACATGACATATTACCCCAATTACCCGTCTGTTGTAGACGTGAACATGACATATTACCCCAATTACCCGTCTGTTGTAGACGTGAACATCATATATTAACCCAGTCAAATGAGTGATGTGAGATGGGAATTTGCACTTATTTGAAAATGTCAAAGATATTTGCTTAACTATGTAGATATTTATGTAAGAAAAAAAGTAGAACTCAATTTTTCCAGTTATTAGTTCATTTTACTGTTATATAAGTGCAACTTTAGTGATATGAACCTTTGTAATATCAACACTAGGGTTTAATGAATTTTTAGATTTTTTGTGTTAAATATACACTACCAATACCTCAAGTAGACTTTCTCTACTCTCTAGTTGTGTAACAACATCCTCCTCTACGCTCTAGGTTGTGTAACAACATCCTCCTCTACTGTCTAGTTGTGTAACAACATCCTCCTCTACTCTCTGTTGTATAACGACATCCCTTAACAACATCCCTTAACAACATCCCCTAACAACATCGCCTAACAACATCCTCATCTACACTGTCCGCTATGAGACAATCGACTTTCCATTCAAGTCCTGACAGAAGTTCGGTTTCCCAAATTAAGCTTTTCTATGTCTCAATAGCTTTTGGGGAATGGGGGGGGGGTCATTGTTTTTGGGGGTGGGGCGTTGTACCTTGGGGAGTGGTTCATGTTTGTGGGGAGGTGGGGTTGCGGGGCGTGTGGCCTTATCTCAAACTTATTGATTTCAGATCCACAATCAGGTCTGTGCGTTATAGTTGTGTAACGGTGTAGCGCAAGGGTAATTTTATGTTACATATGCATATTGTGGGCTTTACGTGAACTGGTATGTGAAGTAGACAATTACATAAAGGTAACATCAGAGACTTGTATGTGAAGTAGACAATTACATAAAGGTAACATAAGAGACGTGTATGTGAATTACACGATTACATAAAGGTAACATCAGAGACGTGTATGTGATGTACACGATTACATAAAGGTAACATCAGAGACGTGTATGTGAAGTAGACAATTACATAAAGGTAACACCAGAGACGTGTATGTGAAGTAGACAATTACATAAAGGTAACATCAGAGACGTGTATGTGAAGTAGACAATTACATAAAGGTAACATCAGAGACGTGTATGTGAAGTAGACAATTACATAAAGGTAACATCAGAGACGTGTATGTGAAGTAGACAATTACATAAAGGTAACATCAGAGACGTGTATGTGAATTACACGATTACATAAAGGTAACATCAGAGACCTGTATGTGATGTACACGATTACATAAAGGTAACATCAGAGACGTGTATGTGAAGTAGACAATTACATAAAGGTAACATCAGAGACGTGTATGTGAAGTAGACAATTACATAAAGGTAACATCAGAGACGTGTATGTGAAGTAGACAATTACATAAAGGTAACATCAGAGACGTGTATGTGAAGTAGACAATTACATAAAGGTAACATCAGAGACTTGGAGAATAGGAGGGTGATGAAGGAGGAAGATGAAGAGAGAGGATGAGAACAGACAGGAGAGGGACGGTTTTATTCTGATATTTGCATTACCTTTGATGACGTCATTATCACTCTGGGGCCCTTTTATAAGGCCATAACAGTAGCACTGTTTATACCCTAATCTGGGTAGCTCTATTTTAGAGCATTAAAGTAGCACTGCACTGTTTAGACCCAACCCCTAGGGGACCCTTGTTTAATACCATTACGTAGCAATGTCAATACCGCCTTCTAGGTAGCCTTTGTTTAAGACCATTACAGTAGCATTGTTTATATGCCAAACCTCGGAAGCCCTTCTATTGCACTTGCACCTACTAGTTACGGAGCCGTAGCTAGTGATTCCATCAAGTCCTGTCTGAGACCAGCAGACCCGGAGCATCTGACAAACTATGAATGATGCTGTTATGAAGAAAATATAATTTTTAAATAAAAATATAGTAATAATAATATTTTTTTAAAAATTAAAAAGCAGTAAAAATGATAATGATAGTCATTGCTATGTTATGTTATAAATAACGAAAGAATTGTCTTTTGTCTTGTTCTAAACTTGAAGTTATCTGCTGCTCTTAATGGCGCACTCTTTGCTGGAACTGTCCATATTAATGTTATGGATTATATCATTCCTCGTAGCATAGCCGAAATACCCAGATTCAGTGGCGTAGCTGGGAGGGGGGGGGGCGGGGATACGGCTCACACCGGGCGGGACAAATTTAGGGGGCGGCATTTGTGGGTATTTGTAAAGTACAGCCATTTCCGACAACTGCCATTTTTCTTTTGAAGGGGGAAAACCCGGTTGAAACAAAAATATTCGTACTTTCAATTCGCAATTAACGGATTCGCACATTTTTTTTATTGTTGTTCGTCCGTCGTGATCGACGATGACTACTCTCATCATATTTGCTGGGCCGCCACATGTGTTCTCTGGTGGCTTATTAACCCTATTTTTGCACGAAAGAGGCGTCCGCATGTCGGACAAGAGATAGAAGCGGTCCCTTCAGGTGGGTTTTGGTTACGTTCCTTTCTGGCTTGGCGTTTTAACTTGGCAGCCTGTTGTCTATTAGCTTCACAGACAGCTGCGCCATTCCATATCGTAGAGCGCCAGTGTTTGATTACATACTGGTTGTTATAACTAACGCAAAACCGTTCAAAAATTTAAAATCACTAAAAAAAAGTTTCGTTTTGTTTGAAATATTAAGCGGTATACGTCACAAATGACGCTTTTATAAAGAAACTAATTTTTTAAAAACATCACTGCAAGGGACGAACAATATTTGCTATTAATATCGGCACGACAATTTTTGTGTCGATTTTCGACATGCGCAGAAAAAGAATGATGCCAACAAGTACCTACATGGCATAGTCGTTCAAATGTTGTGTTAAATGATGATGCCAACAAGTACCTACATGGCATAGTCGTTCAAATGTTGTGTTAAATGATGATGCCAACAAGTACCTACATGGCATAGTCGTTCAAATGTTGTGTTAAATGATGATGCCAACAAGTACCTACATGGCATAGTCGTTCAAATGTTATGTTAAATGATGATGCCAACAAGTACCTACATGGCATAGTCGTTCAAATGTTGTGTTAAATGATGATGCCAACAAGTACCTACATGGCATAGTCGTTCAAATGTTGTGTTAAATGATGATGCCAACAAGTACCTACATGGCATAGTCGTTCAAATGTTGTGTTAAATGATGATGCCAACAAGTACCTACATGGCATAGTCGTTCAAATGTTGTGTTAAATGATGATGCCAACAAGTACCTACATGGCATAGTCGTTCAAATGTTGTGTTAAATGATGATGCCAACAAGTACCTACATGGCATAGTCGTTCAAATGTTGTGTTAAATGATGATGCCAACAAGTACCTACATGGCATAGTCGTTCAAATGTTGTGCTAAATGATGATGCCAACAAGTACCTGCATGGCATAGTCGTTCAAATGTTGTGTTAAATGATGATGCCAACAAGTACCTACATGGCGTAGTCGTTCAAATGTTGTGTTAAAAATGCAAGTAGTAATTTATATTACTTTTTCAGTTTTCAGAAAATTATTCTAAGGTAAGTTATTAATTTAAAAAACCCCGTAGAGATGTGCTAATGCAAAGCATAGAGATGTGCTAATACAAAACAAAGAGATTTGCTAATACAAAACAAAGAGATGTGCTAATACAAAACAAAGAGATGTTTTAATACAAAACAAAGAGATTTGCCAATACAAAACAAAGAGATTTGGTAATACAAAACAACGAGATGTGCTAACACAAAGCAAAGAGATGTGCTAATACAAAAGAAAGAGATGTGCTAATACAAAACAAAGAGATGTGCTAATACAAAACAAAGAGATGTGCTAATACAAAACAAAGAGATGTGCTAATACAAAACAAAGAGATGTGCTAATACAAAACGCTGATATCAGCAAAACAATTAGAGAAGTGTTGGAGATATAAACTGAACGCCGAGTTAGAAGGAGAAAAATATGTGTGGGTTAAGTTCACAAGACGTGGTTCTATCTTTAGAATAAGAAGTACAACGAGAAATGTTTGTATCCATGGATAGAATTATAAAGGAATTAAAAGAACGCTTTGATCAGTTGCATGTCCTTGTAAGAAAAATTAAGAAAATATTTGTGTATAATCTCATGTAATCTACGAAATGAAGAATTTGAATTTCAAATAAATTACTTTATTGACATTGATGAAGAACAGTCCCATATTGAAAGAAACATTATCCAGTTTGTATGGCTGTACCTACACTACAAGAAGTGGCATTACGTTAGAAACACGGGGGAAAAGGACCCATTGTTCTAATAAAATTTATTCAAAAGTATAGATTGGAAAATTCTGTAACCAACATTGTAAATTTGCTAAGAATTTTGAGCAATTGCTATCAGTGTCGCTAGTTAAGAAAGGAGATTCTCCAAACTGAAGTTGATAAAATATTGTCTTCGTTACACAATGAGTGATTTAAGACTACACAAACATCCAATATTGTCCATAGAACAAGATATTACAAATAATTTAAATTTTGATAGCATAATACACGATCTTTCTACTTTGAAAGTTATGAAAGTAAATGCATACAAAATATAAATATGTTAACATACTAATGTATACAATTTGTTTGAATTGCGTATTTAAAAAAATTAATTAAATAATTTAAAAATATAAATTATAAAGTAAAAGCATAGTAATTGGTAATGTTGTTTAGTGTAAATTTGGAATATGTTTTATCTCATGGGGAGGGGGGGGGGCTGTAACCTCAGTAACTTTCTTGTGGCTTTTTAAAAAGTATCTTGTATTTTTATAAAATATCTATTTATAGGTATATCATTTTATGCGCCCTCCTTTAACGCTGCTTACATAAATATGGCATGCAATGGTAAAAATTTTCCCCACCTTTACTTTGTTTTAATTACAATTATTTATTTATGTTTATTAATTCATAAAAACCAACATATGATTGACTTAAAAGGGCGGCAATTGGAGACGGCCCCTCGCCGCGAAAGTTCTACACCACTGATCCCATTAGTCCATGTTATTGTACAGCGTTGACTGTAGCTTTAGTGAAGCCTCTCTCACAGATAGTATTCTAATATAACAATCATCCTTCAGGGCACTGTAGAAGGGGGCAGGCCAAGAGGTCTCCAGCCGAAAAGTTGACTTGACCACATAAAAAAACTGGACATGGCTGAGGTTGGATGAATTATAATTGGCCGCCGCTGAATATGGGCAAATGGGGAGATCGTTGTCTGTTGATGTGTCCACGCACTCTCCCCAACGACCGCAACGGTCACGGGACTGATGATGATGATGATGATGATGATGATGATGATGATGATGATGATGATGATGATGATGATGATGATGATGAATTGTTCAGGTTAATAAATTACAAGTTTGTTGATGTCATGACTTAATTTGAGGTCAAGGTCATTACAGATACCTGATTCAATCTTTCTGCTGATCTCATCATCAAATACTTGCTCTCTCGTTCTGTTACAGGGTCAAGGTCGTCACATCAAAGTTTAGCTTAAGTCCAAACATCGCCTACCAGTGCCATTGAGTTCTCAGTGAATAGTGCTAATATTTGGCCATGGAAGTACAGATGGGAAATGTGATTTATTGTTGTTGTCAACCATGACAACCATGTTTAATTAGCTCAACCATGACAACCATGTTTAATTAGCTCAACCATGACAACCATGTTTAATTAGCTCAACCATGACAAGCCATTTTTAACAAGCTCAACCATGAAAAACAATGTTTAACAAGCTCGACCATGACAACCATGTTTAACTAGCTCAACCATGACAACCATGTTTAACTAGCTCAACCATGACAACCCATTATGATAGGAAATATCGTCCATAAACGCCCCTCCCCAATAAACTTGAGATGTCAATCAATCTGTATCAAAACAAATGATTAGTCCAAGGGGGCGGGTGGGAGTGGGTGCAGGAGATGACATTTACCGCGCTCTTATCAAATGTCAACACCCAATAAATATTGATAACTACAGGTGATATGACAGGGATGTGTTGGTCGGGTGACTGACTGGAATACTGGGGCGGGGCAGGCGAATAATTCATATATAGACCACCGGTTACACTGGCTAGTTGTTGATATATAGACCACCGGTTACACTGGCTAGTTGTTGATATATAGACCACTGGTTACACTGGCTAGTTGTTGATATATAGACTACTATATATATATATATATCATCAATATACATAATTCCCGTCTTATGTATGTATGTATGTATGTATGTATGTATGTATGTATGTATGTATGTGTGGATGTAACGGATAGGACGTCATATAATATTTTTAGGTTATGTTAGGTGGCGCTGCGATCGATTTTGTATACAAATATTAAATGACGTCATTGTTTTATGTTTATATTTTAATTTTTGAAAAGGGAACAATGTAAAAATAGGATTTGAGGATTTATAATTTTTATGAAATACTTTGTGTACATTTCAGCAAGTTTAATATTTCGTATTTATCAAACACGAAGTTACTTATGTTAATTATGTATATTGATTCCCGTTGTCTATATGGATTGTATAAAAATATTATATGACATCATTGTTTTATGCTTATATTTTAATTTTTGAAAAGGAACGATGTACACATAGGATTTGAGGATTTATAATTATTATGAAATACTTTGTGTGCATTATTCCATACATACATACAGACAACCCGTCAGTAAATCATTAGCAGCGTATTCTACACCGCGGGTCATCTCAAATCTTATTTGTACATCGTTCCCTTTTCAAAAAGTTAAAATATAAGCATAAAACAATGACGTCATATAATAGTTTTATACAAAATCGATCGCAGCGCCACCTAACTTACATCCATACAGACAACAGGAATCAATATACATAATTAACATAAGTAACTTATCCGTGTTTGATCAATATGAAATGTTAAACTTGCTGAAATGTACACAAAGTATCAATATACACAATTCCCGTCGTCTATATGTATGTACATGTATGTGTGGATGTACCCCTTTACTAATTTTAGAAAGCAGCGCACAAAATTACTGCACCAATGCATCAAAACGTGCGCAAATTAAAGATGCGCTGTAAAAAAATTTAATGTTATATGACGTCATTGTTTTAGCTCATATTTAATTTTGGAAAAGGGAACAATGTAAAGAGGATTTGATGATGGTTAAATATAAAATAAAAAAACAAACGTGGCGCCCTACAACCCCTATTATAAAATACTTTGTGTGCATTTCAGAAAGTTTAATATTTCGTATTTATCAACAAGGACAAGTTAGTTGGGCTTTTGAAAAAGGTCGGCGCCGTAGGCGCCCTAAAAATTGCATTTTTTTAAATAAATAGATTTCAGCTGAAAACTTCCGTCATTTTTGACGGGTAATACACTAGTATATATATATTAGGGCTATACCGGATTTTAAAAATCCGGCCGTAGCCGGATTTTGACGGATTTATGAAGTGAAATCATGTCGGAGCCGGATTTTTAAAAATGGCCTCATTCCGGATTTTCCGGAGCAGAAATCCTGTACACCCCTTTATAATATATATATATATATATACTAGCGTACACCCGTCAAAAATGACGGAAGTTTTTAGCTGAAATCTATTTATTTTATAAAAAATGCACTTTTTTAGTGCGCCTACGGCGCCGACCTTTATCAAAAGCCCAACTAACTTGTCCTTGTTTGATAAATACGAAATATTAAACTTTCTGAAATGTACACAAAGTATTTAATTTTTATAATAGGGCTTGCAGGGCGACTACGGCGCCCCCTTTGTTTTTTGATTTATAATTAACCATCATCAAATACTATTTTTACATCGATCCCTTTTCCAAAATTAAAATATGAGCGAAAACGATGACGTCATATACTATTTTTTTTACAGCGCATATTTAATTTGCACACCTTTTGATGCTTTGGTGCAGTAATTTGGTTTTCCCTGCTTTCTAAAATTAGTAGCGTCAGGACAGACTTGCGTGACAATTGCAAATTATATAGTTTTATTTAAGTCCTGGTTGATGGTCATTAATGTTTCCTTTAAAAATCCCAAACTGCCAAGTGAAGACCAGAGACAACAGCCACCAACCCCTTCCCCCCCCCCAACCCATTCCTTACCGTAATGTTTCTGGACTGACTGACCCCTGTTGTTTCTGGAATATTCCATGACATTCCAAACAACCATCTGTGCAGTCAGGCTCCAGTTAGCATTGGGAGAAGGGGTGTGTGTGGGGGGGGGGTAATGGAGAAATTGACATCTGGTGTCAGAGTGTTAGGAGCTAACATAGTACTGACGGGGGTAGCTACATGTCACACTTTCACTCTACCGTCAGTGTGACATTCAGAATAGATGTCAGTATTGACAAGAACGGATTTGAGGGTGAGTAGCTGTAACTAGAGTGTAGAGATGGTGGACACATACTTCTATAGCTCCACCCAGATGGTGGACACGTACTTCTATAGCTCCACCCAGATGGTGGACACGTACTTCTATAGCTCCACCCAGATGGTGGACACATACTTCTTTAGCTCCACCCAGATGGTGGACACGTACTTCTATAGCTCCACCCAGATGGTGGACACATACTTCTATAGCTCCACCCAGATGGTGGACACGTACTTCTATAGCTCCACCCAGATGGTGGACACATACTTCTATAGCTCCACCCAGATGGTGGACACGCACTTATATGGCTCCACCCAGATGGTGGACACATACTTCTATAGCTCCACCCAGATGGTGGACACATACTTCTATAGCTCCACCCAGATGGTGGATATGATGGACAAATACTTCTAAAGCTCCACCCAGATGGTGGATATCATGGACAATTACTTCTATAGCTCCACCCAGATGGTGGATATGATGGACAAATACTTCTATAGCTCCACCCAGATGGTGGATATGATGGAAAATACTTCTATAGCTCCACCCAGATGGTGGATATGATGGACAAATACTTCTATAGCTCTACCCAGATGGTGGATATGATGGACAAATACTTCTATAGCTCCACCCAGATGGTGGATATGATGGACAATACTTCTATAGCTCCACCCAGATGGTGGATATGATGGACAAATACTTCTATAGCTCCACCCAGATGGTGGATATGATGGACAAATACTTCCATAGCTCCACCCAGATGGTGGATATGATGGACAATTACTTCTATAGCTACACCCAGATGGTGGATATGATGGACTAATACTTCTATAGCTCCACCCAGATGGTGGATATGATGGAAAAATACTTCTATAGCTCCACACAGATGGTGGATATGATGGACAATTACTTCTATAGCTACACCAAAATGGTGGATATGATGGACTAATACTTCTATAGCTCCACCCAGATGGTGGATATGATGGACAATTACTTCTATAGCTCCACCCAGATGGTGGATATGATGGACAAATACTTCTATAGCTCAACCCAGATGGTGGATATGATGGACAATTACCGATTCTTCTATAGCTCCACACGGATGGTGGGTATGATTGACACATACTTCTATAGCTCCACCCAGATGGTGGATATGATGGACAATTACCGGAACTTCTATAGCTCCACCCAGATGGTGGATATGATGGACAATTACCGGTTCTTCTATAGCTCCACACGGATGGTGGATATGATTGACACATACTTCTATAGCTCCACCCAGTTGTGGATATGATGGACAATTACCGGTACTTCTATAGCTCCTCCCAGATGGTGGATATGATGGACGAATACTTCTATAGCTCCACACAGATGGTGGATACGATGTGTAACGATGTAACTTTTTATACTAACTGTTACAATATTACTTCTTAGGGCACAATGATCAGCTGAAGAACTTTTTATATCCAAAACAACTTTAATATACATATATATTGTACACATAAGAATCATTTGAGGTAATATAACGTGGAAATCTTGAGTTATTCACTATACATGCTTCCCTGTCGGAAGTCTACACACAACTGTTCGCCCAACACTTTCAACCAATAGAAATGCTCCTTTCTTCCCGCGTCTCTTGTACACGTGACCTTACGTCACAAAATTATGTTAATCAGATGTGACATTCACCCCCATCCTTCAAAAAAAAATGTTTATGAAATACAACATTTTTGGTCTTCATAAAATCAAATCAATCTATATCTATATTCAAATTTCAAATATTTATCATCAATGAACATTCATTTTCTTACATACAACTTCTGGATATAGAATCAATAAGAAAAAATCTGTAGGACTGCATCAGTCTAAACATAAGAAATAATGAGAAAAAATCTGTAGAACTGCAACAGTCTTAACATAGGAAATAATGAGAAAAAATCTGTAGAACTGCAACAGTCTACCTGTACTGAAAAAATGGAAACTGAAAATTTTAACACATCTGTAATTTTGTGTAACTAAAATATTTAAACACTCAATATTATTAAAATTAACTAATAATCCAATGGAATTCAAACACTGTTCCTTGTCCATTGTTCAACAAATAAAAATATTAATATAATTACAGTCTCTGTTTGTATCCTTTAGGAATTCACAGACTAATGTTAAAACAGTCTCTTATTTTATCATTTAGTAATTCACAGAATGTCTTTTTAATAGTCTCTGGTTTTATCAGTTAGGAGTTCACAGAGTGTCTTTATTTATTGTCATTCTACTTAATATGTCTGCAACCACATTGTCCTTTCCCTTCACAGGTTTAATGTCAAATTTGTAGTCGGCTAATAGCATAGCCTAGTTCAATATAGTCATTCTTCAATTGACGAGTATGAATTCAAATCGATGGGCTTTGAATGTTTCTTCAGACTGTGAAATGTTCAATAATTCACCAACCATGACTTCGATTATGTTCATTCATAATTTCAATTCCAGCATCTTGAATAAATTGCTTAGCTTTTGAGATGTCATTTTTGCTTCCAGATAATTCAATAGAATTTGGAACAGATGAGTCACTGTCAGAAACTTTTATCTGAAAAATATTGTCTCTATCTGTAAAGTTTTTGATTTGGCTTAATACACAACCAATTGTTCTTCCTAATTCAGATGATTTCACACAAATGGTTTCAGATTCACTAGTACCATCTCTTTCTTTGCTACTATGGTCTTCATTTCTTTTATCATATACTTGATTTTTAATAGTGGCTAAAATGTCACTAGTTTCTGTCTGTGCTCGATTTAACTTTATTATTTTTCTATCATTCATGTCTTGGTTTTCATTCTTTCTCCATGATTGAATTGATTGATCATAATTTCTTTTTCTGGAGTCAAAATTGTATTTGCCTCTCCATGATCTTCTGCTTTGATTATAATCTCTATTTATGGAATTATGATTATTTCTTTCTCTCCATGATTGTCTTTCTTGATCATAATCTCTATGTCTGGAATTATGATTATATTTTTCTCTCCATGATTGTCTATCTTTGATCATAATCTCTATGTCTGGAATTATGATTATATTTTTCTCTCCATGATTGTCTACCTTTGTTTTCAAAATGATCTTGTCTTGATCTTTCTTCTGTTTTCTTTCTTATAGAGCTGTCATTAGGTGACACCCTATTTGGTTTTCCTTTATTGTGGTAACACTGCTTAGCCATATGTCCTGGCTTGTTACAGTACCAACAAATAGTTTGTCTGTTGCCTTGGTTTGGCAGACTCTGGTTTCTCATACCTTGCCTTTTTTCTTGACTTTTAATTTGTATTGCTGCAAATATGTCTTGTCTCTTATCCATTTCCACATTCGGATGAGAGTCTTTGAATGTTCGTAATGCATTTGTTAGCTCTGCTTGAGTACGAACTTTCTTGTCAGTCAAATATGTGAATAGGGTTGGTGTTGCATTTTCTAAAAACTTGTCAATTAACACCATGTCTATTATGGCCTTTGGATTGCTCGTATCTATTGCTGTCAGTTCCAGCCATTTTGTTAGTTTGACTTGTGCTTCATGTACTATGATCTGTGGATCTTTGTCCATCTTGATTCTCATTTCATGAAATTCTCTTCTATAATCATTTTCTGACTTTCCAAAATGACATAGAAGTGCCTTTTTGACATTCTTATATATGCTTTTGTCTTCTTTGGCTATACTGTTATAAGCTTCAAATGCTTCTCCAGTTAATTGAGTCATCAGTTGTGCTGGCCAATCTTCTTCATTATAGCCTTTCATAGCCATTATGGATTCGAAATAATCCAGATAAACATCCATTTTTTCTTTTTGGCTATCATATTTTCTTACTTTGATAGTATCCCTTGGTGCTGACCTTCTATTTGTTTCATCACCAGGATTGTGGCCTCTACTCCCTAGCTCAATTTGTAATTTTAAGGTGTCTTGTTTCATTTTTTCAAGTTCTCTTTGCACTTATGAGTTTTTGCCTCTCTTCTTCATTAGCAATTCTTGCTTTTTCTTCAGCCTCTCTTTGATTTTCTTTTTCTTCAGCTTTTCTTAGCTGTTCTTTTTCTTCAGCTATTCTTGCTTTTTCTTCTTCTTCAGCTTTTCTTCGCTGTTCTTTTTCTTCAGCTATTCTTTGATTTTCTTTTTCTTCAGCTACTTTTTCTTCAATGAAATCTCTCATTTCTTTTCCTTTTAGTCCCATCTCTTTAGCTATGGCGGTGAATCTTTCGTAGTAATCCATGTTTTGTTTGATTGAATAATATGAATCTAGCAATTCGGTAAGGAATGTATGTATATATATTGATAAAGTTATAAATCGTCCAAATGAAAAATCTTGAATTCAAAAATGTTAAGTTCAAATAAGTGACACGTCTAAACCATGAAATCTAGTTATTGACAAGGTGAGACAACAAAAGAATCCTCACACGGGATCTTTAGTATACTTTATATATACGCTCCCTCAGATTGACAAAATATATTAAATGGTCCGATCGTTTTGAATAAAAGTCACTTGGTTAAAATTTCAATTTTCGAGTAGTTTTTAAACAATTTAGTTCACTCCATTAATCCAAAATTGCGATAATCAAACTCTTCACACAATGAATGGATAAAAATTCCGTTTCTTTATTTATAATTCACACCAACACATTGAATAGTCCATAGCTTCTCGGTTCGATGTTATGTTTACAAATATTTCCTGGAATCAACTAGCACTGAGCCTGTTGACGTCACGACCTATATATGTTCACCGTGTGTCACCATTCAGTAAGCCTACACGACCCAGATTCCAGTACTGTGTAGTATGCTTGTACTGTCGTCGAATGTGACGTAGAACCAACTAGGCGACCTAGTTGTATATACCGTACTCCGTGACCATGCGCCTGTATGCCGCCATTTTGAAATCTTCTTGTATTTTCATTGAACCACAAAAGTTTATTCACAGCTTCTTACGAACTTGAATATTCAAAAAATACTATAGCTGTTATTATTTCTTATTTTAAAGAATACTTTCCTTTTTTTGGAAATATCCAATACTTATTTCCACGAAACCTCTCTCATTGTGTTCACATAGAACTTTTACTTCTGCACCAATGTAACGATATAACTTTTTGTATACTTGTTACATTTTTAATCTTAGGGCACTATGATCAGCTGAAGAACTTTTTATATCCAAAACAACTTTAATATACATATATATTGTACACATAAGAATCATTTGAGGTAATATAACGTGGAAATCTTGAGTTATTCACTATACATGCTTCCCTGTCGGAAGTCTACACACAACTGTTCGCCCAACACTTTCAACCAATAGAAATGCTCCTTTCTTCCCGCGTCTCTTGTACACGTGACCTTACGTCACAAAATTATGTTAATCAGATGTGACACGATGGACAAATACTTCGATAGCTCCACCCAGATGGTGGATATGATGAACAAATACTACTATAGCTCCACCCAGATGGTGGATATGATGGACAGATACTTCGATAGCTCCACCAATATGGTGGATATGATGGACAAATACTTCTGTAGCTCCACCCAGATGGTGGATATGATGGACAATTACTTCTATAAGTCCACCAAGATGGTGGATATGATTGACTAATACTTCTATAGCTCCCCCCAGATGGTTGATATGATGGACAATTACTTCTATAGCTCCACCCAGATGGTGGATATGATGGACAAATACTTCTATAGCTCCACCCAGATGGTGGATATGATGGACAATTACTTCTATAGCTCCACCCAGATGGTGGATATGATGGACTAATACTTCTATAGCTCCACCCAGATGGTGGATACGATGGACAATTACTTCTATAGCTCCACACGGATGGTGGGTATGATTGACACATACTTCTATAGCTCCACCCAGATGGTGAATATGATGGACAATTACCGGTACTTCTATAGCTCCACCCATATGGTTAATATGATGGACAATTACTTCTATAGCTCCACCCAGATGGTGGATATGATGGACTAATACTTCTATAGCTCCACCCAGATGGTGGATACGATGGACAATTACTTCTATAGCTCCACACGGATGGTGGGTATGATTGACACATACTTCTATAGCTCCACCCAGATGGTGAATATGATGGACAATTACCGGTACTTCTATAGCTCCACCCAGATGGTTAATATGATGGACAATTACCGGTTCTTCTATAGCTCCACACGGATGGTGGATATGATTGACACATACTTCTATAGCTCCACCCAGTTGTGGATATGATGGACAATTACCGGTACTTCTATAGCTCCACTCAGATGGTGGATATGATGGACAAATACTTCTATAGCTCCACCCAGATGGTGGATATGATGGACACATACATCTTTAGCTCCACACAGATGGTGGATATGATGGACAAATACTTCGATAGCTCCACCAATATGGTGGATATGATGGACAAATTCTTCTGTAGCTCCACCCAGATGGTGGATATGATGGACACGTACTTCTATAGCTCCACCCAGATGGTGGATATGATGGACAAATACTTGAACAGCTATGGACAGATTACATTACCTCTGATAATTTCATCTAGACGTGTGTCTCAACCCTCACGTTGACCCTGTGTCTCAACTCTCACGTTGACCCTGTGTCTCAACCCTCACGTTGACCTTGTGTCTCAACCCTCACGTTGACCTTGTGTCTCAGCCCTCACGTTGACCTTGTGTCTCAACCCTCACGTTGACCTTGTGTCTCAACCCTCACGTTGACCCTGTGTCTCAACCCTCACGTTGACCCTGTGTCTCAACCCTCACGTTGACCTTGTGTCTCAACCCTCACGTTGACCTTTTGTCTCAACCCTCACGTTGACCTTGTGTCTCAACCCTCACGTTGACCTTGTGTCTCAACTCTCACGTTGACCCTGTGTCTCAACTCTCACGTTGACCCTGTGTCTCAACCCTCACGTTGACCCTGTGTCTCAACCCTCACGTTGACCCTGTGTCTCAACTCTCACGTTGACCCTGTGTCTCAACCGTCACGTTGACCCTGTGTCTCAACCCTCACGTTGACCATGTGTCTCAACCCTCACGTTGACCCTGTGTCTCAACCGTCACGTTGACCCTGTGTCTCAACCGTCACGTTGACCCTGTGTCTCAACCCTCACGTTGACCCTGTGTCTCAGCCCTCACGTTGACCCTGTGTCTCAACCGTCACGTTGACCCTGTGTCTCAACCCTCACGTTGACCCTGTGTCGCAACTCTCACGTTGACCCTGTGTCTCAACCTTGACCCTGTGTCTCAACTCTCACGTTGACCCTGTGTCTCAACCCTCACGTTGACCCTGTGTCTCAACCCTCACCTTGACCTTGTGTCTCAACTCTCACGTTGACCCTGTGTCTCAACCCTCACGTTGACCCTGTGTCTCAACCTTGACCCTGTGTCTCAACTCTCACGTTGAACCTGTGTCTCAACCCTCACGGTGACCCTGTGTCGTCCTTATCTCACATGTTTGTTCTCTTATCGTGCACTCAGAACAAAAATCTTTTGTGAGTGTGAACCAAAACTCCCCCCCCCCACTCCCCCACGCCCCTACACTCACCTACCTCCCCGCCCCCCTTTAAGTCCATACCACCCATCCCGTTTACCGATGTTGATCGATTATAAGCTGAATACCATGAGGACTGAAAGCATCCACTTTTGGAGGATCCACCACTCGATGACTTTTTGAGGATCAAGTACTAGATGACTGTTGGAGGATCCACTACTCGAGGACTGTTGGAGGGATCCACTACTCGAGGACAATTTGAGGATCCACTACTCGAGGACTATTTGAGGATCCACTACTCGAGGACTGTTGGAGGATCCACTACTCGATGACTGTTTGAGGATCCACTACTCGAGGACTGTTGGAGGGATCCACTACTCGAGGACTGTTGGAGGGATCCACTACTCGAGGACTTTTGGAGGATCCACTACTCGAGGACTGTTGGAGGGATCCACTACTCGATGGCTGTTTGAGGATCCACTACTCGAGGACTTTTGGAGGGATCCACTACTCGAGGACTGTTGGAGGGATCCACTACTCGAGGACTGTTGGAGGGATCCACTACTCGATGACTATTTGAGGATCCACTACTCGAGGACTGTTTGAGGATCCACTACTCGGGGACTTTTGGAGGATCCACTACTCGAGGACTGTTGGAGGGATCCACTACTCGAGGACTGTTGGAGTGATCCACTTCTCGAGGACTGTTGGAGGGATCCACTACTCGAGGACTGTTGGAGGGATCCACTACTCGAGGACTGTTGGAGGGATCCACTACTCGAGGACTGTTGGAGTGATCCACTAGAGGACTGTTGGAGGGATCCACTACTCGAGGACTGTTGGAGGGATCCACTACACGAGGACTGTTGGAGGGATCCACTACTCGAGGACTGTTGGAGGGATCCTCGGCTAACTGTCTCAGTATGTGACATCCATTTAGCCTCGGCTGTCTCAGTATGTGACATCCATGTAGCCTCTGCTAACTGTCTCATTAAATGACATCTATATAGCCTCTGCTAACTGTCTCAGTATGTTACATCCATGTAGCCTCTGCTAACTGACATCCATGCTAACTGTCTCAGTATGTGACATTCATGCTAACTGTCTCAGTATGTGACATCCATGCTAACTGTCTCAGTATGTGACATTCATGCTAACTGTCTCAGTATGTGACATCCATGCTAACTGTCTCAGTATGTGATATTCATGCTAACTGTCTCAGTATGTGACATCCATGCTAACTGTCTCAGTATGTGACATCCTTGTAGCCTCTGCTAACTGTCTCAGTATGTGACATCCATGTAGCCTCTGCTAACTGTCTCAGTATGTGACATCCATGCTAACTGTCTCAGTATGTGACATCCATGCTAACTGTCTCAGTATGTGACATCCATGCTAACTGTCTCAGTATGTGACATCCATGCTAACTGTCTCAGTATGTGACATCCATGTAGCCTCTGCTAACTGTCTCAGTATGTGACATTCATGCTAACTGTCTCAGTATGTGACATCCATGCTAACTGTCTCATATGTGACATCCATGTAGCCTCGGCTAACTGTCTCAGTATGTGACATCCATGCTAAATGTCTCAGTATGTGACATCCATGCAGCCTCGGCTAAATGTCTCAGTATGTGACATCCATGTAGCCTCGGCTAACTGTCTCAGTATGTGGCATCCATGCTAACTGTCTCAGTATGTGACATCCATGCTAACTGTCTCAGTATGTGACATCCATTTACCTCTGCCATTGAACCAATAATTCCTTTTTTTACAGACCAGCGCTTGGTAAACAAGTCGGCCCTAGGGTCCTATCAGTGGCTCATGTAACATCAAAGGGCCCTATCAGTGGCTCATGTAACATCAAAGGGCCCTATCAGTGGCTCATGTATCATCAAAGGGCCCTATCAGTGGCTCATGCACAATCAAAGGGCCGCATCTAATGGGTCAGGGCCCTATCAGTGGCTCATGTTACATCAAAGGACCGCATCTAACGGGTCAGGGCCTTATCAGTGGCTCATGTAACATCAAAGGGCCCTATCTAACTCAGCCTCATTTCAATTAAAAACAAGCCATCTTTAAAACAAATGTATTTATTTTTCGGGATTGCTGCTGGCCTTCACGGCCCGCACAGAATTCCGTAGCAGGCCACATGTTGCCCGCGGACCACAGTTGCCCACCCGTTTAATTTAGTCAGGCAACAATATTTGCAAGGTATTGTTGAAAACATCTGCAGAACTGACGCCCGAAGAGAATTAAAGTGCGATGGGGAAAGCGTGTCTGTTCAATTCGGGACGGAACTTTTTACATTTTGATGGTTGGTTTTCTAAGGCTACTGCAGATTTGTTCATGGGTGGGAAAGGGGGGGTTGGGGTTAAATCTTTTCCTGCCCCGGGCGGCTTTAAATCTTGTTGCACTACAATCACACGTCACGAGACACTCGTAACCATGGTTACGGAAAGCACATAACGGCGAGGGGTAAATAATTGAAACTTTTGATAGGATTAACAAACAGCCGTGCCACCTCAGTCACCGCACACACCTCTGGTGATTTGTACACGCCCCTGGAAGTGAGTCCTATGTCATCAAACATTCATGAGGCCTGACAAGTGGGTTCAGCGAGAACCATTTTATTACCGACTAAACTTGGTTGTTTGTTTGGCCTACTAAACTTGGTTGTTTGTTTGGCCTACTAAACTTGGTTGTTTGTTTGGACGACTAAACTTGGTTGTTTGTTTGGACGACTAAACTTGGTTGTTTGTTTGGACGACTAAACTTGGTTGTTTGTTTGGCCTACTAAACTTGGTTGTTTGTTTGCCCTACTAAACTTGGTTGTTTGTTTGGCCTACTAAACTTGGTTGTTTGTTTGGACGACTAAACTTGGTTGTTTGTTTGCCGACTAAACTTGGTTGTTTGTTTGGCCTACTAAACTTGGTTGTTTGTACGGCCTACTAAATTTGGTTGTTTGTTTGGCCGACTAAACTTGGTTGTTTGTTTGGCCGACTAAACTTGGTTGTTTGTTTGGCCTACTAAACTTGGTTGTTTGTTTGGCCTACTAAACTTGGTTGTTTGTACACCAAGAAGCATTTTCATGGCCTACTAAACTTGGTTGTTTGTTCACCAAGTAGCATTTTCATGGCCTACTAAACAGATATTCTGTAGGCCTGAGACTAATCTCTTAAGGCCTTGGCTAGTACCTGGGCAATCTGCTCCATCTGTTGAGCATTGCCATACAACATTGTCTTTACATGGGACTCTTCCGCCTCCCTCAACCCCCCCGGCCATATCAAGCGCCGGGCAAGACGTCACCAGGTGTACGACTGTCTCAGGGGCTTGGCTGCAATGACGGCAGTTCGAGTCCCTGTTGTGGTCTAGCCTGTGAAAGTAAGAGTTGGTTGGGCAATGTTCTGTTCTCATCTGAGTCACCAAACTCTGGTGTTTGCGACTCAGGTTCCGCCACTGGTCTGAACGGCTTGGCCTGGGCATGTTAGCGAATACCCCTCTGGCTGTCGTGTTGTCAGCCCACTCCTGGTACCACTTACTCCGGAAGTGGTCCTTTAGCCAGGTTTTAGCCCCAAGATAAGTGACTGGGGCCTCTGGTTGGGGCAGTGCTGCACCTGCTTTGGCCAGGGAGTCTGCCTTTTCATTGCCATTAACATTCACGTGGCTCGGGATCCACTGCACGGTTACCTTACCTCCAAGTCTTTCGAGTCTACCCACGTCATCCAAGATGGCGTCAACCAAGTGGGTACTACGCTTCTCACTAGCCAGGACTTCGAGGGCTGATCTCGAGTCACAAAACAGTAACGTGTCAAAACCAAAAATTTCCGACCCCTGCAGTGTCCGGTGCACACTTTCCAGGGCCCTGTGTATAGCTTCAAGCTCCGCATCGTAATTCGATGCCATAGTCCCACAGGGACCTAGAAGTTCTTCTTTTGGTGGCCCTCCTATTGGGTATAAGATGAGCGCACCATATCCTGCAATTCCTTCACTTGAACTGGCAGACCCATCCGTGAACACTTTCACTTGGGTTCCCGCGAACCCTTCTATCGTCTCAAGGGCAGCCGCTTTCTGTACATGTTCAGGGCTGCGTTTCGTCACCGCCGTGTCAGTCAAAGACAAACGTATTTCGGGGCGTGTGCATTCCGCATAGGGCGGTTTGAGTGGGACACTTATAATTTGTCTTCTATTTCGTGGGGGTTTGACGTTCCTATCAAGTTCCGTTACTTGATGCATAAATGAGGAACGTTTCAAACACCCACGTCCGCCCCAATTGTGCTGCATCTGGTAGCAGGGCTCCCTAATGTCTAGCCTGCGGTACCTCTCTGCAGTCGATATGATTGCCTTGTCCCTACGAATATCGAGCGGTTCTACGTTTGCAATGACTTCCACAGCAGCTGTGGGTGTCGTTCTGTATGCGCCACAGATAAATCTTAAAGCCTGGTTCTGGATTCGACCCAGTTTTTCCAATGCCGTTTTGCTGGCAAAGGCTTGGACGGGCATGCTGTAGTCCATAATCGACCTCACACTGCCCAGAAAGAGAGCTCTGAGTGTGCTTGCTCCAGCGCCCCAGTTTGTGCATGCAAGCTTTTTCACCAGGTTGAGCTTGGCGGTAGCCTGAGAGTACAGGTCTTGTACAAAGTTATGCATTTGCACCTTTTGATCCAGTTTGACTCCCAGGTATACCGGTTGTTTGTCCCATTTGAGCGCCACATCGTTTATTTTAAGCACTATCTCCTGTTTGAGAATGGTTCTGCCATTAGTGAAAAGGGAATAGACCGTCTTCTCGGTGTTAATTTCCATCTGCCACCTCTGCATGTACCTACTGATATACGAAAGGTCTCGCTGTAGTAGCTGGTGCAGTCGGTTGGCATCTTTACCGGTGCTCCAGATGACCAAGTCATCTGCATACATAGCCGCACTGGATTGCAACATTCCAGGGAGGTCGTTGATGAAAGCCAAGAACAGTGTGCAACTGAGTGCTGACCCTTGGGGTAGCCCCTGCTGCAGCGTTCTCTTACTGGAGGTTTCACTGCCATAAGTTGTTTGGATCGTCCGGTTTGTGAGAAAACCTTGGATCTACCTGTACATGTTGGCAGTTACGCATAGGGCTTGTAATTTCAACAACAGACCGGACCTCCAGACCCTATCGTAAGCCTGTCGAAGGTCGAAGAAAATTGCCACAGTATGCATTTTTTTCTGGAGCCCGTCTGTTATGGACTGCATAAGACGAGCACTTGATCAATCGGCTGCTTTCCCTTACGGAAACCAGCCTGATTGATATTCAGACTATTCGTACTTTCCAAGTACCAATAAAGTCTGGCATTCACCATTCTCTCAGCTACCTTCCCCAAACACGATGTTAGGGAGATCGGACGGTAGCTGTTTAGGAGTCCTAGACGTTTACCTTCTTTAGGAATTGGAACGATGTTAGCGCTCAACCAAGCTCCAGGCAGGGCACCCGTGGCCCACGTCCTGTTTATGATATTCAATAGCGAGGACATTGCTATCGTCCCAAGGTTTTTAATCATCTCGTTATTTACTTTGTCCTGTCCTGGTGCCTTGGCGGCTCTGCACTTACTGATCGCCGTTTGCAATTCGGTCATAGTGAAAGGGGCGGTAAAGACCTCAGCATGCGGTCCCCACTTCTGGGTCTTTTCTCCATGTTTCCATGGCCTACTAAACTTGGTTGTTTGTTTGGCCTACTAAACTTGTTGTTTGTTTGCCCTACTAAACTTGGTTGTTTGTTTGGCCGACTAAACTTGGTTGTTTGTTTGGCCTACTAAATTTGGTTGTTTGTTCGGCCGACTAAACTTGGTTGTTTGTTTGGCCGACTAAACTTGGTTGTTTGTTTGGCCGACTAAACTTGGTTGTTTGTTTGGCCTACTAAACTTGGTTGTTTGTTCGGCCTACTAAACTTGGTTGTTTGTTTGGCCTACTAAACTTGGTTGTTTGTTTGGCCGACTAAACCTAGTTGTTTGTTTGGCCGAATAAACTTGTTTGTTTGGCCTACTAAACTTGGTTGTTTGTTTGGCCTACTAAACTTGGTTGTTTGTTTGGGGTACTAAACTTGGTTGTTTGTTTGGCCGACTAAACTTGGTTGTTTGTTTGGACGACTAAACTTGGTTGTTTGTTCACCAAGAAGCATTTTCATGGCCTACTAAACTTGGTTGTTTGTTCACCAAGAAGCATTTTCATGGCCTACTAAACTTGGTTGTTTGTTTGGCCTACTAAACTTGGTTGTTTGTTTGGACGACTAATTTTGGTTGTTTGTTTGGCCGACTAAACTTGGTTGTTTGTTTGGCCTACTAAATTTGGTTGTTTGTTCGGCCTACTAAACTTGGTTGTTTGTTTGGCCGACTAAACTTGGTTGTTTGTTTGGCCTACTAAACTTGGTTGTTTGTTTGGCCTACTAAACTTGGTTGTTTGTTTGGCCGACTAAACTTGGTTGTTTGTTTGGCCGACTAAACTTGTTTGTTTGTTTGGCCTACTAAACTTGGTTGTTTGTTTGGCCTACTAAACTTGGTTGTTTGTTTGGGGTACTAAACTTGGTTTTGTTTGTTTGGCCGACTAAACTTGGTGTTTTTGTGGCCGACTAAACTTGGTTGTTTGTTTGGCCGACTAAACTTGGTTGTTTGTTTGGCCGACTAAACTTGGTTGTTTGTTTGGCCGACTAAACTTGGTTGTTTTTTTGGCCAACTAAACTTGGTTGTTTGTTCACCAAGAAGCATTTTCATGGCCTACTAAAGTTGGTTGTTTGATTGGCCTACTAAACTTGGTTGTTTGTTCACCAAGAAGCATTTTCATGGCCTACTAAACTTGGTTGTTTGTTCACCAAGAAGCATTTTCATGGCCTACTAAACTTGGTTGTTTGTTCACCAAGAACCATTTTATTGTCTACTAAACTTGGTTGTTTGTTTCTGTAAACACAACAGACTTACACTTTCTTAGTGTCAGACAGAGCAAGTGTCTTGGAAGGGAGTATGAACAGGGATTTGGGCAAAGGAGGGGGTAATAAATTGGGATTGTTAAATGGGAGGGTGTGTTAAATGGGAGGGTGTGTTAAATGGGAGGGTGTGTTAAATGGGATGGTGTGTTAATGGTGTTGAATGTTTGAAATCGTAGAGTCGAACTCATCTCTCTTCGGCATATTGAATCTTCCAATGGCATTAGTCTCATCTGCCTCATGGACAGGGAATTCCCTGGTGGCATCAAAAACAAGTGCGCTGTGGTGCGCAGCGGTCTGGTGTGCAGTCCAGATAAATTAAGATACCATTATACTCTATGGCGGATTAGGGGGGTGGGACTGAACGGGATAAAGCCAGGGGCCCCAAATGATTTGAGGGCTCCAAAATTTATTATATTTTATAATAAAAGTGGACAATTGTTTGCATGAATCCCTGAAAACATCATACATTAAATAAATTAATAAAATCTTATCTATTTATCTGAACGCTATTCGGACCCGATACTCTTACTTTTCGAAAAACCTGATTTAACCGGCTTAATAAGAGATAATATATTTTTTTAAATTGTTTATATTCCTTAAATTACCACTTTATCATTAAGCTCTCCTGGTCGTGTGTAATTGTGTTGGCGTGTGGTGCAAGCGATGTAGGGATCTATTCCCAGTGGTGGAATTATTTTTTTTCGTTTGTCTTTTTACACTCAATTTTAGGATACCGGCAAACAGTTATGTCTTCGTGGTCGGTTTCTCCATGAATATTCTTTTTGGCTGGGAAGGCCGATCCCGTAGTACAGACAAAGTATGAGCAAGGAACCAATGGACTATTTAGTTGCATTTTACAGTCTTATATTAGCTGATAGCATTCATTTTATTTAAAGGGACGCTGGCTGGATAGGGTCCCGGTTTGTACTTCAGCCAGGGGCCCCGTGTAGTCTTAATCCGTCCCTGATTATACTGCAGAACATTTATAACATGGAAAAAGTCTACGAATTATTTTTAATATATATATATATGTGTGTGTGTGTGTGTGTGTGTGTGTGTGTACTGGGCTGTCATGTAAACTGTTCTTACTGGTCATAATGACAACGATTTAAAGTAAACTAGGAGCACACTTGATGACATGACCATCTCATGTATACACCATTTACCCTTTAAACTAATACACCGGACAGCACAATGTTATTTCATAAAGTTTGGTGTCCATTCCAAACTTTTTATTAAAGTCTTCTGTCTGTCTGTTTGCATCTGTCCGACAGTCTGTTGTTCGCCCATTTCTGTCCGTTTTCTCTGTGATCCCACTGACCAGTCTCCACTGTCCCGCCTGTGGATATATTTACAAACCGCTTGTCAAACATTGACGGCCTAGAAATGTTGGCGTAAAAAATGTGACCTTCTAATCAAAGTGAACGGATTTGTACGCGGGGGGAGGGGGGCTGTTTGGGAGATGGGTGCTGGGGGTGTGAAGATGAAGTGGTAAAGTGGAGGCTAGAGGCGTGGAGAGTGGGCGTGGAGAGAGTGGGCGTGTGAAGTGGTGAAATTGGAGGCTAGAGGCGTGGAGAGTGGGCGTGGAGAGAGTGGGCGTGGAGAAAGTGGGCGTGGAGAGAGTGGGCGTGTGAAGTGGTGAAATTGGAGGCTAGAGGCGTGGAGAGTGGGCGTGTGAAGTGGTAAAGTGGAGGCTAGAGGCGTGGAGAGAGTGGGCGTGTAAAGTGGTGAAATTGGAGGCTAGAGGCGTGGAGAGTGGGCGTGGAGAGAGTGGGCGTGGAGAGAGTGGGCGTGGAGAGAGTGGGCGTGTGAAGTGGTAAAGTGGAGGCTAGATGCGTGGAGAATGGGCGTGTGAAGTAATAAAGTGGAGGCTAGAGGCGTGGAGAGAGTGGGCGTGTGAAGTGGTGAAATTGGAGGCTAGCGGCGTGGAGAGAGTGGGCGTGGAGAGAGTGGGCGTGTGAAGTGGTGAAAGTGAAGGCTAGAGGCGTGGAGAGTGGGCGTGGAGAGTGGGCGTGGAAATGGGTTGGTTGAGGTTTAGAAGTGGGGAGTCGAAAGACCACGTAATGTGAAATAAAAATGGCTACAATATGGTTCTTAATCTAATTGTCTGACCAGTGGTCAGTATACTTGAAAGTGATCCATCAAATTCACTGTTGTATTTACGTATTATATACTTATAAATTATAAAATATTAATGACCTAAACAGTAACGATCTCTTGAAACACGTGTTCTCTCAGCTGTGTCTTACAAGTGTTCTCTCAGCTGTGTCTTACACGTGTTCTCTCAGCTATGTCTTACACGTGTTCTCTCAGCTGTGTCTTACACGTATTCTCTCAGCTGTGTCTTACACGTGTTCTCTCAGCTATGTCTTACACGTGTGCTCTCAGCTGTGTCTTACACGTGTTCTCTCAGCTGTGTCTTACACGTGTTCTCTCAGCTGTGTCTTCAACTCTTTTAATACATGGGCATGGGGTTACCTGTTTCAAAGTGTTTAGATATGTTCTTGTTATTTTCGTGTTTCCCTAAGCCCTAAGATATAAGTATTTGTTTATTTCTGACAATAAATTCACTTGATAACTTAATGTTCACGAAGTCATCTTGACCTTGAATTTGAGCACAGGGACCTGAAGTGCTACATGTGGACCTGAAGTGCCACATGCGGACCTGAAGTACTACATGTGGACCTGAAGTGCTACATGCGGACCAATTCATGGTCCACTGAATTCGTCCTTGGACTGGGTCAATAATCGTGACCATAACTAGGGCAAGGCTAATAATGAGACCATGCCCCCTTTCCCCTAATGTTTGGACGTTGCTCCCAGATGATGGGACCTTGTGTCCTAATGATGGGACCTTGTCTCCTAATGATGGGACCTTCTCTCCTAATGATGGGACCTTGTCTCCTAATGATGGGACCTTGTGTCCTAATGATGGGACCTTGTCCCCTAATGATGGGACCATGTCTCCTGATGATGGGACCTTGTGTCCTAATGATGGGACCTTGTCTCCTAATGATGGGACCTTGTGTCCTAATGATGGGACCTTGTCTCCTAATGATGGGACCTTGTGTCCTAATGATGGGACCTTGTGTCCTAATGATGGGACCTTGTCTCCTAATGATGGGACCTTGTGTCCTAATGATGGGACCTTGTCTGATAATGATGGAACCTTGTGTCCTAATGATGGGACCTTGTCACCTAATGATAGGACCTTTTGTCCTAATGATGGGACCTTGTGTCCTAATGATGGGACCTTGTCTGCTAATGATGGGACCTTGTGTCCTAAAGATGGGACCTTGTCCCCTAATAATGGGACGTCCCCTAACGATAATAAAATCAATGAAAATTGTTATAGAGACCTAGAGTTTGTGATCCCCTGGCCTATGTGGTCACTATCTGTAACGTCAACAATTTGATACGGGCCGTATCGCAGTCTCGTGACTCTATAAATAGAACCAAGTGCGCATGCGTCATGAACAAGTGGACAAAATCCAGTCAAGTGGTCAGTTTCGTTGGAGGGTGAACTTTGACCATGATAGCGGCTCTCTTACCTAACACCAGTGTGTAAGTCATGGTCATCTTCAGACACACGTCATCAATTTATGCAAACATTGTATCAGAAACTTAAGGCTACTTACATTTTCTGTAGGAGTCAGAGATATTTGTTCGAGTAACTTTGTTGACTTTCTGTTGTTCTGTGAAGTCATGTGAGGCCTGTACTTGACCTCTTGAACAATAAATGTTTAATGACTTTAGGTACACAACTGAAGGGCTGTCGAAGAGAGGCTTCACAAAGATAGAACTCTAAACTTATCCCGTCATTGTTATGTGATCCCAGTAGCGACAGCTGGCGGCTTGTATAACCAGGAGAAGTTTCATCTGTAAGAATGTCGGCAAGAATGTCTATAAAATGAATTGTTTAATCTTACAAATAACAGCTACATCATAAAGTCCATTTTCTATACTGTGAAACAGCTGCTCTTTATATCCACACAGAATTTAAAGAATGTCTGATATTGTCTATATGAAGAATGTCTGTATGTAACGTACATTGTGAACCTTAGTAATCCAATAGTCCAACTCATTAAACCAAGTGTATCTGTGACAAGGTCCAATTGTCCAACTCATTAACCAAGTGTATCTGTGACAAGGTCAAATTGACTCATTAAACCAAGTGTATCTGTGACTAGGGCTGTCAATTTTGTTGAAAAAAGCTGCCCGGGTACCCGTGAAAATATCGAACGGGTACCCGGGTTACCCGTTCTAAAAGTCGCACAATTTTCCCCGTCATGACCGCTATACAATGCAACCTATCCACCATCCATGCACCTCATTTCACACAGTAGTAGTAGCCAACGGCTTGCTTCAAATTTCTCCGTTAATAAACACCACAATAGGCATAGATAATTTCGAAAAAAAGACGTACCAGTACTTTAAAATTTCAAGCGGCTTGGAAAAATTGACATTTGAAGAAGTAACTAGTAAAACGAGATCGGATGCTGGAATTTTACTCGATTCAGTGCAATCTTTTTCTCTTCTATGCTATCTCAATTTATGGGAACCCGTCATTTTTTAAATTAATTCAAACCCATTGCATGGAACAAAGAGATGTGCTAATAGAAAAAAGATGTTATATCAGCCAAACAATTTGTGAAGAGGTGGAGATATCAACTGAACGCGGAGTTAGGAAAAAAATATGAGTGGGGAAAATTAAAAAGACGTGGTTCTATCTTTAGAAAAAGAAGCACATCGAGAAATGTTTTCATCCATGGATGGAATTATAAAAGAACGCTTTGATGAGTTGCATGTCCTTGCAAGAAAATTTTCGTATTTAAAACCGTGTAACCTACAAAATGAAAAATTTGAACATCAAATAACTTATTTATTGACATCGATAAAGAACAGTTCCATACTGAAAGAAAAAGAATCCAGGTTTTTATGGCTGTACATACACTACAAGGCATTATGTTAGAAAAACGAGGGAAAAGGCCTCCTTGATCTATTACAATTTATTCAACAGTAAGATTGGAAAATTCTGTACCCAACATTGTAATTTTGCTATGAATTTTTTCAACTATTGCTATCAGTGTCGCTAGTTATGAAAGGAGCTTCTCCAAACTGAAGTTGATAAAAAAAATTATCTTCGCTCCACCATGAGCGATTAAAAACAACAAAATCTTGCAATACTGTCCATAGAACATGATATTACAAAGAATTTTAATTTTTATAGCATAATGCACGATTTTTCTATTATGAAAGTTAGGAAAGTAAAGTTATAAATTTGTTTACATACCAATGTATACAATTTCTTTGTTTGTAAATAAAAAAATCATTTATTTATAAATACAAAAATAAAAGAATAGTCATTGGTAATGTTTTTGTGTGTGTAAATTTGGAATATGTTTTGTCTCATGACATGATACCTGGGTAAATTTCTTGTGGCCTTTAAAAAAAGTATATTGTATTTTATAAATTTGTATTTATAGGTAAATAATCTTATGCGGCCTATTTTATTACTGCTTACATAAATATCGCATGCAATGGTAAAACATGTTCCCCACCTTTACTTCGTTTCAATTACAATTATTTATTCATGTTTATTAATTTATAAAAACAATAATATAATCGACTAACTGGCCGTCCATAAATGACGTCACGCAATTTTGGCTGACCCCCCCCCCTCGTCACACATCGTCATAAAAATGTAGACCCCTTCTTCAATAAGACGTCACAAAGCTTTGATCCCCCCCCCATAAAAGCGTATTTTCTGTTTGAAAATGAGCATGTTTCAAATATTTAAAAAATTGTCATTTAAGTATGTTTTTAGTGTAAGACTGCACTCTAATATCGTAACACACGTTATACAGAAACGTCATTAAATAAAGTGTCAGTAATCAAATATTTAAGTGGAAATTTTATTTACTTTTACTCGTTTTGAAGTGACGTCACATTTCTTAAACACCCCCCCCCCTCGTCACACATCGTCACAAATGTGTGACTCCCTCCCCCCACCCCAGGTGCGTGAGGTCATTTATGAACGGTCCCTAAAAAGGGCGGCAAATTGGAGACCGCCCCGGGCGGCAAAAGTTCTAGCTACGCCACTGTATCAATAATACTAACCCAATAGAATTTGTCATTTTTGACAATAAGCGAATAAATGAAAGAAATAAAAGGAAACAAAATACATTTCGCTACCATGTAAGCACAAGTAAAATAATGCACCGGTTCCTGGGGCAATGGAAAAAAATCCTGCCAGTCCGCCATGCTAAAAAGTTTGAGAAGCACTGGGTTAAAGAAGTAAAGAAAGGGGGGGGGGTAGAAAAACGGCATTAGATAGCAGAGGCGTAACTAGGTTTTTGGCGCCCTTGGCTAATTTATTTTTGTCGCCCTTGATAAATTGACAAAGTTTGCGATTTTTTTATTTGTTAGAAAAAATGATTGTATTTCACTTATTTTATTTATGAAATTAATTACGTGGTCTGAAAGTGACGGTCACACAACGTTTTAATTTTAAAAATGCATAAGACAGGAACAATACTAATTTGCAGTTTATTATTTACTAAATAATATCAAATAAATTGGTGGATAAAACAAAACGGGATATTGTTGCGCTAATAAAGAATACAGCAAAACTTGAAGTAACGTGTATTATAAATAAAAACAATAGTGTCAATGTGTCATACTCATCATCTCATACATAACAATAGAAACTCACAATTAAAAGTAAATTTAAGTAACACTCACCGACTACAGCTCAGCACTTCAGTTAGCTGGCGTATTGGCGTGTTGCTAATACAGTCGGACCTCTCTAAGTCCAATTCAAGGGGGAAAAAAATTCGGCTTACAGAGTTTTCGAGTTAGGGAAACTGGCATAATAGGCACAGATTAATCAAGGACAATGTTGATATTGAGAAGAAAAAAAGGGTCGGGACAACCATAACGGCTAGAAGGCTAGACAGGAAAGAGGGGCAGTGATGTTTCATATGAAAGGACACAACTTGCTTTGACATACCATCACAAGCTTGAGAGAGGAGACACCTTCCCTCCCTCCCCAATTTACTCCCTCGACAGTGGGATGGGGATCGTAAGAGTTTTCTTTTTAAAAAAAGACTGTAAAATCATATTGACATATGTATGATAAGAAGCCCCGCAAAGGCCACAGACAAAATAAAAATATTATAATGGTTTAAATGAAATATATTTAAATATAATTAATTATTCACTTTTTTGTTACCAAGGATAAAAGTGAAATACAGTTGGACCTCGCTAAGTCGAACTTCCCTAAGTCGAAAACCTCCCTATACCGAATTAATTGTTAGGTCCCTGCCAAATTCCATAAGACTAATATATTTTAGAGCTCCTTAACTCCAAAATTTTTGGCTTTAAACCTCTCTTTGTCAAATTTTCCAAGGCGTTTGGGTTATTATTCTGGAGTGAAGTTTCAGAAAACGTGTTCCGTAGAGCCACGTAAATGGACGTAAAATCTTATCTTAGTGCATTCAACAAGGGATTAAGCGACTTTTGCAAGTCTAAAAAATGACAAAGACAAGAAAAAGGAGTGGTAATTGGTAACTTATTCGCGTCCCTTTGCTGCATGCTGTGACTCTTTTTAAAAAGAAAATCTTACTACCCCCATCCCACTGTGGAGGGAGTAAAGTGGGGGAGGAGAGGGAAGGTGTCTCTTCTCACGGGCAAGTGTCGGCATGTCAAAGCAAGTTGTCTTCCTTTCATATGTAACATAGACACCGCCTCCCTTTCCTGTCAAGCCTACTAGCCGGTATGGATGTTCCCCCCACCCCTCAATATCTACATTGTCCATGATTAATTGGCGCCTATTACACCATTTTCCTTAACTCAAAAACTCCGTCCGTCCGTTTTTATTTTTGAGTCGGACTTAGAGAGGTCCGACTGTATTTATTAAATACACATTTAAAAATTAGAAATTTAGTGGCGCCCTTTTGAGCTGGCGCCCTTGGCAACTGCCCCGATGCCAACCCGTTGCTACGCCACTGTTAGATAGTATCAATCGGTGACCCACTGTCGGCTATTTCAAAGCAAAGTTAATGTCAAAACAATGGTGTCTTTATGAACAAAAAAACATCACGGCCTCTTTCATCTCTATGCAGTCCATCCTCACAGCTGACGTCTTACCCATCTTACAGTGTTAGTAACTATTTAATTTAT